>SNQJ01S0007603.1:114284-132819 GCA_010110895.2 Picea sitchensis
GGTACAGGTCGGCCCCACCTTAATATGTTTAATAATAAATGTAAAAGATAATTAATATTAATATTAATATTAATTATTATAATAATAATAATAAATTATATAGCGACTTAGAGAGGTCGGCCCTGTTGAGCCAATAGACGCCTTTGTTGATTGGACAACTCTAATATAAGTAAGGGATGATTCTCCATTGTGGAATCATATCTTCCTTGTGAGTTTGGAAATTTCGGCAAACACATCTACTTGGGAAAAGGTGTGCACCTCTCTTGGGCGCTAGTCTTCTAGGGTTTTGAAGCACCCTCTTGTGTGCTAAGGTTTATCTTGGTGGAGGTCTACCTCTTGAAGAATATAGCAAAGGATTTGGCTGGGTTTTCTTCCCTTGTTGAGAAGGGTTTCCCGGGATACTTCTTGTGTTCTTGTGCATTGTGTTTCTTCTTGTGATCTTGGTTGTTGCAACATTATTGTTTATGGTTAAGTGAAATGCTAAAATGAAATAAACTTCATGCTTAACCTAGCTTATGAAAAATCAACACAGCAAGAACATGACACCTCAACAGAAGATCAGAATTCAGAAGGGGTGAGACACCAAGAAGGTCCTTTTCTACCAGGTATGAGAGTGTTTTTCTTGGTCATTGTTATGCTTGCAGAAACTTTGGACACAAGATAATTCACTGTAAAACCAATGCAAGAAACAACTATATGAGAAACAGAAATGATTAATGATATCCAAGGACAATCATGTAAATAGTAGATCTAGAAATGCGCATGGATTTGTCAACAGAAATTACAATCCATTTGATCCACCGATGGATCAGAACATTGTTTGTTACAAATGAAAAAATCTTGGTCACAAAGCACGAGATTGTAGAAATATGAAAGAAATGCTCATGTCATAAAACCAACTACAGTATGGGAAAGGAAAGAGAATCCAAAAAAGAAAGATTGTCGATTAGCACTGCTTGCTGAAAATAAAGAAGACGAATGGTACATAAACAGTGGGTGCTCAACACACATGATTGTGGACCAAACCAAATTGATCAGCTTAAAGAAAGGAAAAAGTGGCAGTGTTGCATTTGGAAATGACTCCTCTATCAAAATACTTGGAAAAGGTGTAGTGAGCCTTGGAAGTGAAAATGTAAAAGCAGCAAATGTCTTACTGGTTGAAGATTTGAAGCATAATCTCCTTAGTGTCAGTAAAATATGTGATCATGAATACAATCTTAAGTTTGATTCCTGAAGATGTGAAATCAGAGAAGAAAATTCAAGAAGATTGGTTGCCACAACAACAAGAAGACCAAATAACATATACATCCTAGACAAAGAGGAGAGAAAGAGGATTGAAGTCACACAAAAGAGCTCCAAGGATTATAACAAGAATTAAAGAGACAGAAAAGGAAGGTGAAAAACTATTGAGCACCATGAGTTTAGGGGGAGCAGCCCCAAAGAGAAGAGTTACCCTTTGCCATTGATATTGAAGGGGGAAAGAAAGATCAAGAGCATGATGACAGGGGGAGTATGAGTGTTTCCATCAATGACAAAGGGGGAGATTGTTGAATGGTGTTGTCAATGATTTCAAAGTCATTCATTGGGGATTCGCATGAAGAAGCCTATGGGTTTACTTCAAGGAGTCTCCAAAGTGGTCACCTTATGGCGTAGCTTTAAGCATGGCCCTCACGGGAAGATGCTTTGAAGAAGCCCATAAGAATCCTTGTAGGTGTGGTCAAGAAGCCCCTACAGTCAAGTGAAGAAGCCTACAAATGTCCAAAATCAAGATTGCAAGATGGAGATTGTTGAAAGTATTATTTGTGGTCAATTTGGATACCCTATCTTTGAGGGAAATTTTACCCTACATAAATAACTCAAATGAAAGCACAAGTTACATGGTTGGAAATCTTATTTCGAGACCTTTCCAACGATATATGGAAGTCCCTCTAACTCCCTAGCAATGAGGAGATATGAATTTTTTCATCCAACAACCCAGCCAGAAAATTGAGGTCGGCTCAGCTAATTTTGGGGGACAGAATTACTATAAATACAGGATAGAATTTCGCATTTTTGACCAACCAAGCAAGAGATCAAGTCTAAGGTGCACATAAGGTGTTTTGGGTGTCTTCTGGTCTACAAGAGAAGTCTAAGGGACTTTCTTAAGGTCTATCTTATTCTCAAGGCATGCTATAAGGTTGTGATGTTGTCGTATACTCTGCTATGAAGTTGTGATGTTGTCGTGATGTTGTCGTGAGGTTGCTGGGGTTTATATGTGGACTATGTGGACCTAAGATCTCGATGTGGACCCAGTATGTGAGGCTCATATTTTGGAGATTTTGGCACATGATTTGAGGCGTATCCTTGGAGATCTTGGCAAAGGATTTTATGTGGTTGTTGGGTTTTATATGTGGACCCATGTGGACCTAGGATCTCTATGTGAACCATGTTTGATGATGATGATGTATCAATGATGGTGACAGAGACAGTGACAGTGACAAGTTGATTCTTTTATATACATATTTGAGGGTGGAAGGAAGGGGCAAGGAAAGGGGGTTGGAGTCTCCATCCAATTGGAACTGAAGAATCTAGGGAGTTGTAGCTTCCTTCAAGTTGGTGCCTGTAAATCAGGGGGTTGGTGGCTCCTTCCAGTTGGAGCTGGAGAATCTTGGAAGTTGTAGCTTCCTATTAATGTAATCTTGTTATTATATAAGAAAAGCATTTTGTGGTTTCTTCCATTTGGATTTCCACACAAATCTGTTGTGCACTATGTATTTGTTCTTTTGCTCTTTACTGTATATTGAGATGCATTTATTTGATTGAAAAGTCGAAGTTTTTAAAAGGTGCTAAATTATAATTGATATTGATTCACCCTCCTTCTCAGTATCAACACCAATATGATTCTCTAAACCTTCTTGAGCATCAATGCTTCCAAAACCACTTCCAAGACATCTTGCCCAAGATGAACCTCGTGATCATTAGATCTAGGGTCATGTATGGTTTAGAAGTTTGGGACCCAATTTGGTCCAAATCGATTGGGCTATGACAAAGAGAGTCGAGACCCTCCTCCTCGAGTGCATCATCTAATGCAAAGGGATGACTCCCCAACCCATAGTTCCTTGTCATCCTTTTCACCATGAGATTTTCATGATAGTCCCATTCCTTCACAGGGTTCAGACCTTTAAGGACTCAACCTTTGAGTTTACCAACATCAATATCTTGTACTTTGCTCTTTCGAGTCAATCATAGTCGACCCTCCAAGTCGTGGTCATTGCAGCTTTTTTAAGGCCTCTCAAATACTCCAATCTATTGTTATCTCCCTAGATCGTCTTCATCCCTTGAAGTTCTCTTTGGACGCACCAAGTCATCTCCTACCCTCTAAGAAGGGGACCTAAACAAGGTAAATTAGGAAGAACATATACCGGTGATACATCCAAACCTCATGGATCATAAGACCCAAGGGACTTGCCCTAAAAATGGCCTTCTACTCTAAGTGATTTATAAAGTCTAGAGATGCCTTGATCATCTGGCATCTCTATACATGCAAATACCCACTGCATGCCCTTCAAATCTTCGTTGGCTAGTTTTGGGTGGGTGTTCACAGGGTCTAGATTGAGACCGACTACCACATCTCGAAGTCAAAGAGGGCCTATTAGCTTTGTCATTTGCAAGAGACAAAGACAAAGGAGCATTTAATTTTCAAATGTCCAATATACTACAAGATCAAGGGGAGCTTTCATTGCCTATTCTGGGACTCTAGACCCCTAACTACTTTCTTCCACTGCCCGACTAGAGGTACCCTGCTCTCTTCATGGGAGAAGTGAATGAGCACAAATTCCAATATTTCATACCCCACCCAGATCGAGCATATCACATCTTACTTCCAAGTTGTTCTATTGGATCAAAAAACACGCGACAAGGAGACACCAATTGACCTTCAATGGATCCTTCAAACTCTTGCTCCATGAGGCCTCAAGTCGACTGACCTCCATAAGGCACTTACATACTTGTCATTCTAGGCCACAAGTTGCACACCATCTTACCAACAAACAATCTGATAGGAAAATTAGTGATCAACAGCATCGAAGCTAAAACCCCTACTCAGTCGAGCCAAGAGTCCATCGAGATCATTTTTTCCACATCCTCAAATGTTAGGGGAGTTGTGCATCTCACTCTTGGATCCCCCCATGAGCATACAATGGGGCCCTGTCAAAGCCGAACACACACCATCAAACATCATCCCCCAGTGCATGAACTATTTCACAACCATTTAAGACTTTGGGGGAGAAGCCCCATAGGTCTACTCACTCGTCCTCAACCATCAATTCTAGGATACCCTGACATCTTCTCCAACAATTCATCCTTGATTTCCTTCAAGCCTTAGCTATGATACATCTTATCTTGTATTTGTACTTCACTCTTCAACACATCATGTACTTTCTTAGCTTACCTTGGCTAGCTATTTATTTTAGCTTTTAGCTTTTTGCATTTAGGTAATTGCTTGGATATCTTTATAGGATTTGCTTTTGCACTCCCACAATTGTACTTTGGTTCCTAATGGCAATATTTTAGTTCCATTGACCTACTATTGCAATTATTTGTTGGGCATTAATAAACTTATCTTACCTTACCTTATCTTACGTGGGTATTGGAGTTGTGTATTAATAAAGCCACTATCAAATTTTATTCAAGCTCTCTCAAATGTATTCAAGCTCTATCAAGTATATTCAAGTTTGGGTATCGAAAAACCCACTCTCAAATTGTATTCAAGCTTTATCCATTGTATTCAAATTCTCTCAAGGGTATTTGAGTTGTGTATCCATAAACCCACTCTGCGACTATATTCAAGTTTTCTAAGTTGTATTCAAGTTTTCTCAGATGCATTCAAGTTGGGTAGACATAAACCCACTCTCTTTTGTATTTCGACCAAAACTTACCCTATCTCAAGTCGGGTCTCTATAAACTCACTCTCCCATTTGTATTCACCATTCTTCATGTAGTCTTATTCAACTTAAAGAGGGATTTTGAAATGATGGTGTAATCTTCACATACATCCATGGCCAACCTCACTTTGTTAATCTTTATTATTGTGTATTAAAGTGTCTCTAGGGTTTGTCTTAAAGCCAACCAAGTCAACACTCATTTATTATATTCTTAGGTGGCTAACAACAACCTACTCATTATGTAGGCCCATAACCCCTCTTAGGGAGGGCGCCCTACCTCTTGAGTTGTGTAAAAATACAAATTCAAGACTCGTTTGTAACATTATCCTGAGATATTGCTCTCTTATACCAGTGACAAATTCTTTTGGCATACAAGCACAATATCTAGCATGTGTTATCTTTCATGGTGTGATATATTGTTCAACGTTTTTCTCTAAAGTGTTGCACTCTATTGTCCTTCGTGGATTTCTCTCTAAAGGCACACTTGTCAATTTCTTCTATTGGCACTAATGCAGATTTATCTTTTGCCCTAGGGTTAATTTATCTTCTCTTTGTGCAAATTTAGGATTCACTGATTTAGGGTTTCTTGGTTGGTTCCATTCAATCCTTTCTCTCTCTTATGGATCTAAACAATGAACCAACAAGCATCACAACTAGAAAGGAATAAGCCAAGCTCCATATTAGAGCAACAAGAACCCTCAAATTAGGCAATTGGAACATGAATCACAATCCACTCTTCACAGTTAACAAGATGGTCAACAAAAGAAATCCCTTCATATCCACAACTCCTTGTGACATGATATCAATTGGTATTAAAGGAAATGGTTGAAAATGGTGTAATAGCATCCAGCCCACCGATATGTGTGTGGATGTTGACTCAAAATATTGAGACCCTTCTATGGATGATAGAAACACTGAAATGAATGCAAAATGTATCCAAGATCAATCTATCAAATGCTAATCTAAAGCAAACATAAGATCATAGTTTATTGTTGTTACGGAAAACATATAATAATTACCGTATAAATAATTATAGCCTCCACAAGACCCTAATTAAAATGTAACAAAGAACGTATACACCTAAATCTACATCTTCCACTAGATATTTCCAAACAAATAGTAATGATAATGAAATAGAGTATGGAGAAGTATGCCAATTTTTTATTGTCCCATACGTAAAAGGAATCAAACCAATGATTACCTGCAATGAAAACAACATCAAGGCATTCTTGCATTCCTCTATCACTCCCAAATTGAGATTTTTAATGATCGACATTAGATCTTCACTTATATGGTACAACTCTGTGATAGAGAATGATGACTAATGATAACTTAAGTTTATATATAGCATGTGTATTAGACTAGTTATAAAGTTAATGTAGACTTTGTACTACATAATAAAGCACATGTGAGTTAATTTGTAATTACAACATGCTCCTATGCTTTTGGGAATTACATCATTATGTCCAAAATAGTGTACATCTAGCTTTCTTCTTCAATAAAACATGCATCAGATTCAAGACAAGCTTCTTGTTCTTTTGGAGAAAAAAGAGGTCTAGAGCCTATGACATCAGAGACACAGAGATTCAGATCCAAGTTAGACACCACGGGCCAAGATGCATGCACAATATATGTGTTGTCGAAATGTCATGAAGATAAAAGCCAAGGTAAGATCTTTTTATAGAGAATGAATTTAAATCTATTATAAGTCCTTAAGCAAGACTTTAGGAAAAGATAAAAATGAAACTAAAGTTAAAAAGACAATTAAATTTTAAAGAAGATGATGTCGAGGAGGAAAACAAACACTTGAGGAGCTTTGAGGCATCTGATGAAGATTTTGAAGGAAGAAAAAAGGAGGGAAATAATGCAATCCAAATATCACACAACCTAGACAAAGAGCATAAACAAAGAAAAGTGATCAAACTTCAGGAAAAACAAGTCCTAGAAAATTCAACCAATAGTTAAGCAGACACCTATGTTACAGACTCTAGACACGCGAAAAAAGAGTTGATTGTAGACAAGAGGGGTAAGCTTTTAGTTAACTTTTCAAGTTGATCCGAAAGAGTTTTCACCGTGATTGAGGGTGGTTCAAGTGATGTGGAGTGCATGGTGTGTTGATTACGCTTGGTTGTACCGTGATGGGCATACACATTAGAGATAGCTTACTCATGGATTGTTAGACCTTGACTCGATGGTTGTGTCGCACTCTTCTTCATTGTATTTGTTCCCTTTTGTCTTGACCACTAGGGTTTTTCAAGAGATTCAAGGGAAGACTATGGTTATGGTTTTGCCCTAGTAAGACAAGGGAAGTTGGGCTTTAGGAGAAACACTATAGTAGTAAAATGAGGACTAGATCTTGTAGTTTTTGTGAGGGAAGAAGACTAGGGTTTTGTGGCATTTGGAAACCTTAATGCTACTTGGATTGCTTGATGTGGATAAGATAGGGGGAGACTTTCTTCTAAACTTGTGTGATGGAAGTGAAGGTGTTGAGTAGGATTGTTGATGTGTATGCTAAGCTTGTTGAGATCTTGGTGAAAAACCAACTTTGGTTGAGAGAGATTCCAAACTAGGAGTAGTTGGTGGCTGGGGTTTTCTGATGGATTCACTAGCTAGGGTTTGGAGAGTATGACTTATACCAGCTTGTACAAAGTTGTCGTATGTACTTGTACTTCATCTTATACATGTATATGAAGTGTTCCTACAAGCCAAAATTTGTGTACCTCCAAACTTAAATTTCAGCTTAGGTTATCTTCATGATAGAGTAGTTTCTTGAGCTTGTTATGTATGTTGATTTGACATAACATTGAGGATATTTTTG
The DNA here is from genome assembly GCA_010110895.2 of Picea sitchensis. Classification (NCBI taxonomy): domain Eukaryota; kingdom Viridiplantae; phylum Streptophyta; class Pinopsida; order Pinales; family Pinaceae; genus Picea; species Picea sitchensis. The sequence goes on from SNQJ01S0007603.1 coordinate 122,025, forward strand.
TAAGTAATTTAACAAACATATAGACACTAAAATGGCATATTTACTGTTGTAATAAGATAATTTGCATATCATTATATTCTTGAGAAGTGTGCCCAAAGGGCTAAAACATTGTTGCGTTGAACTACACTTGTTAGGTGTTTATTTTCTTAAACTGCCTTCTGTATTGGTTTAAGATAAGATAAGTATTTGATGTTGTAATTTAATATTTCAGATTCAGCCCTAAGGCTTAAAGCTCACAAGAAATGGATTTGGGGAACCTCATTGTTGACGTGTACTTTATCAATTTGCATTAAGTGCCCTACTTCGAAATTTCTACATGGAACCAGAGCTGATTTGATTGAAATGGCTCTCTTGGTAAAGAGGGAGTTGGGTGTTCCAAGGATTTCATACCTAGGAGAGATGCTTGACCTAGTACAAGTTGTTTGGGTGTGAAACCCTAATGCGCTTGGGAGAAGTGCATGAACATTGGAAGGGTCATTCTACTTTATTTGTTGTTGATTTTGCTTTAAGGTGTGCTTCAGATTTGCAAGGATGACTACTCTCGATCTTAGAGAGTGTGACAGGTTGGACGGTGCTTTGAGGAGATTGAGATTTGGAAGTATGTTGAGGAAGAGATTGTTGCACCTACGATCCAAAACTAGTGGGCATTCATGTTAACTAGGTCGAGGAAAGAAAAAATCATTCTTGATTCAATGAAGGATCAGTGGATCACTTACAAAACAAAGAAGACAACCGGCAAGTTAATGTATGAAACTTTGGTTGGTTTACTTCAGAGTTCCAGTGTCTCTAAACAGATGCTCTTAAGAAACAAGCTTTCAGCCATCCACAAGAGTAACACAGACACGGTGGTGAGCTACCTAGCCAGGGTCACAGAGTTGAAAGATCAATTCACTGCCATAGGGTCAAAAGTGGAGGATAAGGAGTTGGTATCCATTGCCTTGAATGGATTTGCTCCATCTTGGAAACCTTTTGTCCAAAGTATTTGTGCTTGTAAGCCTTTAACTACTTATGACAAGCTTTGGGATAACTTTATGCACGAAGAGATAAGGTTGGAGTCCTATCCAGTGAAGCATAAAGAATTAGAAGACATAGCTCTCGTTGGAAGGACGAGAAAGAGAAGCAAGAAGGATTATAAAAACGAAGCTTCAAGTCCAAGAAAGAAAGACTTGAGTAAGGTGAAATGTTTTAGGTGTCACGAAATGGAACATTATGCCAACTAATGTCTAGAGAAGTAGGAAGGGAAGGCCAAGCAAAAGAAATAGATTGCAAGGAGAGCACGTGCAGTGGTCGGAGTGGATGAGTTAAAATCCTATCTTAAGATCACCTTCTCCATGGTCTCTTGTTTATCTTCATGTGGCCAGAGTGGATGAGTTAAAATCCTATCTTGAGATCATCTTCTCCATGGTCTCTTGTTTATCTTCCAACATTGTGTCAAGTGTTTGATGGCATGTGGACAATGGGACATCAACACATATGACTTATGCAAGGATACGTTTCAATAAGCTTCAGGGAAAAGAAAAAGGAATAAGTGTGGAGTTGGGTAACAATGCTACGTATCGTGTTAAAGGAGTGAGCTCCATTTCCTTTTGAATGACATCAGGTGATGTTTTTCAGTTAAATAATGTTTTGTTTATTCATGGTTTAAAGAAAAATATTCTTTCGATTACTTGTATAGCAAATCTTCAATATAGAGTTACATTTGAAGGACAATGATGCACTTTCAGTGATTGTAGTCTAGCAAGTTAGAGGACTTTGACTATCAATGTGCAAGTTCATGGCCTTTACAAGTTGTTTGTTGATCCAATGGCACTTGGAACCAGAAGTTGGGTGAGCATTCTAGTTTTGAGATGGCATATCAAGAGCATGTATGGTGAGATGCCATGGTGACAAGTTTAAAACCCGTTATGAAATCAGTGAATTATTCATAGCTTGCAGCTAATGGGAGTATTGAAGAGAAAAAGGACAGGTTTAAGAAAGAGGAAATTGCCCTTGATAAGATTTTTGCTCTAATCACCTAAGGATTCTCTTGAAAAGAGGGAGTTGACCCTTTTGAGGGATTTGCTTCAATTGTCAAAGGATTTGAAGTACATGGACTAGATACCCATGTTTACAATTTGTTGCAAGCCATGTGTGGGTTGTTGTTCGCACTCTGAGCTTGATATTTCAAGATGGATGAGATTTAAGCATATTTTTATCTTTGTAAGTTGAATAGATCTTATACATTTGTCTTAGTCTTGTACAGAGATGTGAACAACTTTGCAAGAAGCACTCAACAATGCATGTTGTGGTGCCTAAATATTTTGACCGATAAAGTTGGTATGAAGGATGTTGTCGATGGTCCATGACTATGTTCCTTCAGCATCACAACTGATCAATGTTTTTTGGAGGTTCAAGATGCTTTGATAGTATTGTATTTTATTGTATACAGTGAGATTTCTAAAGCTTATGGTATCTACCTTCCAACACAATGGAATATTGTACTGAGTCGAGATGTGAAGTTTGATGAGGATGTAGAGTCCTCTAGATCATAGGTATCTCCTTTTGGGATTGACGTGAGGGAGGTTGTTGTTCCAAAGGTTGATTCAAAAGATAAAGTGGAATGAGAGACAAGTGTGGGCATAAAGAGCATGAGGATGGATCTGCCCTCACCTTCTACTCCAACACACCGGAAGCCGAGATGGCTTACACAAATATTGTTGGATGCACAAGAGCATATAAGAGTGCCTCGATCTTCAAGGAGGGTAAGTATACTTCCTAGGAGATATGCTAACCATATTGCATTGGCTACTTCCATTTGTGAACCTTCCGGTGGTTTCAAGGAGATGAGGTGTCATGCCTTAATGGACAAGAATGATGTTTGGGTGCCCGTTCCTTTCTAGGATCCAGTGATTGATTCTGAGACTACAACACTTTTAAATTTGCAAATGGCAGGTTTGGTTGAGTTGTAGGAGAAGATAACTAGTGTTTGTGAAAACACCAAATCAAGGCATGCTGACTACCAATTGAATAGTTTATTAATGACCCTATTAGTCACATCGAAACCAAACCGATGGAATAGGTTTGAATGCTCTTTTACTCAAGTAATGCCCACTTTCTTTTCCCCCGCGAGCTCATATCATGTGACATGTCGATAACTAGAGATAGAATAAAGCCAGCCAAAGAAAGGACAGTGGCTTTCCCAACATAGGAGGGAGAGGTACATTAAGTAGCTCACCCATTGTGGGTGAGGTACAAGTCGCAAGCCCATAAGAGACCATCAAGAGGATGCCTCGTAGAGAGGGAATGTTAACTTTTTTGTGGGTTACTCCAAAAGTGTTTACACTATGCTTGAGGGTGCTTCATGTAACGTGGAGTGCATGGTGTGTTGATTACTCTTGGTTGTACTACAATGGACATACACATTGGTGATAGCTTATTCATAGATTTCTAGATCTTAACTAGACGTTTGTGTGACAGTCCTCCTTAGGAGGTTGGAGACTTATGTGCCATTGTGACTTTCTTCGTGGTGTAAGCCTGGAAAGTTTGGTTGCTTGCTTGGAAGGACAACCTACTTGGACAAGTGTTGGACATATTCAAGGAGGGTGTTACGCCCTAGGTGGCAAGGGGACACTTGGTTGCTTGCAAGGGGGCTCATGCTTGACTTGAGGATCTTTGGGTTGAGGAGTGATCATGTTACATGTAGGTGTGGTGGACCCAAACATACACAAGGCTTAGGACGGAGCATTGGAGGCCTTTGGAGGAGGAGCATTGGACAAATATTGTAGAGCGCCCACCTTGGGACCCTTGCTTGTTGAGTGTGCATGCCTTGGAGCTTGACATCTTTCATTTAGAGTTGGATCACTTCACATGTGGTCCTAACTTTTGCTTAGTTAGGTTTCCTATTGTGGATGAGGTCCACTTTGTTATTATTGGCCTCCCTCACCTTTCGTATAAATAAAGGGAAGAGAAAGTATTTTCATCAAATTCATTATTTTTCACTCATATAATCAAATGCTTGTGTTAAAGATGTAAGAGCTATAGAAAAATAGTCTCTTTGCACTCTTCTTCATTGTATTTGCACTCTTTTGTCTTGAGCACTAGAGTTCTTAAGGAGATTAAAGGGAAGATTTGGGTTAGGGTTTTTCCCTAAGAAAACAAGGGAAGCTAAGGTTTGGGAGAAATTCTAGAGTAAAGGAACACTTAATCTTGTAGTTCTTGTGAGAGAAGAAGACTAGCATTTTGTGGAATTTAAAAACCCTAGTCCTAGTTGGGGTGTTTGATGTAGAGAAAATAGGGGGAGACTTTATTGTCCACTTGTGTGATGCAAGTGAAGGTGTCAAGGAGTACTTGTCGGCTATGTCACATGGTTTTGGTTTGGGTTCGGCAATGATGAAGTTCGATTCAAATTCGAATTTAGTGATGGGCTTTGGGTAAGGTTCATCCATATACATATTTCAAATTTACAAAATATATTAAAAAATATTTATAATTATATATAGTTTATATGTATTTATAATTAATATTATGTATTATAGTAATAAATTTATAAATTTTTATAAATACAAGTTAATTTAATTTATTATATATACTTAATATATATATAATATATTAACTAATAATTTATAATATATATAATATTTAGTTTATTATTTATATATGGTAATATTATTATTTAAGATTTGTGGACTTGATACGATGTAAATATTATTAATTAGAAGTTAGAAATGAAACCTGTGATTTTAAAAGCATAACCCAGATCTGTAACCTACAGCCTGCTAGATCATAGATCGCGAGCTCTATTCGCGCAGGGCTCTCTGTAACATGCGGCTTGCTAGATCATAGATTGTGAGCTCTATTCCCGCGGGGAACCTTGGCACAAGATGCAAAGGGGACGCAAAGATAAATCCTGCGATAAAAGAAAACGCAGACATAAACCAAACCGAACCTAAACGAATTTTTTGGAATTTTTTGAGGTTCACCAAATTCCAAACCCTCAAGGTTCAGGTCCGGCAAACCCTGTGACATAGCTTGTCAGTGTGTATGTTAGCTTGTTGAAGATCTTTGGTGAAGAGACTAGCTTTGGCTGGAAGAGATTCATAGCTAAGAGGAGTTGATGGCTAGGGTTTTCTAATGGTTTCCCTAGCTAGGGTTTGGAGAGAATGACTTGTACCAGCTTGTACTAAGCTGTGTTATGTAATTGTAGTTCATCTTATACATGTATAAAAAGTGTTCCGACTATCCAAAATTTGTGCACTTGTAGATTTGAAATTCATCTTATGTCATATTCATGATCGGGTAGTTTCTTGAGCTGGTTATGCACACCGATTTGACATAACATTGAGGAGATTTTGTTAACTGATTTAACAAACATATAGAAGCTAAAGGAGCAGATTTATTGTTGTAATAAGTTATTTCCAAATCTGTTATATGCTTGAGAAATGCGCCCTAAGAGATGAAAGATTGCTGCAATGAAGTACACTTGTTCGGTGTTTATTTTCTTGGGCTGCATTATGTATTGTTTGAAAAGAAGAGAATTATTCGCTGCTGTAATTTAATATTTTAGATTCAATGGTAAGGCTGAAAGCTCGCATGAAGTAGATCCAGGGAACCTCAAAGGAACCTAGTACAGAAAAAAATTATTGACTGTAGAAAGGAAACAAAAACACAAACATAGACGTGTTCAGCCGAATGCAAATGTTTTTGTCCCCAGCAAACCAAATACAAACATGTAGAGTAGATACATTGAGAAACATGAGGCAGTGGAAGCTATAAGAACAAAGAATAAGAAATCCATTAATAAAAAAGGGTACTTTTGTTCCTCGAACAGATGCTTCGTATCACAAAGAACCTAAAAACTGCTGTATTTGCAGAACGATGGGATATTTTGCTAAGCCTTTTTGTTGAATCCAAAGAATGTAAAAAGAAACAAAGTTCTCAATTTGTCAGTGAGAGTAGGAAGGAAGAAGAGAAGGATTACTTGTTTATTGTCACACAAACAACAAAATGGGACACCAAAATCATTTAATAATTGGATTCTAGAGACACAAAATAAATGCCAGGTTGCGAGCAACTATTGTTTGATTTGGAGAGAACATGCAAGGGAGAGACAGTAACCATAGTTGCTGAGACTACTCACGAAGTAAGGCAAGGCCAATGTTTTAAAAAACATGCCAGATGAACATTTGACTGGGATTCAAGATAAGTCAAGGAGAAATAAGGTGGTCCCAAATGCGGTTGGGAAGAATCAGTTGTATAGGCTGGATGCAGTACCAGTAAGTTTGAATGCTCTTGCAGCTGCGAACAAGCAAACAGAGGTGTCATGACACGAAAGCTATTGTCATTTTACTTTTTCATTCCTTCGGCTTTTGTACAAATAACAGATTGTTTTTGGGCTTCTCCAACGGTTCTGTTGCGAGAAGGAAGAACGGAGAAACTTCCAAAAAAGGAAAGGCTTGGAGGAAAGCAGAGGTGTTGGAGTCCATTCACACCAACTTGCATAGACTAATGCCAACTCATGCCATGCATAGTGTGAGGTAGATCATGACCTTTATGGATGAAGATTTCCAAGAAATATGGGTGTGTTTCTTGAATAACATATTGAAAGTATTTTCCTTTTTTAAAGTCTTTAAGGAAGTCATAGAAATTTGAAAGGATCAGCAGGTAAAAGTTCGTAGAATCAGCAATTGTGGTGAGTATAATTCTAAGGGACTACGAGAGGTTTTGTAAGTAATTAGGCATAAAGGCCAACAATCTTCAACCCATACTCTGCAGAAAAAAGCAGTAGTAGACAGGAAGAACCGTGTGATCATCAAAATGATTATATGCATGTTGAAAGGTAGGAGTCCGACCAACAGCTTTTGGGCACGGCTTGTCCATTCCATAGTGTGTGTTGAACAGATCCCCAACCAGAGCTCTTGGTGGACATAAGATAAAATAATGTTATCAATGTCCAACAAGATGACCACAAATAGGTCAAAGGGACCATTAAGTACAATAGTGTGGAATACAAGGTAAAAGCAGATCTAAACTATTCTATACTAGATAAGATTATATAGTCTACTACAAGGAGATGGGAGAGCAGAACAACGATGCAAAAACATACAAGTACTGTGGAGATTCCAAGAAAAAATACTCGAGTAGGGGAGGGGGGATGATGTCTCGCTTGATGGGAACTAATCAACCCCCCGTCGATACCCTCATTCGTAACGTCTAAGCCCGAAGAGAAGAAACTAATTATAGATGACTTATTTGGAAAAGCTGGAAAACTTGTTCTAAGATATATCTCACTGTTCAGAATAGTTAGCCCTGTGTTGAGTAGAGAAATGGAAGTGGTGGAAAAGAAGCAAGAGTAGGAAATACAGCAAGAGTAAGAATGAGACGAGGCTCCAAAGCTTAGAAGACCATAAAGATATGGAGCAAAGATGCAAGGAAAAGACGTAAATTCTGTGAATTTTTCTCTTATGAGTGGACTGGTAAATTCTGGTAAATTCTCCTTTATTGGCAGAAGAGAAGAAATAGTAGGAATTACAGCAAGAGAAAGAATGATACGAAACTTCAAAGCCTAAAAGATTATAATGATATGGAGCAAAAATGCTGGAGAAATAGGTAAATTCTGTGAATTTTGCTCTTATGAGTGAGCTGGTAATTCTCATTTTTTAACACAGTTCTTTACAAGAAGTTAAAAGCTGCGTCACCACATTTGACAAACTTGAAGGTTCAAGTTCGAAAGTCATTGAACTTTAATTGAACTCAAACAAATTCATTGAAATTTTGCCAAATTTCATGGCAAACTCAAACACAAACTCAAAGGCGAATAAATTCACCTCAAACTCGAAGTTATTTAAGGTGATTCACGTGATATTCAAAAGGAAAGAAAATCATTTTTAAAAAGAAAAACACTAATAACTATTACAGAAATCGAGCACATAAAGAAACCAAGATAACTCAAAAGAGTTATCTGTATTGTAATATCACAATGAGAAAGCAAAAGCTTTCTTATATAGGATTACAAGCAAGTCCATTCAATCCTCTATATGAATGTGAGATATCCCAAGAAACACAATAAAGCAAAATAAGACAAAGCATAAAATAAACTAAAGTCAAATTGACATTACTAATGCCGAAATGGCTATTTACATATCGTTATATTAATAGTCAAAGGAAGCTTTCATGTCAAAAAATCATATGCTTAAGATCCAACCCGCATCCTTCAATAGAGAGGGTCAAGGCCTCAATCAACTTAGGCTACAAGTGAACGTCTTCTCCATATACAAGTCATAAGCAAACAAGCATGGCATAAAACTGACAATGCCTTGCATCAAGTTAAATCTCATCCCTCAATGAAATTTCTTTAATTTCACACTACAAGCATTGATCAGGTTACAAGTTGGATCAAGACCCACATGCACAGCATCCTTGAATTGATCAGGTTACAAGTTGGATCAAGACCCACATGCACAGCATCCTTGAATTGATAGGAGATAACTTACTCTAATGATCATATCATGTATTTATTAGGAGATCAGATAATAAATTGACTTAAGTTAGCCCCAAGGGTTAGCTCAATCAGTTGAACCATCTACCCAAGGCATGTCGCTGACAAGGAGACCTTAGGTCACAAATTCAAATATGGTTGAGTTGCTCGAGGTTACCAGCCCCTTTTGTACCACCCTCGATCCAAGTATTCCAAGGAAGATGGGGGGATCCCACAAGGTTTTCCTTGTAGAGAAAAAAGTGGCTTATGTTGTAGATTAAGTGACATATCATATGAATAAATCAAGGTTAGAACATATAAAGTGTTAATTAGATTACACATATCATTGTTAGGTATTCCATTATGACATAATCAATAATATGTTGTCCTGACAAAAGAGAGAGGAGATGGAAGGAACCCAAGGAGGAATGTAATATCAAGACTTGCTAGGTTTCTGGCCCTGAAGAGGTGGAAATTCAATAACACTTCCTCCTCAACTGTACAACATATGGCAGCATCAAGAAGGGATCAATTTTGGAAAAGGAAGGATGGCGCATATGTTGTCATGACACAATGGCAAGGAGATGGAAGGAGCCCAAGGAGGAAGGGAATATCAAGACTTGCTAGGATTGTGGCTCTGAGAGGTGGAAATTCAATGACACTTCCTCCTCAATAGTACAAAATGTGGTAGTGTCAAGAAGGGATCAATGTTGGAAGAGGAAGGATGGTTCATTGTGTTTCAAGAAAACCAGCTAGAGGATGTCACAAAGAGGGCATCATGAATGATGCACCTCGAAGGAAAACTATTACGGAGAAACACGCAAGCCCAAGTTGATCTTTCCCAAGGGGGTCATGCAGCAAAGTAGCTCAGAGACACTTGCTCAACCCCCACACTACATGGGCTTTTCTTCTATTGTACCACCCACTTTCATTTAATTTCTGAATTTACTTTCTTCTTTCTCATAGATATTGTAAATCTAGAAAGGCGAGCTTCCTAAAGCTATAAGTCTTTCATCCCATAGACCCCTAATATCATGGATGTTTTAATAAAATTTGTCTACCTATCTATCTATGCAAATTTACTATGTATGTGTATAATTTAATATAAAATCATAAACAAATGTACAATGTTGGCATATTAGTGTGATGATGAGGGATTATTCACCATAAGCATATCATCAACAAAAGACGAGACCAACAATCGTGGTGCATGGGATGAAAATTTGTGCGAAGTAGAGAATCATACATGGAGTTGAGCAGAGGCACACACATAGATGAAGGAACCCCTTGCCAAAATTTAAAAAATTATTAATGTAGAGATAGGTATCTATGTATGTGATTTATTTTCAAGTTTTTACAAATAGTCAAGGTATCTAAGTTTAAAACTTAGTCAATACTTTATGAAAAGNCACACATAGATGAAGGAACCCCTTGCCAAAATTTAAAAAATTATTAATGTAGAGATAGGTATCTATGTATGTGATTTATTTTCAAGTTTTTACAAATAGTCAAGGTATCTAAGTTTAAAACTTAGTCAATACTTTATGAAAAGTTCAAAAAATGATGGCAAGCTTACAATTGTCAACAACATAGAAAAATTTCTAAAGAATTACAACAATTAGGTGGCTAATTGATGGGAGGTCAATGGAATTTGTAGACGAGTCGTCGAACTGCTCCACATCAAAGAGAGGAAAAATGATGGCTAAAGAAAACATCCATGAGAAAAACCAGCAGCCGATGCACACACGTGAGGAAATCTAAAGTTGTCATGAGCATCTGTACCCAAGCTAGACAGACGACTCCATCTGTGATAACTCGTTCCAGTAATCGACAATTTGAAGGTAGTCATAGACTCTAGTCATTAAGGAATCAATTGAGTCAATGGGAGGAACATCAAGATGAAACAAGAGGACCAATGAAGGGTGATGATCTAAACCACTAGAAAAATAGGAGTCGATGCCAGAGCAAGAAGACTCGTATACAAAGAAAACTTAACCATGATCAAATGCAATAGACAACAAAAAAATTCAATTGGAGGCCAATAATTAATCTAAACATCAAAGAAAGCATGCAGAAAAAATTAAGCTTCAAATGAAGATTTATGGTCTGATGAACAAGAAACAAAAATATGTGCAACATACGAGTAGGCAATTGGGATAAGATAATTCAATTATCTAACAACAACCATTCTAGCCATCACAACGGTAAAACATGAAATTTCATCAACAGCAATTATGGTGACTATAGAAATTATTTGAGGTCCTATGAGGCTGCCATCTAAGGTCTGTCCTTGACCTTAGTATGGCTCTAAGTTTCAACTGTATGGCTGTCTTCTTTTGCTGT
>SNQJ01S0007603.1:133647-144191 GCA_010110895.2 Picea sitchensis
GTCTAATCAATGGGTGAGATCAACTCCAAAAATCTCACTAAGGAAACCCACTTTCCTTAGTTGCTTTATGTCTATTAATTCACCCACATTGTGAATTACTCGTCACTTTATGACTTAAGTGACATATTTCACTTTCGACTTAAAACTCCTAAGTAAAAGTGAAATTAGAATCATAAAGTTAAGTATGAGGGTAATAGTCTTCCCTCTTTGTGCTTAGAGACTCATAAGCACATGGGGACCACTTTCCAAGGTACCCAAATCTCAACAGTGACATCACAAACTGGAACCCTTAATGGTAGAGTAATAGCAACAGTACCAGAAATATTTATCCCATAGTGTCGAATATAATTCTACAACATTTCCCAAGCGGTTTTGTTTGCAAGGCAGGGTAAGCACAGTTGAGACAAACAAAAATTTCAAGCAATACAGAATTAAGACAACAAAACCACCAAACATCTAACAAGAAGCAGAAATTCTACACTTCATGTGTGGTTTGAACTAGCATGGATATACATATCGCAACTAAGACAACACAAGAAAGCACTCCATTGTTGGAGCCACATAAGCAAGAAGGGAGAAAGTTTGAATGGATATGTAGCAAGTAGAGCATGCACAGGCAGAGCATAGGGATGAGGACAAAAATAGGTGTTTAACATCAAATAAGTGGTGATTGGATCAATTAATTCCAACAATGAGAAATATGTGATGTCCCGTTCCCAAGAGTAGGCCAGCAGGGAGTGACTTAGTAGTCTATGCATTCCCGTAGACTATAGTCAGGCACAAACAAGGAACAAAGGGAGAAATAAGGGTGATTTGGTGGCTAAATGATGAATTAAGCCAAAAAGCATAGGAAAAGTCACTTAAGAATAAGTCAACGAAGAATTAGAACGAAAAGGTGCTAAGGGGGGACTTAATTAATTAATTACTCACCTTAGGAGGAAAAGCACCTAGCTTAAGTGAGGTCAATGGTGAATTAGATCGGGAGGAGTATAAAGGGAGGAATTCGACCTAATTCCTCATTATGCATTGTTATGATTTGATGTTGAGAGTTCCCAGAGGAGGAAGAGATTTGAGTTCCCAGAGATTTGAGGAAGAGAGGAAGAGATGGGAAGAGTATAAAGGGAGGAAACCACCACCATTGATAGGTTTCAGTGTTGAGAGACACACCCTAGCCCATCGAAGATACCATCCAGGTATTTCACCATGCTATTCAAGAGTATCCAGTTTGCAATGTTGCGCAGCTCAACCAGTGAGGGCGCAAGGTCAGATAGAGGGGTTGTGTAGTTGCACGAGATTAGAGCTCGGATTGCAGTTTCCTTCCGACCCAGTTGAGATCCAGCCAAGGCGCATAGATTGAGACACTTCCCATCAGATTCGGACGGTGGAATCCTTCAAAGCGCATCATTCATCTATCTAGGGCGCAGCTCTTTTGGAAGGACAGTTGGGGTTATAGACGGAGCATCAGACCAGATCTGGGGAAACCCTTCCGACCCAGTTCCGCATTTGTCGGGGCGTACGTTTTGAGTCCTATATCAGTAGATTTCATTGGTGGAATCATTTAGACGCATCCAAAGAGCCCAGGAGGTGCGTAAACCCCCAGGGGACGAGATCCAAAGCATCACAGGACAGATCTACCATCCGACAGTCACCAGGATCAGTCTAGAGGCCAAGGCGCTTCTATTGGGACAGTTTCCAGCTCATTTTGACGGGTATAGCCTTCCGGACGAGTTTTCCAGTTTGTAGCGGTTACCGTGCTTCTCCAGAATCGTCGATTTTGTCGATCTATCCGTGCATGCATCAGATCTGCCTTCATCTTCTGATCACAGATATTTTATGTTATTTGCTTGTATTCCAGTGACGGTCCATGCGATCTAACTGATGACTATCTTCTACATTTCCAGTATTTCATTGTATTTCCATGCTTGAATCTCATAATACATATTATTGGGTGGTTGATGTTCCTTATTTCTGCATGCATCATATATATGATTGTTTAAACCATAATGTAAAACATGCACATGCAACAACCATAAAACATCTCAAGCACATAACTAAAACACATCCAAAAACCCCCAGAGTATCAAATCTGTGAGACAGAACACTAGATCCGTAGTAGATATCTAGATCAGCTGGATCGGGGATATTTCAAAATAATTCGGATGAAATTGGCACCTACAAACAAGTATCCACAAGCAAAGTGGAGGAAGGGAAACATCAGGTGCTTGGGACAACAATTGTCGCATCATAAAGAAATTCAGAGGTAGTATTTAGTGCAACAAATATTAGTAGGTGTGTTGCCAGAGGTAAATCATCATGGGAAAAGGTTGGACATAATCACTTCAAAGTGGAAAAAGGTTGGATGGTAAGAGAATAGGTAAGTTTTAAAAACTAGAATCTGTCTTCAGTGGGAGTTTTTTAAATTACCAAAAAAAATCTAAATTTGTGTTAGAGAAGTGAGTGTGAGATGTGGAAACTCGAAAGAAGATCTAAGAGGATCAATAAGTTCTTGGAGACAACCATAGTATTGAGATTCACCAAAAGACGAGAGCGATAGCAAATTAATATTTTTTATAGGAAGATTTTGGTTGACAAGGATAAGTTGACAACGCAGCCATATTGCTAGACAAATTGGCTCGTAGATAGACATTAACTAGTGATAGAGGACGTTGTTGGAGGTGATATGTTATAAGAGGCAGCAAAAATGAAGGTGTTATTCAAGAGAGAGAAGGTACATAAGAGGTAACTTCTTTGGATTGGGTTTAGGTTTCGAAATTGTTCTTTTCTTTTAGGAGATAGTTTTTAAAAATAAAACCTGCAAATTAGAATATCAAACTCCTAGAAATTTAGTGGTCAAAGCGAGCATGTATTTGTTCTTGGGCTAGATGTGGCCGAATGGTACGTTGATTTAGACACCTTGAGACAACAACGAATAGGAAGGAATGGTATGTTACCTTTGTGGAAGCCAGCTCCACAATAGGGACATTTGCTTTAGCTAATGACAGGACCCATGTGATTGAAGGAAATGGGAATTGTACAACTACAGCTAATAAGCGATAAGAAATTTCAAATTTGTCTTCAAAAACATTCTTTACATTCATGTTTTGAATAGGAATTTGCTTTGTATCAATCAAATTGCATACTGGAGTTTGTATGTTTTAGGATGATGGCAATTGTAGATTAACAAAAGCTAATTAACAATGAAGACATCAATGACAATTCACTTTGGCATCAAAGGTATAGGCATTTAAGCTTTTAGTGTCTCTCTTTTGAGTAGGACAGAGAAGATATTTGGTCTACCTACTATGAAGAAGGAGGGGATACATGTAGCATGTTTGGAAAGGGAGAATGGACAGAGTTTATTGACACCTTTAAAGCTTGGAAAGCAAGTACGGTGTTGGAGCTTGTGCATGCATAGATATATGATCCATTGAATACAACATCATTGACAAGTACCAGGGATTCTCTAGATGTTATGGATGATTTTTCACAAAAGATGTGAGTTTTCATTCTTAAAGAAAACTCATGTACATTAAGAGAATTTAGTATGTTCTTTGAACAAAATAACGGAGAGGAGTTTGTGGAATTCTTTATTTTGGCAAGAAGATGGAGTCTAAAGGCAAATAGTTGGTAGTGAAAGAAGCAAACTAGTGAAAAAATGGTAAAAATTATGTTGCATGGAATAACTTCAGGATTCATACTAGGTAAAAGCAATCCATACAACAATATATTTGTAGAAGAGCAATGCCACCAAAGGACTGATAGGAATCGCTCCCATGGAAGCATGGCCAAAATAAAACCAAAGCTCCACCACTTCAAAACCATTGGTTTGGTGTCTTCAAATGCAATTTCTGGATAAATTCAAATGAATTTGCTACGACGAGTAGAAAATTGTTGTTGTTTGGCTATTGCAACCAATAAAATGAATATAGGCCTTTCGATCCTTGCACAAATCAGGTATTTGTGAGCATAGATGAAAATCAGATCTAAACCAAGACATTACAGCCTCCAAAATGGATGATGGCTGCTGTTTAAATTTGCAAAATCAAATGGTATGTAACAAGAACAAGTGCAAATTGATGACTAAATGTCATAGAAATGTGTGCAAGTTGGGATGGAGGCAAGAGATGCTAAAAATGCTTCATCGAGAAGCAGAAAAGTGTAGAAGCTCAGATCTTAGTCATTGTTTTTGGTCATTTTTTCTGGAAAACAAAAAAAAAATCAAATTTGATCGATTCTCAAGAAGTGGCAAATTAAAGAGCAAACAAGCAGAACTTTTTAATAAAATTCAATAACAAATAAAAACTTTAAACTAGATTTTTATTGAACTTAAAAATTATAAATATATGAAAACAAAACCATATATATAACATGATTTTTAAAAAATATAAAGGCAGTCTAACATTTCCTCAATCTTAACATTTAATTTGGCATATTTTTTAGTCAAATTTGAAGTTAAACAATATTTGTATTTGTTTATTATTTGAATATATGAAGTTATAACAAAATTCGTTTAGTTCACTTGGTCAAAATTAATGGCAAGCTTTATCATGCTTTTTGCACGAGCAAACTTTTTTCAAATTACATTGCCTTCAAATTTGAGCACAAACACAACCCAGGGAACTTAATAACCTTAAATGGTATAGCAGGGAAAGAGGAAGATCTTCCACAACCAAGGGATGAAGGAGAAACTAGAAGACCAAAAGGAGGAGGTAAGAAAGGTGTTCAATAGGGTTCTTGTGTTTTGTTGTATGTTGAATTGACTATCGGTTTAAACTTTGATGAATCTCATTTTGATGCAAAAGAAGAAGATAACTATGAGTGGAAATATGCACCCATTGCTCCTAACAATGAGTTTTGGCATATACAATTTCGAACCACCCACAGGAATACGGGTTGGTTGATAAATAAGAAGATTGGATGTAAAGAGTGGTTAAATCAGCCACAATGTGCAATCCACTGGTAAGACGGATCTTGGCCATAGGAGACCTTACTGGTTATGGATATCTCCAAAGGTTTGTATCTTCAGTGTTGATATATCTCTTAAGAAAAATATATACAGGAGTGGTAAAAATCAGCCACAAGGTTTATCTCAATGAGTCTTATCCACAGCACCAGAGCGCACACAGGAGCAAGTCTATATATAGCATGTTATTAATGTGTTTCATGCATTAATAAACAGCAAGTTAAAATAGGTGCCAAAGTAGAAGATGAGGCCAAGGTTGTTTTATTAAACAATATACCTAACAAATACAATAACAGTGTATTTACACTCAGCAATGTTCCATCACAATCTTTAGAGACAATGATTTTGATGCTTATGGCAAAGGAAAAAGTGAGTTTAATTATGAAAAAGATGAAGAAAGAGTCTTGTTTGGAAAAGGAAAAAGCAAATCTGAAAAGAAAGGAGACATCAGCAGTACAAAAAGGGGAAGGAATTGTCATTCTAGTGTAAAACTAGGTTATAGTGCAAGGGATTGCAAAATCCAGGCAAATGATGTACTAAAAGGCAAAGTAAGGAAGTCTAAAAGGAGTTACACCACTTGGAATTCAAAAGAAGAGGAAAATGACCCAAAAAAGGAAGAAGATGATTACTTCCAAACAACTTCTAAAAAAGACAATCATTTTTAATAAATAACATAAAGTTCTAGTTCGGTGCACAAATTGAGTACTCCAGTTGTTAAGGTGAATTCTATCTTGCTTCGTTAAGAAGAGATGGCAACATATTTTTGCTTAGGTGGATTCAAGCTTCGATGAGAAGAGATGGCAACAAGGTTGCTTACATGAATTCTTACTTCGAAAAAGAAGAGATGGGAGATGATTGCTTGGGTGGATTTTGATGAATTGTTCCTTCAAGTTGAAGGAGACAAGAGTGTGATGGAGCACCAACATAGGTCCCATGACTTTGAAACATGAGAAAATGAAAATAAAACAGTTTCTTCCATAAACATTGTAGTCATCTTTGGCCTCAAGGGTTAGCTCAGGTGATCATAAGCCAGACATGAGATCTCTCCCTCAAAGTTGGGGAGGTCACAGGTTCACAGGTTAGGCTTTGTAATTAGGGCCGGCCCTGTTTGCCATCCATGGATCATGGGGAAGTTCTTGGAGGGTTTTCCGCAAAGTATTTTCCTTGGAAAGGAAAACATTGTAGTCATCTTTATAAGTTTTGTGATTTAAGGGATATCGTACATGATCTCTCCCTCAAAGTTGGGGAGGTCACAAAGTTCATGTGTTAGGCTTTGTAATTAGTCGCTTACATCCATGGATCATGGGGAAGTGGAGGGTTTTCCGCAGTATTTTCCTTCTGGAAAGGAAAACATTGTAGTCATCTTTATAAGTTTTGTGATTTAAGGGATATTGTTAAATTTATAGGCAGCTGCAAGAGCCATTCTCCCCGGAAGATGGCCTAACCCTAGATCAGGTCTTAGGGGCCCCCGTGCACCTCCCCGGGTACTTCTGGTCAAGGCTATGGCAAAAGACCTTTTCTTAGGCCCCAAGATATGATCGGGGTTCTGGACCGTGGGACCAAGCTGTTGTAAGACCCTAGTTGTGATCTAGGCCTCCCCTGAATGATCCAGGTACCATGCCTGCATTTCGGGTTCTTGGTCCGAGACCAGCTATTATAAGTCCCTAGATGTATTCTAAGGCCCCTAGATGTCTCCATGGAATCCTTGCTTAGTGCTTGGATTGATCCTCTGATGTGTTCCTTGGTGGTTGACGACCTAGTGGAAAAATCCCCTAAGAATCGCAGAAAACTCTAAGAAGGTCCTCAAAAGCATTGCCTCGTGTAAAAATCGTGAAAACGAAAAACTCTAAACATTAAAAAATACATAATTTCATTCATTTTTTCAAAATTTTAAACATTTTTCAATATATAAAAAAAAAAAAATATCATATAAATGAATAGGTGGATCATAAATATGGAGAAAGAACCGCTATATATTATATAGTGGATGCCAAAAAAACCGACATCAAAGTCATTACCGAAAAGTCTCAAATCAATACAAAATGACATCAATGATCATATATATAAATGTGTATGTCCCAAAACTAACCTGCCTTTGCACACCTCAAAAATGTTTGATGGCCTCCACAAACTTCTTTCCTTGCTGCTCCACACACAAGCAAAAAAGAACATAAAACCACCGGGCTCTTTATCCCGTGATTTTCCAATTTCGCCGCTTTTGGCCATTTTGGCCGATTTCTTTGCCGCTTTTTCTCGAGTTTTTCAAAACGCTGCTTTTTTTCTCTTAACCAAAAATCGCTATTTTTGAAAATTCGGCAAGCCCAAAAATCGACATTTTTGCCATTAATCACATTTCTTCTACTAGGGTTGATGATATAAGTCCCTAGATAAATTTAGGGCCCTGATGTGTTCCGTGAATCTTTGCTTTAGTGCTTGGATTGATCCTTGAATGTGTTCCAAGGGTTGATGATATAAGTCCCTAGATGTGTTCTAGGGCCCCTCTGATGTTCCAGGAATCCTTTTGTTTAATCTTTGGATTGATCCTTGGATGTGTTTTTTGGTGGTTGATGATATAAGTCCCAGATAGAACTCAGTCCGGATGTGTTCCGTGGAATCCTTGCTTAACGCCATTGATCCTTGGTCTCTCGACTCCTTGGTGATAAGTATCCTCGTGATTCTTTCTTGGGGGCTACTTGATTTTTAATCAAGTACTTTGATGGTACATGATCTTCCTCGAAGGACATAACCACAAGAGGGATAAGTCCCAGTGATGTATGATAAAGCAATAGGTTCACCATGTGATTTAAAGGAATGAGTAATGCCACTTTATAAACCCCCTTGGTTATTAATTCTGGTTAATTGTTTTGGGTTTTATTGATTTATTTAGGGGCTATGTTTTAAAGTTAAACATTAATTAATTGTCACATGTTTAAATTTCTAATTTAAACATATGACTCTTTAATGTAACTTAACTAGCCCTACCTTTGCCCTAAACTAGCCCTAACCCTAACCTAAATACTATATAAGAAACCCCACCCCTCACCTTCTACTCATGCTATTTTCTTTTATGCTAGCATTGAACCTCTCTCCATGTCTGCGGCCTCTTGGTAATTTCTGTGGGAGCAGCCCTAGTTGTTTTGATGTGGGAGCAGCCTGTTTTGATTACTGTAGCCTGCAGCCTCACCTTATCTCTGCTGGAGCCGCGGCCTCTTTGCTTGTGTAAGGGCAGCCTCTTGTCGTTGCTGTAGCAGCAAACCCCTTTTGTGTAGTGGTTAACGTCTCCTAGCTGCGGCTCCTTCCTGTTGTGAAGCTGCGGCCCCCTTGTGCTGGGTATGGCTGGTTAATACAGCCCTTTCTCTATGCAGAGGTTCCTTTTGAAGACTGTGAGGGTGCGGCCCTTCTTGCTTTGCTGTAGTAAGCCTGAGTGGGGTGCGGCCCATCTGTTGTCTGCTGTGTGGTGTGAGTAGGGTGAAACCCTCTCCATTGTGGCTGAGTTTTAGAGTGCAGCTTCCTTCTTTGTTGTTGTGGATAACACCTTGGGTTCGGCCATCTTCTACTCTGCTGTGTGAAGTGCCAACCGGTTATGGCCCCTCTTCTATGACTGTGTGGTGTGCCAATAGACTACAGTCCTCTATCATCTGCTGTCAGACGTGTCTATGGGCTGTGGTCTGATCCTTGCCAAAGTAAACTTATAGGTCTTGGCCTCCTCTCCTGCTATACTGAGGTTTTGATCCACAACCTTCTATGTAAGTGCCTTGAATGTTTTGGTATCCTTGTGGGGGTTTGTGTTGTGAATACCTTGCTGGTTTTACCTTTTCTGGTGGCAAGAAAGTTTCTCTATCTATTGGCAAAGGATCCAAAGTGGATCTATGAACTGAATCTTATCTGAGCATATCACAATTGGTTCTATGTCTCTTGAGGTTATTGTTTCTTCTTCAAAGGTAAAGCCACTGTACCAGGTAAGTTGCTGCCTACTCAGATCTGAACTCAATTGGAATTCAGTACTGTTGGATCTAGCTAGTCTTGTGATTTCATCTAATAGATCTGAAGCTATGCATTGATTGTTCATATGCCACTATAGTTGATATTTAATGAGCATATTAGTGATAGATCTGCAGATCATTGTTTTGTTTTTGAATTCAGCATTATTAATTCTATTTGATCTCTTTCTGATCTGTTCACTGAGTTTTGTCCTCTGATCCTCAGATCTATCCATGCTGTTGTTTATCTTTAGATCTCCTAGATCTAAATTCTTGTTAAAAGTGTTTTAAGTGTATTGATCTTTAGTTCCAGCTGTTTCTTTCACTGAAAAATTTAAAAGATATTACAGTTCTGCACTTTTACCCTAAAACTAACAGATATAATAATTAAAACTAGTACTGTCATGTTAAGAAGGGTTGTTGGAGTATCGACACTCCAATAATAAGTTAAAAAGTAATTAAGTCGTGGTGTTATTAATGCCTTTAAGAAAATGATAACAGGTCATTTGTTTATAAGTGGTTAGGACAATTAAGTTGTATAACTACACAATTGACATAATAAAAGCACATCTCCCTCATTGTATACAACGACTTGAATAGTATAATAATTTTCTTATCTTTCATCTCTCGTGTATATTGTTAGATGGAAACAGGAGTTGGGGGAAGTTTCTGGTAACATAATTGCCAACATAAAACATTGTGCTACATTGAAGTGCTATATATTAACTAATTCCCGGCATAAGATCCTTTTAATACAAATAGTTGTCCTCACTTAGATATTTACATCAATAGTCAGTAAGGTTATCATTATAATAAGCTGCTATCTAAATGACCTTGACGGAAACTGTCAAAACATAAACTAGTTTACTTTGCAAATTGCAATACTTGTGAATAGTAACTTGCAAACTATATGTTGGAAATCAGGAAAATAGGGTTAATGATTACAGTTTGATCATATGCATCGATGCCTTCACTGTCAAGAAGTAAGAGATTGTACTCAGTTCCATCTAGAGCAGTCCTCTTCAGTGGAGCACTCCACATCCAAAGGCCCTTTGTACATGGTCGATGTGTAGATGCAACTTGAAAGCCACTGCTCCTTCCAAGTAGCTGCCGAAGATACAAACAGAAATAGCATTGTGAGATTTTAATATGACAAAAGATTAAAATATGAGCTAAAATGTTTTATCTCAATCTACAGAGAAACCTTTGTTGATTGCAAGTATTCAAACCCAGGAAAGGGTCCCTAGAGACTGTTACAGAGGCTCATCAATTCATACACAAATAAGATAAAATGTAAATCTACTTTTCAATCATTTGATTGAAAAAATACATGGAAAATTAGTAACCAAATATTACAGTGATATCAAGTTAATCAAGACTGCCTCAAAAAACATTTGCATTGTAGCCCACAAACATGCAACTTTCAGTGCTCATATGATAAATAATAACGCACAGAATAAAAGAACAGAATGCCATCTATTGACATCCCACAGTTGTGCAATCTCCTGCTCCCCTAAGCTTTATCTCAATAGACAACTTCCAGATTAAGGTGTTTAGAGTCTAGACCTTCAGTAAAACTTTGAAACTACTGGAATGGCAAT
>SNQJ01S0007603.1:176298-205250 GCA_010110895.2 Picea sitchensis
TTCGAAGAAGAAGAGGTTTTCTCCCTTTATGGGTTTCCTCGTGAAAATCTGTCTCTGTGTGTACTTTATGTGTGACTGATGGTCTTTACTTTTACTGTCCATATGCTGTATATTGTTGATGATCACTTGAAGGAAGATTAAAAGTATTTAAAAGGTATAAAATTGTTTAAGCTCATAAACAAATGATTCACCCCCCCCCTCTTAGTTGTTTTAGTATTTCCAACATACACTGGCATGGATAACAACTCATAGGTTGGACTGGTTTCAATTTAGGATGATCATTGTATAAATTACATATCATGTATCTCATAAACAAGTCAAATAAGATAAAAAAAAAAAACATTGTTTCAATTTAGGATCATCATTATATAAATTATGTATTGATCATTAAGCATGTTGTGATCATAAACAAGTAATGAATTGCCCCTTTATTGATATATTTTTATCGGAATTTGGCGATTCAATCTTTGTTGTAATGCACCATTAAATCAATAGAAAAATGTAGATTCTCATTGTATATATGGATCTAGTAGCTTCGTTCAAAACGTTGGTTCAATCGATTGCTAGCAATGCTGTTGGGTATTTGGCTTGTTTTCTGCCAACAAGTGCCCAATTTGAAAACCCCTAGGTTAGGGGTACTAATCTATGTCAACACGTTTAGTAACAATGCTATCCATAAATGTGGGGAAGCATCCCTTTAGTTTCCTTGCAAGGTTTTCTTAGAAAAAACAAAATATGGATTCAACAACCTCGGAAATCCTTACTGCATTGGGATTATGCAATCTATGAATCTTATATGTGAATTTTCATCAAACGAAAACAAGTCATATCATATTTCCATCCAAAAATCACAAGTTTAGCCTTCTATTATTTTAATTGAAACATTCAATAACTCATTGTCTTACTTATTAGTCCCTGTCATAGGCATAAAGGGACTATAGCAATCGATAATTCGTTGACCTCATAGTACTTTGTCCTTTAACCACAAATATTTCCATATTATCTATTGTTGGAACCAGGGAACTAAAATCATCGATTTTTATATAATAAAAAGTACCATATATGTCATGATTTGATTGGACAACAAATTGGAGGTCTTATTGTCGGCTTCGCTATTCCCAATGTTATATATGTTGGCATATCCAAAGTATTTGATCGTATATTGTATTTTTGAATCATATATTTTCTTATGCATTGCTGGAAGGTGGATTAATGCTAGCATTAGTTCGAATGTTTGGCTTAGCATTTTCTGCTAGCTAAATTTATGCCAATGTTTGATATGCTAGCATATCCAAAGCTTGTCCTTCGAATACATTCTCTACTGTTTGAACTATTGTTACATAAATTATAGTAAATTTATTTTGGTACGTTAGAGACCTGCCACATTGCATTTTTTCTTAAATGTTTATAGAGCATTTATGACAGACTTAAATGTTTACCTAACAGGCTTGGCATCGTTGAATGTTTACTTAGTAGGCCTGTTACAATACATTTTCTTCCGTTTTTTTTATTTTATATGCAATGTTCTCTGCAATCAATTTGGGCAATATTGTGCTTCAGCGACATTGTTGCTTCACTGGTCCATGCTTGCTTCTTGCATCTCCACTGATTTCTTATTTGTCTGTTGTTGTTGTTCTTGTTAGCATGTTCGTCTTTCTTCAGTTTGCACGTTTGGGGTTCTGCAACCGCAATTGGAACTGCGTCATTCTTGGTGGACTGGTTGTTGCTTGCTTCTTTGTTTGTTGGATGTTGTTTATTGTTGTTTGATTCAACTTTGCAGGGTTCGAGTCCTGTGGCTGCAGTTGGACCTTTTGGTGGTTCTTAATTGGTTTCTTGTTTGCTGCTTGCTCTTCTTTGCGTAAGGTTTGCAATGTTGGGGTGATGCATCCACAGTTGGATCTGTTGTTTCATTGTTTTGCAATTGACTGCCCATAAAATACTATTAAGATAAAATAACATACAAAAATTTGCAATCGATGTAAATTGCATCTGTTCCTCTTGTTGCAGTTTGCACGTTTGGGGTTTTGCAACCGCGATTGGAACTGCATCATTCCTGGTGGGCTGGTTGATGCTTGCTTCTTTGTTCGTTGGATAATTTTTATTGTTGTTTGATTCGACTTTGGAGGGTTCGGGTCCTGTGGTTGTCGTTGGGCCTTTTGGTGCTTCTTAACTAGGTTGTTATTTGTTGCTTGCTCTTGTTTGCCTAAGGTTTGCAATGTTTGGGTGCTGCATCCGCAGTTGGATCTGTTGTTACATTGTTTTACAGTTGACTCCCCATAAAATACTATTAAGATAAAATAACATACAAAAATTTGCAGTCGATGTAAATTGCTTCTCTTCCGCCTTCAACCAGAGTTTGTCGGCCTCAAACGATATTTCATAGCTAACGATGTTTTTTCCATGGTTTATGTCTTACTGTGGTTTCATAGTTATGAGAGTAAGTTTTGTTGTGTAAGCGATATAGTTGTTCTCTCCCCTTTTTTTTCGCACGGAAACTGCATTTTTGCTTCTATAATTTCTCACGTTTCTGTGCTCGTGAGTTCCCGGTGTGGCGAACTGACAAATCGTTACCGACCGACCATCATTCAATTGCATACTTAGCAAATTTTATGGACGCGGCTTCACAGATAGGTGCTATCCAACTATGGTAGCTCGTGTTCGGTGTATACATCTTGCACTGATAAATTTCGTGCTCTACAATTCGACCCCGCACTCCTCAAACTCGTAATCGTGCCTCTGCCTGTGATGAGTTTGTCTAATTGATCTACATTTCCATACTTAGTCGAGTTTTCAAAGTTTGGCAGGTTGACACCTTTTCGGGTTCAAAAAAGTTTAAAAGCATTTGTCGCTCCCCTCCATCCCCACTACCTTCTGCCCTTCCCAGTAGACATTAATTATGCTTTCAAAAGTCACAATCGACCATACATGTTCGAAAATATTTCCTTTAATAAGCGGAAAGCTCGAGGGCATCTCCCATTAAAATGAATAGACAGTCGAATATTATGGGATCTGGTAATTTATTTTGCCTACATTCTGAATTTGCAGAAAAAATAAATAAAAATTGGCTCTTTTAGTTTTTTAAAGGCTTCATCATAGTAACAGTGCAGTATTGGTTATCTCTCTGCACGAAACCCTAATCCCTTCTCGCAGCCTCCTCGGCCTTCCTAGCCGCCCCCTTGTCCCTCCCTTCTCCCTTCGACCCCTTTGTCCCCTTCGACCCTCCCATGGCCTCTGAGAACCTGGATCCCGATCCCCCTCCTGACTTCCTTGACGAAGTCCTAGTTTTCAAAGCCCTTGTAAGTTCGCTCTCCCCTCCTCTGAACCAATAAAGCACCTCCCAGTTTGTCAAGAAACTAGACCAGATTCTGGAAGTTTCAATCCCCAACACTTCAACAAGACAAAAAGCCCTCTCTTTCACCTCACGAGCATTGGTTGGATAGTTCATGGGTCTTTGGCCCTCACCTCGGCAAATAGATCTTTGGATTGAGCGGAACTGACACCCCTTGCTTCAAGGACGGATGAATCATTTTTTCTTTGGTAAGGGCTTCTATATTTTCTACTTTGAGCTTAAATCAGATAGGGATCTCATCTTCAGAAATGGACCATACTTCTTCGGTCCAAGAGGCTTATACTTAAACAAATGGACCCTAGATTTCGATCCAAAAAATGGCATCCCCTCAGCTATGCTAGTCTGGGTAAGGCTCCCACATTTTCCCTTCCATTGTTGGGGAGATGAATTTTTGAAAAGCATAGGAGACGCCCTAGGGAAGTATATTGACAGGGAAGAGACCAAATCTAGCCTCTATTCCTACGCAATAATATGTGTAGAAGTAGATCTAGAAAAAGGGCTCCCAGAAGCAATCAAGCTAAAGCTAGATGACTGGCTCCACATCCAAAAACTTGACTACAAATAATTGCCTTTCAAATGCAAATCTTGTCATGAATACAGTCACTTTGCAAAGAATTGTCCAAGCAACAAACAACCCTCAGAAAATGATGCTCCTTCTCAAGAAGATGGTTGGCAGCAGGTTCGCAAAAAAAACACCAGTGGTAAAAGAAATGGATCTCGTGCAAGACCCTCAGGCTCCCAACCTCTGGCATAATCTTCTAGGAAAAATCCAGCCCCAAAATCCTCGCCTAAAAAGGCACCTCCGTTGATCACCAATCCCCCTCTTAGCTTCAATCCCTTTGAACTTCTAGGAGATTCCTCCTCAAAACAGAACCCTCCTTCAGCACCGATCCCCTCCTTGTTCCCCGATCCCCCCTAATCAACACCAACGATAACTCTGAATTAGAGGACCCCTCCACGGAAGACGCAAATACACCGACGTAACAATAAATCTCAATTTCAAACCCACATGTGCAATGTTCTCAAGACAAAGAAGAAGGAGAGATCCCACCAGAAAAAGCCAAGAAAATCAGGGCGACGTATAAACAAAGAAGTCAGAGAAGAAGAAACAACCAAAGAAAAATCACAAGGAAAACAACAAACTATAGAGCACATTATCCATATATCAACAAGAAAAGCGGGNAATGATCTTTATCTCCTGGAATTGCAAGGGCTTCAACAACAAACTTAAAGCCGAAGCTCTTAAAATTTTAAATAAAATGGTCAATCCCTCGATCATACTTCTCCAGGAAACCAAAATGGATTCAAAGTCTATTCTTGAAGCAACAAGCAAACTCTTCAAAAACATTGGCGGAGCGACAGTCAACTCTCAGGGCGCCTCTGGCGGTATTGCAACACTCTGGAACGAGCAAATATGGAACTCTGAGGTAATCTCTGATACTCAAAACTGGATTCTTACAGTTCTAAAAAACAAAGACAATAATCGTGTTATTACTGTAATCGAAATCTATATGCTAAACACCTATAAGGACAAAATGACAGCCTAGACCTGCCTTTCAAATCTCTGAAACTCTATAGATCTCCCCTCTTGCATTATTGGAGGAGATCTCAACACCCATCACAGATCTGGGGAAAAAAAAGGAGGAAGCAAAGTTAGAGACCCTTTCTCTGAAAATTTGATTGATCTCATGTCCAACTGGGACATGCAAGATATCAAACCAACCAAAGGAAACTACACCTGGAACAACAGATGGGTTGGTCTCCAACATATTGCAGCTCGCCTGGACCATTTCCTAATTAACAACAACTTTCTACTTCCCCCCTATATATTTCCACCCAAATCCTCCCCTCCTCTATCTCAGACGATAAACCCATCACTCTCTCATTTCTCTCCCCCTGGAACTTTGGTCCCCTCCCCTTTCACTTCAATCAGCCCTGGATGGACATTCCAACCATCCCCACGCTTGTCGCACAAGCATGGACCACCCCCTTCTCAGGATCCCCCAATTTTTTCTGGGAAAGCAAGCTAAAGTCTATCAAGATCTCTTTCAAAGACTGGGTGAAAAAGTCCTACACTCTCACTCACCAAGAAAAACAAGAAAAGCTTGAACAACTTAGACAAATTCAATAGAAAATAGAATTTGATCTAGTTACAGAAGCCCTAATGAATCAGGAAAAAGAAGTGCAACAACACCTTCAAGCCATGCTGCGCAGGGAGGAGGAGCATTGGCATTTGAAATCCAGGAGTATTTGGATAAAGGCGGGAGACTCAAACACCTCCTTTTTTCACAAGCAAGCCCAATCTCGAAGAAAAAAAAATACTGTCATTTCTATCATGTCCAGCACAGGGCAACAAATTGACTTTTATGAATAGATCAAAGCAAAGGCCTATCATCACTACAACAACATCTACCAGCAACCAAGGGAGGAAGCAACGCAGGTGGAGAACATTAGCTTGCTGGAAAACATCCCAAACTTAGTCACCAATGTAGAAGATAACCTGTTAATCCGAGAAATCACGGAGGACGAAATACACAGAGAAATTCAGAGTCTTGAGCCTGACAAAGCTCCGGGGCCTGATGGGTTTCCACTCAGATTCTATCGATCCTTCTAGGATGTTATCAAATGGGATCTAAAAAAGATGCTAAACTATACTTTGCACAAACAGAAAATTGGAGGTGCCACCAACTCCACTTTTCTAGCACTCATCTCCAAAGACTCCAATCCCTCCAATTTCTCTCGATTTTGTCCTATCTCGCTCTACAACTCCTACATAATTCTTACCAAAATCATTGCAAACCGCCTCAACCTCCTTCTCACAAATCTAATCTCAGGAAACCAGACTGGTTTTCTCAGGGACAAGCAAATAACAGACAACATCGTTTTGGTTCAAGAAGCCATTCACTCAAGCAAGAAAACCAAAACTCTTGGAATGGTTGTCAAGCTCGATATGGCAAATGCCTTTGACGGGGTAAAACACAGCTTCCTCTTCTCAGTCCTAAAAGACTATGGTTTCTCAGAGAACTTCAGTAATTGGATCAAAGCTTACATCAACAACCCATGGATCTGTCCACTCCTCAGTGGATGCCCAATCAATTTTTTCAAAGAAAGCAGGGATCTGCGACAGGGCTGCCCTCTCTCCCCCTTTCTCTACATCCTCCTAGCAGACTCCCTCAGTCGAAAGCTGGAAGCAGAACGAAGAAAGGGAAAACTCGCAGGTTTACTCATATCAAGAGGGGTAAAGGAAATAATCACTCTCAATTTGTTGATGACACCCTTTTTTTAGGAGAAATCACAATACACACTACTAACCGTTTCCAAAAGGTCCTCAGCTCTTTCCTCACAGCTTCAGGCGGCAAGCTGAACACTCTAAAATGCAGAAAATATAGTTGGCACGTATCGGGACACATAAAAGAACAGATCACCAACATTTTTGGTTTTCCTATCATCACCACATGGAATTATTTTAAATACCTGGGAATTCCCATCTTTCTCAATCACCACAGTTCCTCAGCTTGGTTTGAAATTGTGGAGAAAATTTCAGCAAGGATCCAGAATTGGGGAGGTCGATGGCTTAATCCCCCAGGAAAAACTGTTCTAATAAAAGCAGTTCTTTCCTCTCTCTCAATTTTTCAATGTTCAAGACTCCTAGCTCCCAAAAGTATTCTAAAGAAAATCGGCAGAGCCATAAGATGCTTCCTCTGGGCAGGAGGTAAAACAAACACAAGAAATTTCATCTCATAAATTGGAAGCAAATTTTCCAGCCCTACAATAAAGGTGGTCTGGCTATCAAGGACCCTGTCAAAATGAACTTATCTTTGGGAGCCAAGTTGGCATGGTGTCTCATAATAGGTAAACCAGACTGGTGGAAGTTAGTTATAGTAAAAAAATACTTTCAATCTTGTAGGCTTAGATGTCTAGAAATATCTATCCCCACCATTCCAGGTTCTCTGATCTAGTGTCTCTTCAAAAGTGTAGCTCCGATTATTCAGGCTAAACTTTCTTGGGCCCCCGAAAATGGGGACACAATAAACGTTTGGTCGGATTGGATCCTCAACCATGAGCCCTTGAGCTCCCTCGCGACTCTTCAACCTCTCAAAGACTAGTTTTTTACAAATGGCCTCCTCAAGCTTCAAGACTTTTGCCTATGGAATAATGAAGGGGAATGGGTAAACTGGAAACCACCTAATCCCCCAGAGATCCTCACCCCTCTTTTCCATGTTCTATTCAACAATCTGGCTGGTTGCACCCCTCTTAACCGATCCACCACTGACTCCCGAAGCTTGGGAGGTAAATCTTTCTCTGTCAAAGAAGGATATACCCATCTCCTCTTCGAAACTCCCGGGCCTCCCTCCTCCAAAATCTGGAAAGAGGTATGGTTTGATCCCTCGCTGCCCAAAATCAATACTTTATGTTGGCTATTGGTTCATGGCAAAATCCCAACTGCTGAAAATCTCCTAAAGTAGGGCATCCAGGGCCCCTCCAGGTGCCCCCTCTGCGTCGAAGCCTCTTAAACCATCACCCATCTCTTTATGGAATGCAACTTTACTCTACAACTCTGGAATCTCATTTACCTTCCCCTCCCAAACCCCCCCCCTCCCCTGACAACTGGACTAACCTTTTTACCCATTGGAAACATAGATATGCTGGCAGGTTCAAAAATAAAAAGAAGTTCACCCTTCTTTGGAAACAAATTCCCAAATTCGTTGTGTGGGAGTTTTGGTTAGCTCACAATCAAGCCATCTTCTGAGAAAAGCTTCCCCCAATGCAAAGTATCTTTGCAAAGATATGTGGTCTAATTTCATAAGTCTTCAGAACCAAAGCAGTAGATTTCGATCCCTTAGGTACCCTGGAACCAAGTGAAGAAGACTGGGTCGCCTACATACGGGGATCAACAAAGAATATCCTCAACATCCCCAGGCAAGACCCCAAACAACAAGACTGACAACTTCGCCTCGACAACAACAGCTTCTTACACTGGCAAAATCAACAACATTCCTTCTTCCTCTTCTTCTATGGGGAAGCAACAGGAAACCCAGGGGTGGCATGTGTAGGGGGAGTCATCTACGAATCCGAGGGGAAAAAAATAATCGATTATGCCTAGGGATTGGGGAAGACAACAAACAATAAAGCAGAGTTCCTCGGAGCCTATATGGGACTCAAGCTCTCCCAGGATCTGAATATTCAAACTCTAACTGTGTTGGGGGACTCCAAAATAATCATAAAGGAACTTCGGGGTATGCCTAGACCAAAAAAAGACCTGCTTCAAAGCATATCCCCAGCTATCAATTTGCTTAGAAAAAAGTTCACGCGCTTAAGCTTCTTCCACATTTTTTGAAAGCAAAATACGGAGGCAGACGGAATGGCGAAAAGAACTAAAAACATGGAGCATAACCGCCTTCTCACCAACCAAATTCCCTATAATGTATGGTTACCTTAAGTTTGCTCATCTTTTTGTCCCCCCCCTTTAACTTTAAGAATCAGTCTTACCCACCACCCGCTCCCACTTCCCCCCCTCCTACCCCATTCTGCCCCCCCTCGGCCCTCCTCCTTCCCCCTTCTCGTTTCCACCCCTCCTTTCCCCCCTCCCCCTCGACCTCATTTCCCGAGACTTCCCTCCTCTCCTCCCANCCTCGCATGAGCCATCTTTATAACCTGGATCTCCGTATCAGGCGTCAGACGATTAGTTGCTTTCCTCTTGCGTTGGCTCGACTCCCTTTTATGTTGAATCATCTCTCTCGCTCGTGGGTAATGATGAATCCTCCAACTTATAATGGCATGTCAAGGCTCCTCTCTAGTCATGTTCTCCTGTTCCTATCATCCGTCAATCCCAGTCGCCCTCTCGACTCTGATTTTCTCCCTCGACCTTTCCCCCTCGGCAGCCCCTTGCAAAACCTCTACACTCTCCTTGCCCATTGCATCACCATGCACCGCAGGTCCAGAGATCCTTGTATCTGCCCAGCCTGTGCTTTGGAAGACATACAGGATCAATTTCAAGGTTTGCAGATCGAGTGTCGATGCATGGAGGACCATTCAAATTCTAGACACCGGTAATTGCAGCAAGAAAACCAAGCAATTCAGGATAATGTGGCCGAGGTCCAAAATCAAATGCAGTGACTGGAGATCAGACATAACTAGGATCTGGCTATTGTACTTAGGGGTGTCAACCACAACATGATGCAAATAGGAGAACTCAATCAACACGTAGGCAACCCCCAACAACAAGTCTGCTCAGTAGGCACAGATGAATCCTGGATTCCCTCAACTTTTCACTCTGTAGAAAGCAATGATCAACATGTTCCAATGGCTCCTGGCTTCTCTGATCGCGTCTGGGAAGGAGATAAACAAGCTCATAATCAAGGGGAAGTGGCCTAAGCAGAGGAGAACTGCGCGCCATGTCGGGATGATTCAGGCTCACCCCACACTTAGCCCAGGTCCTCCATGAATTGTAAATTCCTATTTTTTCTAAATAGCTTCCTAACCATTTTCACATGGCAAGTTTGTAGTCCACATAGCATAATGGCCACTCTTCATTCTAGTATAAAATCGCCTTTTTGTAATCACAACATTAGTAGAAGGATAAAACCCTGTAGCCTGTTCCTTTTTGTAATTCTGACAATTTTTTATAATACATAAAAACACTCGTTTCTGTTAAAAAAAACAGTGAAGTACTGTACTAGTTCGATGTCATCCACGAACATGTCACCCACAGAGGCCTTGACATCATGTCCCTCTTTAATATTGTGCATATGTTAGATGTCAGATTTGAGAATCTGATTGGATATGGGAATGTTAATACGTGGTATTAGTCACTATTCAACGTACATATTCGAAAAGATTGGCATTAATAAGCGAAAATATCGAGAACATCTGTCATTAAAACGAATTAACCCAAAATCTACAGAAGATCATACTTTCATCCTCCAGCGTTGCTTTTAAATACTTATTTCCATTTCTCTCTATCATCATAGAGTTGGGCTTCAAGGTGCCTTTGTTCTAATGTTCCTGGTCATGGACATGTAAGACAACTTTGAGATGCGATTGAGGCCCAAATGAAAGAAGAGAGACTGTTTTTATGTGACATGAGCTTTGAGCCAAAAAAAAACTCTGTTATCCAACAAAAATTCAGACAGGGGGAAAAAAAAAGAACAAATATCTTCTGGTTGGTGTTCTCCCTGTATTCGATGCTTTGGTTGGTTCAAAAGCCCGGTTGGAGATTTGTTTGTTGATCTTCTTTGTTTTCTTATTGGGAGTTGTAATGGATTTTCAGGTCATGTGAAAAATACTTCTTCATTGAAGTATATAGTTTCTTCCAACAACACAGATTTAGCAAGTGTATCGAATTATGTAGATCACACAAGACTTTGTCTTTGTCAGGGGCATCACACTTACCGTGGCTTGCAAAGTGGTCTGTGATGTTCGTAAAGGATGCAAAATATTACTCTATTCACGAATGTACTCAGAAGCGGGTAACAAAAACTGTATGGGTGGATAAAAGGACATATTATCACTACAAAAGTTTCTATTTCAAAGTTTGTTGAGCTACTTCTGGGTGTGGTAACAGACTTGACAGAAACTCATGTTCTTTGTCAAAGTTTGTTCGCTTTCCTCTGGATGTAGTTACAGACTCCACATATTTGGCGTCAACTCCGAACATTCCAGACCTTTCTGTGGGCCGCCATATCTGCCACCACTATGACAAAAGATATATTCTGATGCTATCTACAACATTTGATACACTTGCTAGACCTGTGTTGATGCGATCTGCAACATTTGATACACTTTCTAAACCTGTGCTGTCGGAAGAAGTCATGTACTTCAACATAAGAACATTTTACAGTTGGCTTGGACGTTCCTTCCCATTTATTGTAATAAAACAAAGAAGTTCAACATACAATTCTTCAGACAGGCTTTTCAACCAAATAGATGATCGAATACAGGGAGAATAACAGTCACAACATACTTGAATTTTTTTTCTGCCCCATAGCTAATGTCACATAAAACGTCTCCCTCGACTTTGAATTGGGCCCGAATCACATTTCTAAGATGTCTCGGATGTCAATGGCCAGGAACATTACAAGGAAAGCACCTTAAACCCCAAGTTTTAAATGCCAGAGGGAAACTAATAATTAACAAAGAATGGAATGTTGAATAACCAGCCAATGCAAGCATCCCATATCTAGAAGAGACAATCTATTCAAAAAACTGGGATAGATCTATTTGGTAACACCAATTAAGTCCAAGACCTGAAATTGATATTCAACTCATTTTTTGCGAATAAAGGATTTGATCGTCAAGAAAACTGTCAACAAGCTTCATCATTGTACATATTTTTTATTGGTCGACAGTAGGCCAAATCGCAATCATTATGGCAAATAATCTCAGCTGTATTTTGTAACCCATCTTATTTGAATATAGAATATTTGCGGTTTTTTTTTTATGGTGTTTTCCAATCTCTATTATTGCTTTTCATTTTATTTTGTACCTTTTATTCCCGTGTGTCGTTAAACATGGACGATGAGCTTTTCTTTCTGCTGCCCAGTACTTCAATTTAAATAAAGGCTACTCTATTCGTTGCTTACATTTTACATGGAAGAATAATTTGTCATAGGCCATACTTATGTGGCGCCGACCTTATACTTAAAGAAAGAAATTGGAGGACCCGTCCTGCTTTCATTCTTTCGGTCCCGTAAATAGAATGAATCAATGAGTTACAACAAGGCAACTCAAGTGTTGACGCCATGTTCCTGTTCAATATCTTGCATATATTGCAACTTCTTCTATTTCATAATATTTGTGCATATATACTAATATGAGTACGATTGGAATAAATATAAAAACTTCCTCTTAGCCAAAACTTAGCCAATTATCTGGCCACCGGGTCCCGAGTTTGCGTTATTCAACAACTATGTTCTATGTTCCGTCATATACATCTTGCAGCTAAAGAGCTTCCGTGATCTGCAATTTATGCTTTAACTAATGATAACTCACCTTCTGTCCACCGAGCCCCGGGTTTGCGATATCCAACAACTATGTCCCCTGTTCCGTCATATACATCTTGCAGCCAAAGAACTCCTATGATGTACAACTTATGCTTTAACTAGTGATAACTCAGCAGGGGTTCGAAACAACTATGTCCCCTGTTCCGTCATATACATCTTGCAACCAAAGAACTTCTGCGATCTGCAATTTATGCTTTAATTAGTGATAACTCACCAGGGGTTCGAAAAACTTGGCATTAATAAAGGAAGAGTTGATTTTCTTCTCTGGGATACTTATCCCTTTTCCCCTTTTCTTCTTCCCGTCTATTATCGCTTTCTGGTTATATGGTTAGTCGCCTTTCTATCATCGCGAGTTCCAGGGTTGGTCGACTGACATATCTTCATCTCCATCTATATCCTCACATGATGAATTCGACCGACCGATGTTCCTTTCCATACTTAGCCAATCTTATGACCGCGGTTGCTGGGTTGGCACTTTCGAACTCTGTTGCTTCTTGTTGCGTTATATACATCTTGCAGTAAAAATTTTCGTAGTTTCAACGAAATTTGTGAACCGAAGAGCATCCTGCAAATTGGGAGATGATTTGCATTTGAAACAGAAATAATCCACGACTATATATTAGTATGAATACTATTCAAATAAATATCAAAACTTTCTCCATTAATACATATTAATATGAATACTATTGAAATAAATATCAAAACTTTCGCTTGGCCAATACTTAGCCAGTTATCTGGCCACCAGGCCTCGAGTTCGCGGTATCCAACATCTGTGTCCCCTGTTCCGTCATATACAACTTGTAGCGAAAGAAGTTTCATGGTCTGCAGTTTATGATTTTACTAGTGAGAACCCAACAAGGGTTTGAACACATTGGCATTAATAAATGGAAAAAATGGATTTCGACTGTTAGATACTTAGCCATTTTCCCCTTTTCTTTTTCCCGTCCATTATCGCTTTCTTGTTATATACTTAGTCGTCTTACTATGATCGCGGGTTACAGTGTTTGTGGGCTGACACATCTTCATCTCCATGTATATCCTCACATGACGAATCCAATCAACCGTTGTTCCTTTCCATACTTAGTCAATTTTATGGCCGTGGTTGCTATGTTGGCGCATACGAACTCACCTTTTCTTCTTTCCGTCCATTATCACTTTCTGGATATATACTTAGTTGCCTTTCTATGATATCTGGTTCCAGGGTTGGCAGGCTGACATGTCTTCATCTCCATCTATATCCTCACATGACGAATCCAACTGACCGTTGTTCCTTTCCATACTTAGCCAATTTTATGGCCACGGTTGCTGGGTTAGCGCTTACAAACTCGGTTGTTTATTGTTTCATGATATACATCTGGCACTCAAAACATTTGTGATCTACAATTCCACCGCACGTACCTCATATAC
Source organism: Picea sitchensis (assembly GCA_010110895.2). Taxonomy (NCBI): domain Eukaryota; kingdom Viridiplantae; phylum Streptophyta; class Pinopsida; order Pinales; family Pinaceae; genus Picea; species Picea sitchensis. The sequence goes on from SNQJ01S0007603.1 coordinate 190,057, forward strand.
ATTAAATTCATTCAAAGTATCTATCGCTGCCATCCATCCCCACCAACTTCGCGTCCTTCCTGATATACATTAATTGTGCTTTTACTAGTGACAACTAGACACACTGGTACGAAATAATTGGCACCCACTCCTCCACCATATACAAATTGACTACCAGACTTCGACATCATCCCCTCTTCCATGTTACACATTATGCATTCAAATGTTCTGAGCTATACAATTTGGTTGTCTGGGCCTTGCGTCTTCTGGTGAAACCTTGTCACCCTATTTTGGATCCTCGCATTGTTGGGTTCACGAAAAGTCCAACTCCTAGTCAATGTTTCTTGTTCTGTCCATCCTCCTACTTCTTTCCATATATGCAACATCAAAGGTTTAATACTAAAATTGCATCATACAACAACTATAAAAATTGTCATTAATAAGAAAACGTCTCGACAACCAACCATCCCTACATAACTTGTCCAGAAACATGCAAAGAAGATCTTGCCAGGTAATGGCAAAGATATTACAAATTTCAATATATTAGCGAAAGCAAGTCCCGACTAACATTTCCGTTTTCCATACTTGCACACTTTTTTGATTGCGGGTTCCCGGATTGATGGACTCAAAATTATGTTTTGAATTTTCCGTGAGCTGCAAACAACGCCCGAAGTTCCGCAATATACAATTTGTCCGCATGAATGTATAAAAACTCTTAATTCTCCTCTTTCCCCCCCTCTATTATCCCTTTGTTGCTCTATATTTAGTTGCAGCTATATGATCACGGCCTCATGGATTCACAAATTGACAACTCTTTATCTATATATTCACATCATGAGCCTGACTGATCATGATCCATTTCAATACTTAGCCAATTATCTAATCACTGGGTCCCAAGTTTGCGGTATCCAACACCTCTGTCCCCTGTTCCATCATATACATCTTGCACCCAAAGAAATTTCGTTATCTACAATTTATGCTTGTACTAGTGATAAATCAGAAGGGGTTCGAAAGGATTTGCATTAATAAGCGAACAATAGATGTTCTTCTGTGAGATACTTAGCCCTTCTTCCCTTGTCTTCTTCCCGTGTATTATTGGTTTCTAGTTATATACTTAGTCGCCTTTCTATGATCACGGGTTCTAGCATTGGCGTGTTGACATATCTTCATCTCCATCTATATCCTCACATGATGAATCCGAATGACTGCTGTTCCTTTTCCTACTTAACCAATTTTATGCCTGCGGTTGTCGGGTTGGCGCTTTCGAACTCTGCTGCTTCTTGTTCCGTGATATACATCTTGCACTCAAGTATTCCGTGATCTACAATTCCATCGTAGACTCCTTAGTCCTTTTCTCCTTTTCTTCTTCCTGTGTATTATCGCTTTCTGGTTATTTACTTAGTCGCCTTTCTATGATCTCAAGTTCCAGCATTAGCGGCTGACATATCTTCATCTTCGTCTATATCCTCAAATGACGAATCCGACTGACCATTGTTCCTTTCCATACTTAGCCAATTTTATGGCCGCGGTTGCCCAGTTGGCACTTTCGAACTCTGCTACTTCTTGTTCCGTGACTTGCGGTATCCATCATTATGTTCTCTGTTCATGGTATCCAACACTTATGTCCCCTGTTCTGACATATACATCTTGCACCCAAAGAACTTCCGTGATATGCAATTTATGCCTTTACTAGTGAGAACTCAATAGGGGTTCGAAAGGATTTGCATTAATAAACGAACAATAGATGTTCTTCTGTTAGATACTTAGCCCTTTTCCCCTTGTCTTCTTCTCATGTATTATCACTTTCTAGTTATATGCCTAGTCACCTTTCTATAATCGCGACATCTCCATCTATATCCTCACATGACGAATCCAATCGACCTTTGTTCCTTTCCATACTTAGCCAATTTTATGCCCGCAGTTGTCGGGTTGGTGCTTTTGAGCTCTGCTGCTTCTTGTTCCGTGATATACATCTTGCACTCAAAATTTCTGTGATCTACAATTCCATCGCAGACTCCTTAGTCCTTTTTCCCTTTTCTTCTTCCTGTTTATTATCGCTTTCTGGTTATTTACTTAGTGGCCTTTCTATGATCGCGGCTTCTGGCTTTGGCGAGCTGACATATCTCCATATTTGTCTATATCCTCACATGACGAATCCCACCCACCGCTGTTCCTTTCCATACTTAGCCAATTTTATGGTCGCGGTTGCTGAGTTGGCGCTTTCAAACTCTGTTGCTTCTTGTTTCGTGATATACATCGTGCACTCAAAACTTTTGTGATCTACAATTCCATTGCCGACTCCTCGAACTCGCAAGCTTCACGCTACCATGGTTCACAAATGTTTCAAAGTATCTGTCGTTGCCTTCCATCCCCACTAACTTCCTGTCCTTCCTAATATACATTAGTTATGCTCTTACTAGTGACAAATTATCCAATTTTATCCATACTCAACCAATTTTATGCCCGCGGTTGCCAGGTTCACGCTTTCAAGATCTACTGCTTCTTGTTCCATTATATACATCTTGCACTAAAAAATTTTGTGATCTACAATTTCACTATAGACTCCTTAGTCCTTTTTCCCTTTTCTTCTTCCCGTGTATTATCGCTTTCTGGTTATTTACTTAGTGGCCTTTCTATGATTGCAGCTTCCAGCGTTGGTGGGCTGACATATCTCCATTTCCGTCTATATCCTCACATGACGAATCCCACCCACCGCTGTTCCTTTCCATACTTATCCAATTTTATTGCCACGGTTTTCGAGTCGACGCTTTCGAACTTTGTTGCTTCTTGTTTTGTGATATACATCGTGCACTCAAAAATTCTGTGATCTACAATTCCATTGCCGACTCCTCAAACTCGCAAGCTTCACTCTAGCACGGCTCACAAATGTTTCAAAGTATTTGTTGCTGCCTTCCATCCCCACTAACTTCCTGTCCTTCCTAATATACATTAGTTATGCTCTTACTAGTGACAACTGGACACACTGGTACGAAACAATTGGCATCAGACCCTCCGTAATATAAAAATTGACTACCAGATTCTGACATCGTCCGCTCTTCTGTGTTATAGATTATGCATTCAAATGTTTCGAGCGATACAATTTGAACATCAGGGCCAAACGTCTTCTGGAGAGACCTTGTCAGCCTGTTTTGGATCCTCATGTTGACGGGTTCACGAAATGTCCAATTCTTGGACACTGTTTCGGGTTGGCTCTTTCTAACTCTGCTCGTTCTTGTTCTGTGATATACATCTTGCACTCAAAATTTCCGTTATCTACAATTCCACTGTGCACATAGCCCTTTTCCCCTTTTCTTCTTCCCGTGTGTTATCACCTTTTGGTTATGTACTTAGTTGCCTTTCTATGATCATGGGTTCCAACATTGGTGGGCTGACATATCTTCATTTCCATCTATATCCTCACATGACGAATCCGATCGACCATTGTTCCTTTCCATACTTAGCCAATTTTATGGTCGTGCTTGCCGGGTTGGCGCTTTCGAACTTTGTTGCTTCATGTTTCGTGATATACATCTTGCACTCAAAACTTTCATCATCTACAATTACATCGCGGACTCCTCGAACTCGCAAGCTTCACTCTACCATGGTTCACAAATGTTTCGAAGTATTTTTCGTTTCCTTCTTTCCCCACTAACTTCTTGTTGTTCATAATATACATTGCTTGTGCTCTTACTAGTGACAATTGAACACACTGGTACAAAACAACTGGCATTGGGCCCTCTGCAATATACAAATTGACTACCGGGTTCTGACATCATCCCCTCTTCCATGTTATAGATTATGCATTCAAATGTTCGGAGCGATACAATTTGACCGTCGGGGCCTCACGCCTTCTGGGGAAGCCTTGTCACCCTATTTTGGATCCTCGTGTTGACGCGTTCAGGAAATCTCCAATTCTTAGTCATTTTTTCGGGTTGCCACTTTCGAACTTTGCTGCTTCTTGTTCCATGATATACATATTGTACTCAAAATTTTCATGATCTACAATTCCATCGCAGACTCGTTAGCCCTTTTTCCCTTTTCTTCTTCCCGTGTATTATCGCTTTCTGGTTATATACTTAGTCACATTTCTATGATCGCGGGTTCCAGCGTTAGCAGTCTGACATATCTTATCTCCATCTATGTTATCACATGACGAATCCGACCGACTACTGTTGCTTTCCATACTTAGCAAATTTTATGGCCACAGTTGTCGGGTTGGCGGTTTCGAACTCTCTTGCTTCTTGTTCCGTGTTGTACATCTTGCACTCAAAACTTTTGTGATCTACAGTTCCACCACGGACTCCTCGAACTCACAAGATTTACTCTACGATGGTTCACAAATGTTTCAAAGTATCTGTCACTGCCTTCCATCCCCATTAACTTCTTGTCCTTCCTAATATACATTGGTTATGCTCTTACTAGTGACAACTGCACACACTGGTACGAAACAATTGGCATCTGGCCCTCTGCAATATACAAATTAACTACCAGGTTCCAACATCGTCCCCTCTTCCGTGTTACAGATTATGCATTCAAATGTTTCGAGCGATACAATTTGACCATCGGGGCCTCACGTCTTCTAGGGAGACCTTGTCATCCTATTTTGGATCCTCGTGTTAACAGCTTCATGAAATCTCCAATTCTTAGTCACTGTTTTGTGTTGGCACATTCGAACTCTGTTGCTTCTTGTTCCATGATATACATCTTGCACTCAAAATTTTTCGTGATTTACAATTCCCCCGCGGACTCCTTAGTCCTTTTTCCCTTTTCCTCTTCCCATGTATTATCGCTTTGTGGTTATATACTTAGTCGCCTTTCTATGATTGTGGGTTCCAGCATTGGCAGGTTGACATATCTTCATCTCCATCTATATCCTCACATGACGAATCCGACCGTCCGCTGTTCCTTTCCATACTTAGCCAATTTTATGGTCGCGGTTGCCGGGTTAGTGCTTCCGAACTTTGTTGCTTCTTATTCCATGATATACATCGTGCACTCAAAACTTCTGTGATCTACAATTCCACCGCAGACTCCTCGAACTCACAAGCTTCACTCTACCATGACTCACAAATGTTTCAAAGTATCTATCGCTGCCTTCCATCCCCACTAACTTCCTATCCTTCCTGATATACATTAGTTATGGTCTTACTAGTGATATACAAATCACCCTCTGGACTGTCCTATCATACCCTCTTCGGTGTTACACGTATTGCACTCAAAAATTTCTGACACATACAATTTGACCCTTGCGTCCTCACCTCCAACGGTTGTACCTTATAACCCTATTTTGAAGTTGCTTTTTCCCGTCCCAGCGACCTCCATACTTCTTTCTTAGTATGCAATTAGAAATCTTTCATGCTAACAGCTGACCATGAAGGAGCCATCAACATTTTCATTAGTGAGTGAAACATTCGAGGAGATCTCCCATTATTACGCATTAAACCAAGATCTGCGGAGAGTTATATTGTCCTTTCCGATTGTTCATCTCAAACATGCATCGTCGCATTGGCCTGTTAAAGATATCTACAATGCTTAATCGCTCATTGCCGTATCCTCCATGTTCGCATTTCTATGTATGCAATTACTAGTGTTTACTGTTAACAACGCATCATGCAACAACCGTCGAAATTGTCATTAATGAACGAAAGTCTCGAGGAGATCTCCCATTCACACGCATTGGACCAAGATTTGCGTAGTGTTATATTATCCCTTCCAAATTTTCATTTCATTCATCATCTGGAGAAAACAAACGTTCTTGTATACTTATGGTAGTAGGTCGACAACAGTTTTGTGGAGATACAGTAAATATCTTCGGACATCAGGACCAAAACTTCCAGTGGTCCCAGGCATACTTTTACTATTCATCTCGTTCCTCCCAGAACGAAGTGATTTGGACTTCTGGAATCGCTCATGCAGGCTGCATCCCTGAGGTTTTTGACTGTAAGGAGGTGTTCTCTTGGTGCACCGAAAAATATATTCCAAGCCAAATAATTATTCCATTGCGCAACCATTCTTCTGTTTCTTTCTCACCTCAGGTCTTCCGCAAGATGTTAAAATTGTCGGAGCCAACATTGACCTTCAGAGGACAAGACTGCAAGCAGTTCCTAGAAAATCATGATAATGGGTTGGACATCTTAGCCGAGTTCCTCGAAGACCCGATGACAGTTCCTGAAGATATTACATAGTTGCAGGTAAGTTCCTTTAGAAATCCATTCCGGGAAATTGCTTGGCTGTTTACAAGAATAACGGGATAGGCATCCACGACAAGCATTTCCCATATAATTATTTATATTTTGTACTTCACAGTCAAGGAACAATTCATTTTAAATTGGGGGAAGCTAATTTCCATTGAGATATGTTCCCAGTTGTCACGATTCAAAGAATCGAATAAATTTTATATGTCAAACTACTTGATTTTCGCAATAGTGCATTGTTGTCCATTTCCAAAACTTTCTATTTCCAAGCAAATAAGTTGTGGATTCGACCTAGTAACATTCTGGTACCAGGCCCTATGGAGGCACAAGGCCTCCCATTGTTTTTATGAAGTTTTTAATGGCTTTGTCTCAGTTTTCAAAGATTTATTGTTAGGGAAGGATGCTTCGCGGATGTCTAGCTAGGCAACCAAGTTTTTGAGGAGGAAGGGCACACTTGAACAAAAGGAAAATCACAGTGTACTAATGGTCTTTGACTCTAAGGAAAATCTTGCTTTCCTTCCAAGCCACATCACGAACAAGATGTTTGTTGCAGAAATATCAAGGCAATACAACCACTGGTTTCATTTTTTCCATGACAAGAAAAAAAAACAGTTCATTCCTTTGCCCTGGAAAGTCGAGGACCTCGTGTGTAGAAACTCAACAAGATTGATGAATTTGTCGGCCATTTCAAGAAACTGAACTTAACGTATGCTGAAAGGCTAAAAGGGTTCGACCCTAATGGGATTTTTCGAGAACATTTACTGGCAGTTGGCTTTAGTAGCTCTTTTATCCATAGACACTTGACCGATGACAGGGACAATGACGACAACAATCCTGCTTTTGGCGATTGCGACGCAGAGACATTGCAAAGTGCGACTGAATTGTACAGACAACCGGGAAAAGTATCTAGTGAGAAGAGTGCCCAGTCCCCCGCCAGCACTCCCAAGAGCACGACATCACGGAGCATCGCTTCAATGGCCCACCGCAATAAGAAAGCAACCCATAAATATTTGAACGGAGGAGGAGATAAGAACCCTCCTCATATAAAAATTGATAGTTCTCACAAAATTCCATTGACCAAGAAGTGAAAAACAATGCAGTCCGTGCAGACAAACTTGAAATTGAAAGTGAACAGGTGCAACTTGAAATTGAAACTGAGCACATGCACAAAATTGGGCCGTCCACAATGGAAATAGCCGAGACCAACATTTTTGACAAAGATGAATCCTTTGTATTCGAGAGCGTTGTTTTTGACAACCAATATAAAAATATGGTCATTGAAAAGAGAGATGTAACAAATAGGAAAGACAAATCTCTCATAGATATTAACTTTAGGAAAATGCAGCCGTCCCAAATCTCCCTATTTCACCACGTAACCAGTGATTCTCTTCATGATTCCATTGGAGGAATTGAAGCGAAAAATGCCAGACTGAAAGACCACCTTAAGGAATTTGAAGAGGCTTTCATTGCCACCCCAGAATTTGCGAGACCTTTAGCAAAAAACGTGCCTGCTACCATTGCAGCCAAGTTGAAAGTATCCTCTACCCTCCTTGCATGCTCTAGAGCCCTTGTAGATAATAACATCAAGAAAAGAATGCAGCTAGTTACTAAATCCTGGGAAACATCACAAAATATAGTTTCCTTCCGAAAGAGGGCAAATGATTTGCTCGAACATTTGGAGGTGAATTTAAAAAATGATCAACATTTTTGTGATTAGGTGTTGACCCCTTTTTCCAACCATGTCGTCAACACATCAGAACTGAAAAGAAGACAAGAGAATATCCCCTCCCCAAAGCGGACCAAAAAAATAAAAGCATGCTGGCAAAAGAAATTTAAGAACCTGCAGCTCATTGTTGAATCATGTAAACAAGCCATATCAGAAAAGGAAGAATTATTCACAAGCTTGATCCAAATAGACTTGGTCGGAAGTAGCAACGAGGTTCAAGACCCAAACTTAATTCTCAAATCCTTGTCAATGACCAAAGAAGCCTTCCATGAACAACTTGATATTTTAAAGGGGTTGTCTTTTGAAACGTTTTACGACATAGTTGAACATCGTGTAGATGAGCTCGAGTGCTAGGTACTGGACTATTCGGCACACAATGAAGAAATTGAACAGAGTCTGCATAGTATTTCAATGGATTTAAGGAAATTAGAAAACGACCTTTACGACATAGAAATCCAGGATGAAATCAACATGGCCCCCATGAGAAGCTACATTGAAGAATGGTTCCAACACAGAATGGACAACCTCATCCAGGAAGGGAAACAATCGGTCGACACGATTCCACTGACCATCGACGACAGCAACAAAAATGCATCGGCTTCATAGTAAGTCTATACTGCCATCTTGTTTTCTTTATCAATCCATTTTAAGTATATTCTGTCATCTTGTTTTCTTTATCAATCTAGTTATTACCTCTTTAAATAGAAAACTGTAATCAAACACCCATAACTTCCAATTTCTTCTTTTCAGGTCTTCCTCTCTACTGTCACGCACTTCTTCTTTCGACATTCCTGATTCTTGTACTTATTTATTTTTATGGTCCGCGGGAGCCCCAATCCCAGTCTATATGACAAATGCATTTAAATTTCCAAAAATATGTAACAAACATTATTATTTTTTGATAAATTTCAAAGAAAACTGATTCGGGAATGCCTTTGTTGCAATATGTTTTTACTATTCTATTGTATGCTTTTTATTTCAAAGAAAACTAATTCGAGAATGCTAGATTTTTTGTGTCTTGTTGTATGCTAATTTTTTTTTGTCAAAGAAAAATAAATCGGGAATGCCTTTGTTGCACGATGTTGTTACTATTCTATTGTATGCTACATTGTTAATATCAAACATTATTAATTTTTGATAAATTTCAAAGAAAACTAATTCGGGAATACTAAATTTTGCATGGCTACCACATGTACTTCACCTTGCTTCCCATGTGTCTGTACTCGGTCGCATTTATTTCCATTCCAACCTGGCAGGGACTACGCTGCCATGCAACACTTGTTTAGTGTTGTGCTCTTTCAAGGGTGGCAAGTGTGGGGATGATCTTATTCGAGATCAAAGGAAAACTAGAAACAACCTTTGTCTGGGGCCTAAGAATATCCACAAACAATCAAGTTGACGCATATTCCCTTCTCCATGGTCTCCTTCTCATGAAGAAATCCAATATAAAATCATTGATTGTCCTAGGAGATTCAAGTGTCATTATCAAATCGATGGTTATGAAATCAACCCCGTCAAACAATAAGCTTGCTTTGATGATTGCTCGAATCAACAAGGAGGTCAACAACCTGAACATGGTTTCATATTTTCATCTCTTAAGAGAATTTAATTGTCATCCTGATTCTTTAGTTAATGAAGCCACCTCCCTTATAGAAGGGGCCTTGAGGAAAAACAAGGGGCAATTTCATCATAATCCCCTAAGGTCCTTAAGATTTTGATCTCCAATCATGTATCATCACCATCTATTACCACATGTTCCAACAACACACAAATCAGTCCTCGAGTACGGTGAAGGGATACGAAATGATCCAGATTAGATCATTATATTATTTTTCATCTATCTTGATGCTTTCAGAGTGGAGACAATTGGAGGAATTAGCTTGCAGGGTCATTTTAGTGGTAGGTCCCAATTCGAAAAATTGGGCTATGAACCATCCAAAGCCATTATGAGGCATTTGACAAATTTTTTGGGGTTCTTGTGTTCGAAACTTGGGCTCGCACACTTTGCAGTGTTCTACACTCTAATACCTTTCAAACGGTGCATATCATGCATCAATCGAAGCTCGTATGCAAAAGTTATTCCTCATGCAAGTTGACCTATCGTGTTGGCCACCGTGGTACGAGATGATGCCACATCATCCCCCATTACTCATGCACATAGGGCCATCCACGTGAGAAATTTCAAGAAGAAATTAGAAGTTCCAAAACCTTATCACAATTGAAGGTTGAGGAAGTCAAAACCCTAACCCTATACGTCTATCGGGTTGTGTTAAATATCGAGCCACTAGGAGGAGAAGGGGTTCCATTCTATGTTATTGTATTTTGTTCCATAGCATAGCAGAACAACTGGGAGTGGGAAATTAGAGAGAATAAAAGAGTGGGTTAATGTTTTGTAGCAACTTGACAATCCATGGGTCTCAAGTAACTCCATAAAGAGTTTCTTCTCCTTTGTACTTGCATTATTTCCATACCAGAGAAAAGAGAGCAGAGTGATCTCACCTTCTAGCTAGGTTTTCTCTTGTAAGGATTTCCTAAAGCAAATCTTTGAGTTATTTTGTGGATGGTGTGTGATTATATTTTACTGTTCTCTATTTTCTGCATTTTATCTATTTCATGTATAAGCAGAAAATCAATAACTAAATATTATGGAATCTAAAGGAAATTAACCTTCATAGTGTAGATTTCAATTTTATTTATCAAATATGTTGTGACCAACTATTCAGGGGGAATATCCACGACAATTCACAGATCATGAAAGAATGTGAACTATCTCATTCGCATGATGGGGTCCTGCCTATTGAATCCCCCATTGTGGTGTATCACTAGCAAGGTGGGATAATGAAGCAGTCAAGGGGAGGAATTTGCTATGGTTTTTAGAGCAACATCAATTAGCCTTGATCTCACTGGATGGTGGTTTCTCTGTAGCATTTTCTATAGGTGACCTTTTCCTCTCTTGGTATATATCTCTCTAGCACTTTCAGCTTCACCTATCCTTAGATTCAGTTACCTAGTGCTCTAATTTCTAAATGTATGGGATGTGATTCTGTAACCTTATTGGGGTCTATATGTGTTGGCCTTTTTATGTTTGGTTTTAGAATTTTTTGGAAATACAATGTTCTTGAAATATTTTTGTTTAGTCTGTGGAGCAAGGGGGATTTTGTTCGATCTAGGGCTCTCCCTAGACAAACTAGTTCCATTTTGACTCCATAATATTCAACCATCTTTGTTCAAGGACTAGAAAGTATGGATTACATGGAAGCTCAAGAGATCTGAAGGGTTTTTCAAAGGCATGAAGAGCCTATTCAATGCAATATATCCTCTCTTTTCTTGACGACCTCCAAGGTTCATAAAAAGGAACACCAACTCACTTCACAAAATGAAACAATTATGTTGGTCCAAAAAAAACACAAAATAGATGTATTTTGATCCAGGTGGATATCAGTGGCCACCCACCGTTTCCAACTGGCTCAAAACAATTTTCTGGCAATTTTGGCAATTTACTATTTTTAGCAGTGTTAACTTCCGGGGTCATTTTGAGGACCTAAATGAAGGTTTTTCGGGATCGATCTTCTCAATGATATCTAAAGACATTATTTATCCCCCAAAATGAATCTCCTTGGTGATACCTTTCCAACGGGCTATCATATGCCTAAAACCGAGATCGTATGCAAAAGTTATGACCCCGTGAAGTTGATGTACTAACTTACCCACATGACTTTTTGTGCTTCATCTCCTAGGGTTAGGTTTTTGAATGTCTAGGGTTTTTTGCATTCCTATTTGTTGTAAAAAGGCCTTTAGAGCCTTATTTTAATAATCTTATGGCGAATGAGCGGAGCCGTCACATCTCTTCTCAGAGATAAGCCACCACCATTCCAACAAGCTTGTTTCCGCTGCATTTTACAGTTTCAACTTATTTACTTACTGAATAGAAAACCAATTTTACTGTATCTTTGTTATATTTTGTTAGGCACTTGTTAATAATCTGTAGTCATTTCATTCTGCTCATAAAATCCAAATCATATTGGAAGCATAATGTGATATGTTAAGGAACATAGTCATCAACCTCAACAAATATTCTCACTCTAGAGCTTCAAAACACAAAACATTAGTTAACTTGATTCAAGCAGATTTTAAGGAGGAGGAGACAATGCACCAAAGGAAAGATGATATGGACAGGACAATGTAATTCACCTCCTTCCAATATAGGTCGAGAGGAAGCTACCAAACACCATTTGTTCCATTAATTTTAATATTAGGTATTTTTTAATTAAAATAACTACAAGGACAATTGGGATGTAATAATTGTACACCCTCGCAAACTCTCTTATGTGAGTCAATTTTGTATGAAACTCCATAACACTATTTTTTGTATGATTGTTGTTTAACTATTATCCAACTCTTTTTAATATAATATTTCCAAATTTTGATTAAAAAGAAAACATTAAGCTCTGCCTTTATTATTATTATTATTACTTTGACTTCTTATAAAACTTTACTTAACATTCAATAAGCCGTTAACCCTATTTCTATGTATTTATCATTATTGCGTTGAGAGAGGCGCTCTACAACCCAATTGTTGGAAGATTGGTTGTTGTCATTAATGTCAACCCTAGTCATTGGTTGTAGTCATTGATGTCAACCCTAACCATTGGCTTTTGGACCCCACAGTTGATCGAAGTAGATGGAAATGAAGGAAATTACACATGCAGATACAACACCCATGGATGGATAGTATAAGTCATGCTGCTTCCGGTGGTATGTGGCACGTCACGTGGATCCTCATGATTGAGGAGAAATGAATTTTTGAAGATGACAATGTGAATTGAAGCATAAACTACATGTCGGCCCCAATTATAAAAGGAAGTGACATAAAGGGTATAAATACATCTCGTTATACATTCATTTTTCAACACACACATGAACAAGGAGATATAAGTCAAGTTTATGAGGAAATATGAAGTAAAGAAGGTCGAATTTCAAGGGAGGATGAAGTCTTTTGGTGATGTGTTCTAAGGTATGTTAATAACATGTCATCTTACCATTTTCGCTATAAATTTGTTTCTAGAACGATTTAGATGGTGAAATTCGGAGGATATAAAGAAGACATATCTAGGTACATGTGGTAAAAATTTCAGCTCTTTATTCGCTATAATTTTGGAGATACACTCTGTGGAAGATGGGGTTTTTTATTAGTCCTGAAGCTAGTCATAAACAGGTGTTCCAGGTAAAATTGTCATAATGTCTTCATAGAGAATCCAAATGAAGTGAGACCAATTGCATTAGAAACAATACGGGTTGTAGTTCCTGTGTACAAATTTCATAATCTGATGTTAAATATTGAGCACAAGGAATGTTGTACAAGTTCGCTCTCCTGATGATCCAGGTGGATATCGGTGGCCACCCACCTTTTTCAATTGGCTCAAAACATTTTTTTGGCAATTTTAGCAATTTACTATTTTTAGCAGTGTTAACTTTCGAGGCCATTTTGAGAGCCTAAATGAAGGTTTTTTGGGATCGATCTTCTCAATGTTATTTGATGGCATCATTGAGCCTCCAAAATGAATCTCCTCGACGATACCTTTCCAATGGGCTATCATACGCCTAAAACGAAGATCGTATGCAAAAGTTACGACCTCGGGAAGTTGATGTACTAACTTACTGAAACAAGGCCCACATGACTTTTGGCGCTTCATCTCCTAGGGTTAGGTTTTTAGATGTCTAGGGTTTTTGGCATTCCTGTTTATTGTAAAAAGGCCTTCAGAGCCTCATTGTAATTATCTTCTTGCGAATGTGAGTAGTCGTCACATCTATTCTCAGAGATAAGCTGCCACCATTCTAGCGAGTCTTTCGGCCTGTATTTTTACAGTCTCTGTACATTTCTTTCATTAATAGAAATTGTGTATTACTGTATATCAGTGTTTATGGTTGCACCTTTAATACATTTCTGTTATATTATTGGATATCTGTGATATCTCTGTGCATTTATTTATTATATCTCCGCTCTCATTTTGTGCCGAAAATAAATCTGGATCAGTGGTATCAGAGCAGGCTATTCTTGATTGTTTTTTCAGTGCATGTCCCCGACGAGGTCCGAGTATAGCAAGTTGGGTCTCGAGCTTGTCTCTCTTGAGGACAATCACTCTCGCATACCCAAGAAACCCTCAATGGCGGAAGAAAAGAAAAATGTCGGAGCAGATGATCCTATCAATCTGTTGCTTGAGCAAGCTCTCACGCGACAGAGGGATGAAATGATGGAGAATTTTGCCCACATCCTTCAACGCATGTGGATAGCAACATTTACATCTTCATCAAGTGACCACTTTGGAGCCACCTCACCTTTCAATGTACAAGTTAATTTTGATATTCATGTATTTGAAGGACAAATATATGCAGAAGCCCTAGACAAATGGTTAAATCTGCTAGAAGGTTATTTCTCTCTTCACAATTTTTTCCGACAGAGAAAAGATCACCTTCGCACTCCTTAAATCTCTCTCCCATGTCAAAAATTGGTGGGAAACTTACTGGGAGCAAAGTTCCACAGAGGAGTCTGGAATATATGGGGCTGAGGCCACTTGGGATTTTTTTGTGGATGCAATAAAGAAACAATATTACCCTGTTGGCAACTATGAGGACCAGTACATGAGATGGACCACACTGCGACAAGAGAGGGGCCAAGCAATTCCAGAGTTCACTAATACCTTCCATACCTTGTGCACCAAGCTGGGTATCAAAGACTCTGAACGACATTTGGTTCTGAAATACCATGGGGCTCTACACAGATACATCCAAATTGAAATGGATTTTCTGGACATCTCATCACTCGGTGATGCTTATCGATATGCTGTTAAAATTGAGCATAAATTTAAGCACCAGAACAAACAGGAGTTCGGGTTTGCAAATCCGCAACAACCAAAGTATGACAATGATGACCCTAACAAACAGTCTCTCAAGAACTAGTGCAAGCCACAGGAAAAGAAGGGTCACGAGAAGACAAAGAAGGACATCAGAAAATGGTGTGATTTCCACAAAAACCCCTGGCACAACACCGATGAATTTCGCTCAAAACAATCATTGGTGGCCGAGATCAAAGACAAGGATCCGAGCCCTGATTCAAAATCTGATTCTGAGAATACTGGTAAAAGACAGATCATCGACGTAGACACCACTGCTATTGTCGTGACTGCAACAATTCAACCAGAAGAACCAACAGATCCTGAAGATGGGGAGCACCTTTTTCATTCACAGATGTGGGTGAAGGGGACCCCGCTGCATTTTATTGTTGATAGCGGAAGCCA
>SNQJ01S0007603.1:205260-225731 GCA_010110895.2 Picea sitchensis
GCCCACATGACTTTTGGCGCTTCATCTCCTAGGGTTAGGTTTTTGAATGTCTAGGGTTTTTGGAATTCCTATTTATTGTAAAAAGGCCTTCAGAGCCTCATTGTAATCATCTTCTTGAGAATGAGAGTAGCCGTCACATCTCTTCTCAGAGATAATCTGCCACCATTCTAGCGAGTCTTTCGCTCTGTATTTTTACAGTCTCTGTACATTTCTTTCATTAATAGAAATTGTGTATTACTGTATATATTTGTTTATGGTTGCATCTTTGATACATTTCTGTTATATTATTGGATATCTGCGATATCTCAGTGCATTTCTTTATTATATCTCCGCTCTCATTTCATGCCGAAAATAAATCTGGATCACCTGAATAAACCAGAATTGAATAAGATCTACCATTTTCTCTATAACTCCTTTTTTGGGAGGATTCAAGGAGTGACACTTGAAGGAGTTTCAGAGAATACATTGAGTAATATTATCTATAGGATCATAGTATTCCAAGAAGTGAAGAAGTCTCAGGAATCATTATCATGTTCTATGTGATATGTGATGGTTGGTTGATAGTGATAATTTAATGTAAAGTTTTATTATCTCTCATGTATTCTTGGGTGGAAGGAAGGGGAAAGGATGGAGAGATCAACCCTCTCTTGCTATTGGAGGATTGTATCTTCCTTTTGGATGTTTAGCCCTCCCTTCATATTTGGAAGCTGAAACTACCTTTGGAAGTCATTACTTCCTTTGAACAATAATACATGATTACTTCATATATATTGTGCATGGTGTATTGAATATGTATCTCTTATACTATTCTTCATTGTTCATCGGATAGTCTATATTGATGATTGGATATAAATTGAATACATGATTTTATTTAAGTACAAGTTCAAAAATACTAATTTCTCTAAATATTGATTCACCCCCCTCTCAATATTTCCAACAATTGGTGTCAGAGCAGGTTGCCTTTAGAACAAGTTAACCACTGGAAGGAAAATTCTGAGCAGAGATGGATGACCATGAGCACATTCCAAATGGGATTCAACGATTTGATGGAAGCAATTATGCGTATTGAAGTGATAGAGTGAAAACTTACAGAACTGCTTTGGGAGTAGACATTTGGTACTCAGTTATAAATGGCTATGTAGTCCCAAATAATGCTCCAACCGATCCAAATGAGAAGAATCTTATGAGTTGTAATTCGAAATATAGACATGTTATTCTAGGAGCATTGACACCAACCATTGCTAGAAAAGTGATGGGTTGCAACACTGCTAAAGAGGTATGGGACAAACTCAAGAGTATCTATGAAGGTGATCCAAAATTTAAGCGGGTCAAGCTTCAACGACATAAAGCAGAATTTGAAAATTTAAAGATGGATGAAAATGAAGATATTGCAACCTATTTTCTTAGATTTGATGAAGTTGTTAATGCTATCATAGGATTAGGTGAAGATCTCAATGAATCCTTGGTTGTACAAAAAGTGTTGAGATCACTTCTCTTGAAGTATGATGCTAAGATCTCCGCCATTGAAGAAACTTGGGACTTGACCAAAATGACAATGGATGAATTACGTGGGTCTCTTATAGCATATGAAATGAGAACATGTACATAAAGTGACCAACCAAACAATGAAGCAACCTTTAAATCCATAAAGAAGACAAAATACAAGGAAAACGACCTTGATGAATAAATAACAAATTTCGTAAGAAGGCTCCAGAAGGGAACTGGTAGATACAAAGGTAAGTCTCCTCTCAAATTCTTTAACTGTGGTAGAATAGGATATATTGCTGAAAAATTCCACTATAAAAAGAGAAGTCTCAACAATAAAAAGAGCTTCCACTCCAAGGATGATGACATCTCCTCAGATGAGAGTGATGAAGAAGATAATGATGGAGGAGAAGTCCTCTTCATAACCCAAGAAACCCAGGATGATGATCGCAAGAGTTCTAAAGAAGAATAAATCATTTTTGAAGAAGATTCAGATGAAGAAACCAACCTTGATTCCTTTTGGGGATACAAAGACAACATAGAGAGTGAACAAGAAGATGAGAATCTTGAAAAGTTGAAGCATGTTGAAACTGAAATAACAATCTTAGAAACACAAACATAATACTAAAAGGTGAATTGAGTAGTTGTGAAGAAGAGAATTACAAGCTTGAAAAGACCATTGATAACTTTCAGGAACAATTAGAAGATTATGAGAAATTGAAAGAAGAATTGGATCACACAAAAGGGGAGCTACTATTGACAATAGAAAAGTTGAAGAAGTTCGATAAAAGCACTGGAAAATTAGATGAGATCCTTAATAGTCAAATATTTCTAAACGACAAGATAGGACTAGGATACAATGACAATTTGAAGACAACAAAACAAGAGAAGGAAGATTAAAAGGATGAAACAAACACTCGAGAGCAAGTTGAACAACAAGATAGAAGACTAGAATTTAGAAGGAATGAGACATCAAGAAGATCTTCTCCCATCAGGTATGAAAGTAATCATTATGAAAGAAACTATAGAAGAATAGATTGTGAACCCAGATGGGCCACACCACAAAGAAGATCACTTACTCCCAGGTATCAAAATTTCTTTCTTGGACATTGTTATACTTGTGGAAATTTTGGACACAAGGCAATCGATTGTACAATCAATGAAAGGAATAACTACGCAAGATACATGAATGGTGCAAATAGTAGATATGGAAATGTTCACAGACCTGTAACCAGAAATTATAATCCATTTGACCCATTATGCTACAAGTGCAATAATCTTGGTCACAAAGCACGAGATTGTAGAGAGATGAAGGAAGATAATCCTATGCCAAATGTCCCTATACCAACTACAACATGGGAAAGGAAAAAAATTCCACACAATGAAAACTGTCGAATAGTTTTGGTCGCTAAAGAATGCAAAGAAGAAGATGAATGATTCATAGACAGTGGGTGCTCATCTCATATGATCAGAGATCAAAGCAAATTTGTTAGCTTGAAGAAAAAGGGTGGAAATGTTGCATTTGGAGATGACTTATCTACCAAAATACTTGGAAAATGAACTGTAAAGCTTGGAAGTGAAAATGTAAAAGCAGGAAAAGTCCTATTGGTTGAAGATCTGAAGCATAATCTCCTTAGTGTCAGCAAAATATGTGATCAAGAATACACTCTTACGTTTGAATCTGAAAAACGTAAAATCAAAGAAAATAACTCAGGAAGATTGGTTGCAACTGCAACAAGAAGACCGAACAACATATACATCCTAGACATGAAGAAGAGAGAGAAGACAAAAGCCACACAAAAAGATTCCAAGGAAGAAAAAGTCCCAAAGACCAAAAATAAGGATGAAGTATTATTGAGTGTCACATGTTCAAGGGTTGCAGCCCCAAAGAATAAGGTCACCTTATGCCATTGAACTCATAGGGAGCATCCCCACCCTTTGCCATTGATGTCAAAGGGGGAGATCAATTGGGATCATGATGACAGGGGGAGCATCGGTGTTTCCATCAATGATGGATCATGATGACAGCGGGAGCATGAGTGTTTCCATCAATGACAAAGGGGGATATTGTTGGAAGATTGGTTGTTGCCATTGATGTCAACCCTAGTCATTGGTTGTAGTCATTGATGTCAACCCTAGCCATTGGATTTTGGACCCCATAGTTGATTGAAGTAGATAAAAATGAAGGAAATTACACATGCAGATACAACACCTATGGATGGATAATATAAGTCATGTCGCTTCCAGTGGTATGTGGCACATCACATGGATCCTCACGATTGAGGAGAAATGCATTTTTGAAGATGACAATGTGAATTGAAGCAGAAACTACATGTCGGCCCTAATGTTAAAAGGAAGTGACATAAAGGGTATAAATACATCTCATTATACATTCATTTTTCAACACACACAAGTTTTTTAATGAACAAGGAGATACAAGTCGAATTTCTGAGGAAATCAGAATTAAAGAAGGTCAAATTTCAAGGGAGGATGAAGTCTTTTGGTGACGTGTTCTAAGGTATGTTATTTATAGGTCATCTTACCATTTTCTCTATAAATTTGTTTCTAGAAAGATTCAGATGGTGAAATTTGGAGGCTATAGAGAAGACATATCTAGGTACCTATGGTAAAAATTCCAGCTCTTTATTTGCTATAATTTTGGAGATACACTCTGTGGAAGATAGGGTTTTTGACTAGTCCTGAAGCTAGTCATAAACATGTGTTCTGGGTAAAGAAGTCATATCGTCTTCATAGAGAATCAAAATGAAGTGAGACCAATATGTAGTTTCATGTATACAAATTTTAGAATCTGATATTAAATATTGAGCGCGAGGCATGTTGTACAAGTTCACTCTCCTGATTAAACCAGAATTGAATAAGGTCTACCATTTTCTCCATAACTCTTTTTCTGCGAGGATTCAAGGAGTGAAACTTGGAGGAGTTTCAAAGAATACATCGAGTAATATTATCTACAGGATCAGAGTGTTCCAAGAAGTGAAGAACTGCGGAAGTTGAAGAAGTCTTAGGAAGCATTATCAGGTTCTATGTGATGGTTGGTTGATGGTGATAATTTAATGTAAAGTTTTATTATCTCTCATATATTCTTGGGTGGAAGGAAGGGGCAAGGATGAAGAGGTCAACCCTCTCTTGATATTGAGTGATTGTATCTTCCTTTTGGAGGTTTATCCCTGCTTTTATATTTGGAAGATGTAGCTACCTTTGGAAGTCATTACTTCCTTTGACCAATAATACATTATTACTTCTTATATATTGTGCATGGTGTATTGGTGTATCTCTTTGACTATTCTTCATTGTTGATTAGATATAAATTGAATACATGATTTGATTGAAGTACAAGTTCAAAAATTCTAATTTCTCTAAATACTGATTCACCCCCCTCTCAATATTTCCAACAATATGGGAGAGACGTTCATGTAACATAAAACATTAATAATAATAATAATAATAAAGTAATATTAAAACATTAAAATAATAATAATAAAACATTTCGTGGATGGTAAATGAGGTAAACCGTTCAGCCCTAATTACAGGCCTAACTTAGTGGGGACATCAAGTGAGGCCATATACAAGCTCCTGGACGGGGATTCAAACCTGGAACCTCATATGAGCAAACAATGAAACTCATCCACTTGAGCTAACCCATCGGGATATATATATATATATATATATATATATATATCATTAATTGGCTTAGATCCATCTTAACTTCAGATCTATCAAATGTCCAAAGGGATCAAATTTTTCTTGGTGTAAACCTTTAACCTTTCTTCAAGTTTTGCACTCTAAAAAAGGTTTGCACCTCGAGAGATTTGATCCTACTCCGCACATAGATCCGTACTTAAGATTGATCTAAGTTAGTTATTTTAACTTCTTATAAAACTTGAATTTGTTAACTGTTGCTATTTAACTAATGAAATAACATTGAAATGTGCTATTTTTTTAATAAAACTATCTTTCATTAGTATAATTAATACTTTATACACTTTTGCATTATAAATAATTTATTATTGGTTTTTATATAATATAAAGTTTAAATATCTTGAATTAATTTTTAAATAATAATCTAATTTTAAGGTCACCTTCAAGCGAGACACAAAATTTGTGTATAGCCCTCTTGTTTGTGGGATAGGGACCCCCTAAGTGCAATGATTTGATTGTTGTTAAAGTCTACGAAAGTGTACATACCCTACTCCTCTTTGGATTTGAACCTCTCACAATATAAATATATAATATATTTATATTATATTATTTGGATAGAGTAAGTTATCATAATGTCTTATATAAATTTTATTATTGACATTTTAAAATTTGAATTTGATATTTAATGGTGGACTTTTTCTTTATATTAATGATAAATTTTATCAACAATAAATTATATATTAATATAGTTATTTCGTAATATTTTTCATAAAACAATGTATTTACAGCTTGAGTGGGTCTAATGGTTAAGAACATGTGTTTCCTCATAAGAGGTCACAAGTTCAAATCCAGAGGCGGGTAGGGTATGTATACGTGCGTAGACTTTACTAGTCAAAATTGTTGGGCGGAGGGGGTCTCATACACCAATTATTATTATTATTATTAAAACTCATGTATATTGATAGAGATTATCATTTTATCTTTTTTAAATATATATCATTTAATATGAAGGAATTAATACATGGTATAGAATTAGATGATAAAAAAAAGTACATATTAAGAAATTACATAATGATTCAAAGGTTTTGAATCATTTTTGCACTAAAAACAATAATTTCATTGGTTACAAATATGACAAATTAAAAAAAAAAAAAGACAAATTCATAATAAGTTTAACTTTCTTAATTTTTAACTATCGAGATTGTGAATATTAACCAACATAAATCCATCTTAACCCCGTATCTCTCAAGCATTGAGACAGATCAAATCTTTCGAGGTGCAAACCTTTTTAAGGTGTTAAACTCGAGGAAATGTTAAAGGTTTGCACCTTGAGAGATTTGATCCGTCTCGGGGCTTGATAGATCTAGGGTTAAGATGGATCCATGCTGGTTCGATTCGTGGGCAGCCACACAAACTTTGTAGATCAACAAAAATATGTATATCTATATGTCGAAGATTAATCTGTTCATTTGAAATTTATTCAGGTACATCAATTTGTTGAGAATATAAAGAGTATGAATCAAAAGTATAGTTAATGAGTTAACTGAGGAATATGTTGAATATAAAATGTAACAATCTAGAATGATGAAAAACATGATAATGATAAGAATGTAGTAAATTACAAATATTTACTTAGTGATCAATCTCAATCTTTCTTCTTTTATTTTTCTACTTTTCTAGGTTGAACACGTTTTTTCACATTTTATATATCTTAATATTATAATTGTTTTAATGTGCAAATATTAATAGATAAATCACATATAGCCAAACAAAGTACATGACTTCAACTTATAATATATGTTTTGAAATTGTTTTCACTACGTTATTGCTAAATTCATTTCACTTGATGATTCATTGTATCTCAGAGTTGAAGTCAATATAGAGGAAATTCATTTCACTTGATGATTCGTTGTACCTTACAGTGGAATTCAATATAGAGGATTAATTTCCTTCATCTCATTTCTTTAATTAATTAACGCACTAAATCATTTTTCATAGTATTATCATTGAAATCAATGCACCATATCATTTTATGTTATATCATTATCATTGAAATCAATGCACCCCATTGTTTTATGTTATATCATTGCTAAAATGAATACAACTACTTGATTATGCTAAATCATTTTTTATTGTATCCTCACTTAAATCAAAGCATTATTTTTTGTTTACATCAAATCAATGTAACTAATTGTTCTAAATCATAAAGTACAACTAAGATAGTTCCCTTAAAACTTTCTCCAAGAATATCTCAAAGAGGACAGCTAGGATATTTCACTTAATATTTAATGTTATTGTTTTTGGCGCATAGTTTTTTATTTACTCAATATTATATTATTCGTTTAGGAGGGACACATGTCAACTCCACGTTGAGCACATTTTCTCATTTTATATATCTTAATATTATAATTGTTTTAATGTGCAAATACTAATAGATAAATCACACATAACCAAACAAAGTGCATGACTTCAACTTGTAATATTTGTTTTGAAATTACATTATTCTTTGAGGGACACAGGTCATTTCTTCAATTAATTAATGCACTGAATCATTTTTCATAGTATTAATCAATGCACCCTATTGTTTTATGTTTTAGAATTTTGCAGAGACAGAGGAGACATACATAAGTACCCTAGGTAAAAGTTTTAGAATCATATTTTCAAAATTAGATATGTGGCATGCTGCACAAGTTCGTTATTGGGAAGAGGCTAAAAAAAACAAGCTTTGGGAAAGTTTCCATTTGGAAATTCAAATTTTGGTCAGACCTAGTAAAGGAAGAAGTAGTGAGAAGACCTGGTGAAGGTAGAAGTAGTGAGTAGACCTAGTAAAGGAAGAAGCAGTGAATAGACCCGATGAAGGCATAAATAACAAGCAAACTCGATGAAGGTTGGTGTAGCTTAGATATTGTTGTCTCTTAATAAGTTGGTGCTTAGCGGTGGGGATTGGTGTCTCTGGCAGATTGGTGTCTATGAGGATCTGCAAGAGATTGGTGTCTCTTGATACTTTGGTGCTTAACAGTGGGGATTAGTGTCTCAAGTAGATTGGTATCTACAAAGATTTGAAAGAGATTTGTGTCTCTTGCTAAGTTGGTGCATAACAGTGGGGATTGGTATCTACGAAGATCTGTAAGAGTAGGTTGGTTCCTACCAGGATTTGTATCGGTGTGGATTGGTGTCTCCAGTAGGTTGGTGCCTACAAATTTTTGTAGCATTAGGTTGGTGCTTACAAAGAATCACAAAGAAAAGTTTCATGGTTTTCTCTCGAAGGGTTTCCACGTAGATCTTGTGTTCCATGTTTTTTAGTTAATATGTGATTGTTTTCTTATGGTTGATTAATATTTGAAAAAGTAAAAAAATGTCTTATATTGGTTCACCAATATAGAAGTGCTCAATGGTTATTTTGTTGAGATCTATATAATTTGGACACATACGTCATGAACCACTAAGTGCTCAATAGTTATTTTGTTGAGTTGTCTGTAATCTGGACACATACGTCATGAACCACCCTTTTTTGTAACAATCATTATTGGTGAAGAGAAATAATTTCGGCTAGGTTGAATGATGCTAGCCTCTAACAGTTCTTGGATCATATGCTCAATCTCACTCTTTTGTGCATATGGATACTTGTAAGGCCTAATGTTAGGTAGTACACTTTCATGCTGCAAATAAATACCATGATCATGATCTTGAGCCGATGGAAGACCCCTAGGCATCTCTCCAAATACCTTGGAATGGTTGTTGATAACCATTTGGATATCCATTGGAGCATAGGATATATATGTTTGCACATCTATTGAGAATGTTTGTACAATTACAACACAACGCCCATTTTTTAGTCATTTTGTCATGTTATTAGAGCTTATCAATTTAGAGGGTTTCCCTTGGATACCTCTAAGCTTAATTTCCTTTCCTTCTGAGGAAAATCTCATGAAAATATCTTGAAAATTAAGGGCCATTATTCCTAATGATTGTAACCATTGGACCCCTAATACAACATCAATACCACCGATTTGGATGGAAATCATGGGACTATCCAATAAATACTCCCCCATATTGAGCTTAATACTATGGCACTTCCAGGAACAATTTATGGTACCTCCATCTGCAATCATTACTTGAAACTTTGGTGCTGGAAATACAAAGCAATTGATATCTTTTGCTAATTTTTAATTGATGAAGTTATGGGTACTACCAAAATCAATCAACACTATTACCTTTTAATTTTTGATGTATCCTTTATCTTAAGGGTTTGTGGAGTATCGATGTCAGTCGATGCATGACAATATATTGTTAGAGTAGTCTCTTCTATATCTAGATCTTGTGATGGTTCCAATTCTTGATCTTCTTCCTCTTCACAATATATGTAGAATAATTTCTTCTCACCACATTTATGACCCTTATTATACTTGTTGTCACAATTGAAACATAATCCCTTTGCTCTTCTTTCATCCATTTTCTAAGTTGTCAACCTTGTCGGTTGAGTGGGGTTAGAAGAGGGAACATAGTTCTCTCTATAGATGTTAGTATCCACCCTTCGAGTAGCCATATTTCTATTTTCCACTTTTCTTTCCATACCAAAAGCTTGCTCTAGGGATTTGGGTTCAAAGAGACGCACCTCATGTTCAAGGTTTTCCTTCAAAGTTCCCATAAAGAGATCTAACAAATTACCCTTAGGAATGTTCTTTACCTTGAGACCGATCTTTTGGAATTGTTGAATGTGTTATGTAACCGGGCCTTTTTGTCGAAGATTTATCAATTGACTAAAGAATGTATTGCTCTTAATATCCCCATAATGTGATATCAATTCATCCATAAAATTGAACCAAGAGATAATAGAATTATAGTTTATTTCCCAAATCCATTGATACCAAACAAATTGATCATTTTCTAAATACAAGGATGCAATAGGTACCTTTTGCAAGCTTGGCACTTGGTGTAGATCAAAGCATTGGTTCACCTATAATATCCATGTTATAAGATCTTTACCATCAAAATTCCTCATATTGATCTTTGGAATGAATTAGTTCCTTGGTGATAACTTGAAGCCTCGATGATGTGGATCTCGAAGTGATGAATAATTCTGAAATTCAATATTGATGCTCTCCAATTGTGATAAAATACCCCCCACATGTGATTAAGTCTCAACACCATTGTTTTCCTTATTTACATGATTTCCTTGGATCTCCATATCCCTTTTAGGGATCCTCTGTAAGAGCATGGATTCTATGGATTTTTACATTTCATTCATTTTCTTTTCCATTTGATACATATTTTCATCCATCTTATTTTCCATATCTACACTATTTTCATTCATCTTTTTTCCATCTCTTTCCTATTTCCATCCATCTTATTTTTCATCCATCTTATTTTTTTATTTCTTCCATTCATTTTTTAGGGATTCTAAAGAACGTGATAAATCCGCTAGTTTCAACATACTACCACTCATTTCATCAACTTGGTTCTTTAATTGGGATAACCTGTTTTTCGAAATCTTCATTTTCTTTCGACGTCTTGTGTGAGATTTTTGGAGGTCCATTTGGTGTTGAGATTTTTTTTGGAGCCACGTGGGATAAAAATAATAATGCTCCTCTATTTTCCCATTATCTCAAATTTTGAATCACCAAAAACAGATCTTCCAATCAAAAGCTATGCCAATTGTAAATTGTATACCTTTCAAACCCTTAATTTGGAGTATGTATGGATGGATGACCTTTGTCCTGATATATATCTGAACTTTGAACCCTTGTGAGTGTGAAATTTTGGCTTGTAGTACTCTGATATGACTTTTTAAACTCCTGAAAATTTCATAGTCTGAACCTTTACTGATAAAAGGTTATAACACAATTACCAAAATGACTTGTTTAAGACTAATTTTAGGATTAGCAAAAATCCCAAACTTCCACAAGATATATCTCACAAATTATAATGATTCAAAATCTATTTTTTTTGTCACATGTAATTCTCTATGTCTCCTCAGGATTCTGAAAAGAAGTTACAACGAAAATGCCAAGATCACTATTTAAAAACCGATTTCGGGATTAGTCAGATGCCTTATCTTTCATGGACTATTTCTCCAAAAGTATAGCGAACCAGAACCTGAAATATTTACCACCTGTACTATGAAATTTATCCCAAGTTTCCACAAAGTTTCACTATCTAAAAATTCACATGAAAATAGTTATAGAGAAAATTCCAATATGACTCATTTAAATATGAATTCCGGATGAGTCACAAACCCTATATTCCATATGCTATATCTCTGAAATTATAAGGAACTAAACCTTGCACCTGTACCTTGATACTTCACCTCAGTCTCCTAGAAATATTACAGTCTGAAACATCCCAGAAAAAAAGTTATAGCGAAAATGCCAGGGTGTCTCAATTGGAGGAGTGAAACCCTAGGATCGTAAGCCCTAATACCAAATGTTATGATCCAACACCTTAAAAATGATAAAAATTCAATGAATACAGTCGAGTTCGAGGGGGAAACCTCATTTTACAATATATCCAATTCAGAACCTCATTTTACAATATATCCAATTCAGAATACTATATATATATATAAAAGGGTACAATTAAGGGTTCTAGCCAACCTACTAATATAACACTAGAAATGTAATAATTCAATATCTAGGTGCTTAATAAGGGCTTTTATACATAACATGGAGCTTTGTCTAGGACTCAACAGTTGGGTTCTCTGTACTCCACACATACTCTCCATTTACCTCCTTTCTCAAGGACACTGACTAAATGAGAAAGCCACTCACTTTATGAGATTAGTTGTATAAAACTTGCATTGAAAATTTCTTGTAATTATGATTTCACTATATTCTAAAGCAAATAATTCATTCTTTATGAGGTTGTCTAATTGGTAGAGAGTTGTCTTTTACGTAAATATGATGTTTACAAATTTGTGGACCAATACCTCTCATGTCTTCATAATCCCAAGCAAATGAAGAACTACGAGCTTGAAATATCTTTATCATCTCTTGCTTCTAAACATATGTTAATTTACTATCGAATTTCGAATTTTTTCTTCGAAATATATCATTTGTAGTGACCAATGGTTTTTTGTTTAAGTAGTAAAAAAATCTTCCAAGTATGTATTATTAGTTGTCAATGTACTTGGGTGTTTCTTATATTTGGGAGTGGAAAAGGTTTGTGGCCAACCTTGTAGAAAATAATCATCCTTTTCTTCCCTCAAATTCTCTAACAAAATCTTCAATAAATTGTCATATATCAACTGGATTTTATGTAGCATATTATCTTAAATATTCTTCAAATTTCTTTTATTCTACCTTGGGGCTTTCAAACACTTTCTTACTTGAACTACACCATAAATGTATGTTTTTGATAGAAAACGTCGTAATTTATTTATTCGATGATGCATGCATTCTACTTAAAAGTATAAATAAAATTAAAATTACTGCACATATGAACTACCAAGGGAAAATGTTGACCTTCGACCCGAAAATGCTTCTATAATGCATATTCTATTCGAGACATTATATCCTACTATAAATAGCAACCTCTCTAACAACAACACCAAAATGTGACATGCTACATAATTTTTTTTTTGTTTTTTTAAGTAAAAGGCGAGTCTTATTATATTATAGCTTCAAAAAGGGAATACATATGACACGCAGGTGCCAGCTGTCCTGCCTATTCAGGAAACCAAGACAGCTGGCCTACCCACAACAACATGCAAAATCAAAGAGTTCGTTGCGCCACCTTGCCTGAAGGAAACCAGGGTACATGTCCATTATCAACAACAGTTTAGTAAGGTCTGTGCTAATGCTAACCATGCTAACAACTAAAGAGCTACAACTCTGGTAAACTACAATAGAAATAGAGTTGGAAATCAGGCGAAACAGAAGAACCTATTCCACGGAGTCCTCGTAGGCGTCCTTCGCTTTTCCACTGCTGGCTGGAATGACATAAGGCTGAACACAGGTTGGACATTGTCGCCGAGGTGTGGCACTGGAATATGCTGCGTAGAGCATGTCCAAGCATTGGCTAACGCGGACTGATATGAAAATTTGATCTTCCACCAGGCTTCGAACCTCAAAAATCAGCTTCAGGTGCTCCAGGTGTAGGAGTGGTGGCGACTTTGGCTTGGCATCCATTTCCCGACGACCTTGCTTCTCCCTTTTCGGCTACGAGTCGGTGGTGCTTTTCGGAAACTCCTCCTCTACCAGGCAAGTGGTGAGCTCTTCATTAGGAGCGTCACGTGGACCTGGAGTGTCTCTCGAGCGGGGCGGTGCCGCTTCTTCTCCAATACATGTCGGGGGGTTCCAATTGTCTGGAACGATAAACATCCTACTCTCAGAAAAGTTCGGTGGGAGCTCCATGTTTGGGACTTCTTCGACTAAGGTTCTGGGGGGCGAGCTCGTTCCTATGGTTGCCCGACGTCGCCTTTTCTTGGCCATGATCAAAGCCCGTTCAAATCTCTTGTGTCACTTCCTTCTGGAGTCAGCCGCATACCAGCCGGCTCCCCTGCGAGGCCTCCCCCTCGCCCACGGCATAGCAAGAGCCAGGATCAATGCGAGGGTGTCGAGAGCCCTGCTGCTACTTCTCTGCTCGGCAAGCTTCAAATGCACACTAAGACTTCCTGTAAGGCGGGTGATGGCATAAATTATGGCCGCAACCATTAAAGCCGAGAGCTTAATGCTCTGGCTGGTCGGCCTGTGCTCACTCGTGAGAGGCCCCATCGATAAACAGAGGCCGACGGAGGTAGGGAACTTCATAAATAACTATGGTGTGAGGTGAGAGCCATTATAAATGGTCTCTCCCTGCGCGCCTCCACGTGCCTCACCCTTTCCGCGTGTCACCCCATCCGGGGGACATGCTACATAATTACAAAAATAAACCTTTCACTTTAATTATCAATTCATGATCATACAAACTTCATAGGTACTACGCTCTCTATATGCAAGCTCCAAAGATTAAGTTGCTCAGAAGTACAATGTCAAAGTGTTCTCAATGCTCATGATTTATAACACAATGATGAAACAAGTAACCATCTACACATATCAGAAAATAGTCATAAACAACTTTATTCAAAACACATCAAACATAATGATCTGAACTACTACATTCTCATTCAAATGATTAAAACTAAACAATGTTCACAACAATAACAATGAGTAATTGTTGACCAAAAATTGGTCCCCTCTATTTTCTCGCTTCTAGAATAATAAAAAAAATGATATCATAAGAAGTTTTTTTTTGAATGATTAATATTTCATTACGTATCCCTTAGTCTCAGCTTCATCACACATTTTTCGGATTCAAAATTAGAGTTCGTATGCTCAGTATATCCAGGTTTTAGTCAAATTGACAAAAACACTTCTTTCATGTGAAACAAAGCTAATTTTCTTGGAACTATGACCATTTTTTCAGAATTGTGTCCAATTTATTGGAACCACGTCCAATTCTTAGATTTTTGGAACCATGCCTAATTATCTTGGAACTTAACTTTAATTATCTTGGAACAAGTCCTTTTCTTTCTTTAATTCTTCTTTATCTCGTGGAATACACCACATATATCTTGGAACTTCTCTTGTGTGGATTCTTCCACACTTTGAAACATTTTTAATCTCCCCTTCACTCTCATACTCTTCAACACTTAGGAATATTTTCATTTTCCACACCCTCCTTATCCCTCCTCTTCTCTCTCCTTACTCCTCCCCTTGACTCCATACTTAGGATTTTTTTTGGTAGACGGATAGACATAACTCTCGCTCACCTTATTTACCTTACTCCACTTCTCCACCTTTGCTATACTGATTTCTTACCCCCCCCACCCTTACTTTACCCTCACCTTACCCCCTCACGTCACCTTATCTCACTATCCCTACTCCGCTACCCATATTTCTCCCATCCCCCCTACACTACCCTCTCCTTACCCCCTCACGTCCACCTTCTCCCCACACTTAACCAAATTTTAAACAAGTTCCAAGAATTACCAACCAATCAAATTACTACACATGGAAACCACTCAGTTCATGACACATGGCAACTAAGTATTGGTGACACATGGCAAGTTTACAACCATTTGGGTGATGACACATGGAAACAATGGGGAGCGTGAAATGTGGCAGCTTGAGTAACCTATCATATGATGACACGTGGAAGCTAACTCATCGCCATTGGGCATTGACTGGGCATGATGTGGAGGATGACCGGACAGTCAAAAATTTAATTATTTAATTAATTTCCTAAGGGGTCGAATTCCAAGTCTCCATAATCTCTTCTTGGTTCACATTAAAGGCGTGTTAGACTTTTCATTATAAAAATATGAAATCCCAATATCCCCATGCATGTGGGATAAGTATTTTAACTGAAAGTTCAATTTTTTAAAGAGGAGGATGAAATTTAAATCAAGGGCCTCGATTGCCACACAAATTTAATCGACAACTGTTGAGTTTGGTTGTTCTGGAGGCCATAACTTGAGATCTGGTAGTCGGATTTGGGAAAAATTTACCTCGTTGGAAAGGTAATTATACGAGGAAGATGGTGGAACATGTTTGAAGGATTTAAATCGGCCATATTTTTCTTAGAAATTGAAAGAATAGTCAACAATATTTTTACGGTGTGTTGATAAATCTGTTTGACACCTCGACTTCACGAGCTCATATCTTGAGATCCAGGAATCAAAATTGCGCCCAAGAGGACTCATTGGAAAGTCAAGACGATAAATATCACATA
The DNA here is from genome assembly GCA_010110895.2 of Picea sitchensis. Taxonomy (NCBI): domain Eukaryota; kingdom Viridiplantae; phylum Streptophyta; class Pinopsida; order Pinales; family Pinaceae; genus Picea; species Picea sitchensis. Next base: position 221,116 of record SNQJ01S0007603.1, read on the forward strand.
TGAAATGATTTCCATGGCTGAAAAGTTAAATATCTTTTCAAGAAAATTAAATTACAATTCTCTCTTTTAAAAGGGTAGTAAATTAAAATTTTCAAAATAAAAGTTCATTAAAAAACTTTTATTAAAAAAATGAAAGGGACCCACTTCAAGATGAAAATGTCAATGATGTAAATTAATTAATGAGACTTTATTGAGGCATTAATTAAATAAATTATTTCCAAGAAAGAGAAAGCCCTAACTACTCAAGAAGTTAGAAGAATCGGTTTAAAAGGCGAGAAAAGGCTTCATCAAAAGAGAGAGAAGGTTGTATCACGAGGACAAGAGATCAAAACATAAGTATTCATTCATCAAGATGCAAACAAGCTTCTGATAAACGAATATAGATCTCCATATTCTTCATTCTTCTTCTTCTTCTACACAGATTTCTCAAGGCTTTATGTTTGTATTTATGAACCAAGCATGGGGTTGAATCTTGAGTGTTCTTTCTTGTATTCTTCAAAAAATTGTTTTACATGATCATGGATATATACAACCGTGTATGTGACTGTAAGATATTTTGTATATTGTTGAATATTTTTATGAATTAAACTCCACAAAGAACTGCTTCGCAATTTTACTTTAATGATTTCTTAGATCTTGGGATCTCCGAGGATGAGATTTTTGAAGTATTCCTATCAAATTCTTTCAGTATTAAATGCATAACTCATTTAAAGTTCTTTGAAATGATCATAACTATTCTTTCCTTTTTTTTTGTGAGAAGATGTGGATTTATCCACTATTTGTAGGTGATTTTAATGGTTGTATATATGATGTTAAGCACAAATATATTTTGATATTGATGTCTTCCTTCAATTTTTCTGTTATTAAAAATATTTCTTGTTGTAGATAAAGATCAGATCGAGTTATTAAAGAACCATTTCATATATATATATATATATATATATATATATATATATATATATATAGGAGACTCTTGAGAACAATTATAGAGTACATATAGGAGCTATTGAGCAATTATAGAGTACATAATATAGGAGCTATTGAGCAATTATAGAGTACATATAGGAGCTATTGAGAAATTATAGGAGGAAAAATATGATACTTCTATGGCTCATCATAACCCATCACGACTTATATTACTTGACAAAATTTGTGGAAAAGTTGCAACCATCATTCAACATGGAGGGGGAATATGGTTTGACAAGGTACCAACCAAGTGCATAGCTTGAAGTCATATTTCCTCTATTAAATTTTATGAATGTCTTATGTTGGCTTTATGTGTCTAGTTAATTTTTTTTATTAAAACAATGTCTTTGAATATACTTCTGTGTTTTTTTTTTTCCAAAAAGATTTTTTCTCCATTATATTAGTAATATAACTATTACATCTCACAGATCACTTGAATTGTCTAGTCCATAATACTGAGTCATTACAAAAAAACATCAACAAGAGTAGCCAAGATTATATCTCACATGATCAAAGATTCAAAACATGACAGGAGATGAAAATAAGACTAGCAAAACACTGACAAAAAACAATGCTAAAAGAGGGAGATGTGTTCTCTATGGCCCTCAATGCCATTTTCCCAGCTGAAAAAGGTGATCCTGCCTTCAGGTTCCATAAAAGACTTCTTTGAAATAAAGTCAGCCTCATTGTTGTGTGCCCTGTAGATATGATGGAAGATTATATCCTGAATTTTTTTTATAAGGCCTTGAACTTTGCCCTTCCAACCTTCTATGGCGCACACTTGCAATCTGCCTCTATTATTTATCTAGTCTATGACCACCTTTGAATCTCCAAGGAGCTGCAAATTTGTATAAGAAAGGTGTTGTGCCATAGTTAGCGATGCCCATACACCCAAAATCTCAGCTTTTGTATTTGTGCCTTGACCACAATTTGTTAACCATTTGGTAACATTGGAACCATGTGTTTTTAGATATCCACTTGCGCCACATAGATTCAAATCTATGTTGGCTGCCCCATCAAAACATGCTATGGCGAAACCTTGACGGTAAGTAAAGTCACATGGACGAGTTTGAAGAGGCTTTTGAATGCCTGACTTCCATTGAAGAGCGCCTGAAATTTTTATGATCACCCGAATGATGGAAGGAGGAGTGTCCTCAAAAAGTGTAGAGTTTCTTTCCAGCCATAGAAACCAACAGGTGAGAGCCAGAAGGAAGGGGATATTTGTTTTTTTTGATGTCCACAAATTATAACAATCCATTAGGGAAGAGCCCTTCCAGATTTCCTTTAGGTGTACATCAAGGAATATACTTATGTGCTTTTCAAATCTCCTTTATGCACGAAGTATGTTATGAGGTCATCCTCTCCAACTTTCTTCAACACCCTTTATATATGAAATTCATTTGTGGATTTTATAGAAAAAATACTCATTACCTTGTCCTTAAAGTGACATAAAGTTCCCATAGGATTATGCGTTGACTCTCCCTACACTACTACCCTACATGGCTTTAACAACACATATTTGCATAGTTGACACCCCAACAACCTTGGCGCAACGATTTTTGTTGTAACACATTATGATTGGACATCATTATTGTGTTGAGTTTTCATTGTAGAGCAACACAAAAAATTATTTAAAAAAACTTTTTTCTTTGTTTGTGATAGTTTTGAAGTGGTATTGTATGAGTTGGACTTGTGGCATTTTGATAACAATTTAATAAAATAGGTTTTTTATAAAATTATTATCATACTAACACACTATTTTGATGCCATTCTTCGTTACTTCCATATAGCTCAAAGCAATACATTGTAGATGCGTTAGTAATTGTTTGATTTATTATACAATATTACCTTATTACTATTACATGTTTGTACATTTGTTTTTTATTGGCTTTTTAGAATGCGTTAGCATGTTCAATTTAACAATAAATTATAAGTGTTTAATCATTTTTATTAATATATTTTTTTAATTAATAAAAATATTATATTTAATTAATAATATTTTTTTGAATTATGTTTAACGATGATGGTGATGATGATGATGATGATTAATGTCCACTAAGATCGAATTGGTCTATCGGACCTTAAGAGGGTAAGTGATTACTTACGATTCTTTAGAATTTTGTTTCTGTGCTCAAAAAGCATTAAGAGAAGCTTTCCAAGATCACCATACTTTTGTTGAGTTAAGAGGTCAGGAAGGTTGGTAGTGTGACAAATATTTTGAAAATGAGATTTAATATGGGTATATGTTGGACAATCTATGAGAAAGTGCTTTTCATCTTCAATCTTCTTAGTGTCACAAAGGTGACACACTCTTTCATCCCATGGTGTTTTAGGAATTGACCAACACCCAGTTTCACTATGGAGATCGTGAGAATTTGTTCTTATCTTAGCAATGTTTATTTTTTTCTTTACACTTGGCAAAACAGATAGATAATTTTGATCTTCTAGATTATGGTTGATTACATCCTTATAATACCTTAATTTTGTTTTTTCCTCTAACTCTTTATCACACCACATTTTCTCCTTAAATTTTGATTTGACATTTTTTTTAATAATATCTTTATTTTGCAAAATGGTGCCTTCCATGATTCCCCAATAGTTTATCCAAGACCGGGCATGTTTATGCCATCCTTGCTTGAGTTGATGGTGGTTATGACTCGATTTTGAAGCAATTTTAGGAAGCCTCTTGTCTTCCATGTTATTTAACTTGTTCTTACATTAGGTATCTAGTCATATCCATGCTCTCAACGGGGGATAGGTTTGTTTCTAAGAGGAGGATGGGATAGGGCGTATTTCCTTTAATTTTGAGATTATAGGTTATAAAATTCTTTTGTATTTGCTCTATCTTTCTCCAGGATTCACGAGAGATACTACAGCCCNTATAGGTTATAAAATTCTTTTGTATTTGCTCTATCTTTCTCCAGGATTCACGAGAGATACTACAGCCCCAGACTTCACATCCATAAATATAACAAGTTTAACAAGAGTCTCAAAGAGGAGTTTCTTCTTATCCCAACACCAAAGATGATCCAGGATCTTTTCATCGAAGTGATTGATAAAGAATTGTATTAAATGAACATAAATTAAAGCGCACCATTAAAGAAGAAAAAACTCAATAATGAAGAGACATAAGCATCAAATTTGAACACAAAAACTTGATAACGAAGTTCATCCCTGGTGGACTACGTCTTCAAGTCCTACTCTCAAATGGGTAGGACTTTTTATTAACTCAGCAAAATAATTTGGCAAAATACATAAGTGTACCTCATTTTGGAATTAAGCTGCAGAAGCTTTGCTTAGATTAGAAAACATATAGTACCATTGAATTCATGGCATCGAAATACCCAAAAATGACTGTCTCCATGCCTCAATCCGACTCCGGCACTCCCAGGCCCTTGAGAAATCTCATCTCGGTTTCTGTGCCCGCTCCTTGCATTTAATTCTCTGCAATGCATCTCGTTTTTGTGCACGACCGTACCGTCGAGCACCTGTTGACGGGCGAAATTGTCCGTCCGTCAACTGGGAGAGTGGAACCGGTCCGGGGTTGTCTAAATAACCCAAGCCGTTTGGAATGGACCACCCTGACGAGTTTAACGGCTCCGTTGGCCGCCCTAAGGTCTTTTAAGAAAACCAAAGAGAAAACTAATCTA
>SNQJ01S0007603.1:253242-280078 GCA_010110895.2 Picea sitchensis
GTGCAGTGGAAACATTTTGGCCCAGATGAGGCTACATGGGAAATGGAAGATGCCATGAAACAAGCATATCCGATTTTTTTTACTTCTGTATACACGTCATATTGATAGATAGAACATTGAGGATGATGTTCCTTTAAGGGGGAGGGAATTATAACACCCTGTTTCCCCCAGTCTGTAAAAATAACTATATTGGCCAAGAACTATGGCAAACTCAAAGATGTGAATGTTTGATTTGACGGACCTTTGTATAAAAGGTCGTTGACTATAAATTATGTACTGAATATGTGTTGCATGACTTCTGGGAGGGAGATGTGCTAAAAGAGACCACGATGGCTACTGAGAGGTGGTGGAAGGGACCTGAAATGGTTGCGTTAACTTCCACTAAACCAATACCGTACTGGTTTTTACTTGCTCAAATACCAAAGCAACTCTCTGACCCTGGAATGAATTACCCACCAGGATGGTAGGAGGGGAGGCTCCTCAAGAGTTAATGAGGGGATGGGGGTGAACCACCCATCCGTAGAAGTTCCCAGACCTGACCACGGATGGGGGAATTCGCGCCACACACAATATTGCAGAAAAGGCAAGAAAGGAAGTGTAGAAAAGAGGGAGAGAACGCGCGCGACAGGGATCGCAGAAGAAAAACAGAGGAGCTCTGGAAATACAGGGAGTTCTAACTAGAGGAGAAGAAGAGTAACCTTCGTCCTTGACTTCCGTTGAGCTGGAAGTAGGAGACTGAATCTCAAGCATCATGGTCTAGCTCGGGGGTGGCTAGTGGTAAATCCGTTTGGAGTCACTGAGCCTACGGTTGGGTGGAAAGGAGCACCCTTCTCAGCAGTCGCGTCACACCTAGTGTTTTCTAATAAGTGTTTATATATTGTATCTTGAATTGAATATCCTGGACGCATGCTCATGTTTGTACACTCATAAATGGTTTCTGTATAGAAGTGTTTGTCTGGTGTTTTGATCGGAAATAATGGATGCATGCTTATACTTATATGACCATAATCAGTTTATGTATAGAATGAATAAGTTTAGATTACGAGTTCGTTCCCTTGAGATTTGTTCCAATTACTTGACTCACGCTATGTCTTGGTTTGATTTCCCGAAGGCACCTCCTCCCGGGAAGTCTCCTCGCATTCTAGAGCTGGAGTGAGTTCCTAGAAAAGACTACCATTATGGTAAACCCATGAGTTTACTTTACCTCTGTCACAGAGTCATAGCTCGACGAATTAGGAAGGATTTTCAGTTAGGTCACCAAGCCTAGGGATAATTACCCAAGAAACCACTGAAGGATCATGTGATCTGAGTCTAGAAACCTTATACAAGAGAGAGTAGTTCTCTCAGGTTTTCGGCGTTTTGACACCCATGAAACCAAAGGGTAAGACCCCTCGTTTTCGCAAGTCGCAAAATCCCGGTACCCGAAACCCCGACGCGCTCTGTGGATGAGCCGATTTTGCGTGAATAGGTTTCGACGTTTCGACACCCAGGAAACCAAAGGGTAAGACCCCTCGTTTTCGCAAGTCGTGAAATCCCAGTACCTGAAACCCCGACACGCTCTATGGATGAGCCAGTTTTGTGTGAATAGGTTTCGACGTTTTGGCACCCGATAAACCAAAGGGTAAGACCCCTTGTTTTCGCAAGTCACGAAATTCCGGTACCCGAAATCCTGATGCGGTCTATGGATGAGCCAGTTTTGCGTGAATAGGTTTCGGTGTTTCGACACCTGAGAAACCAAAGAGTAAGACCCCTCATTTTCGCCAGTCATGAAATCCCAGTACACGAAACCCCGAATCGGTTTAGCGTGAATAGGTTTCGGCGTTTCGGCACCCGGGAAACCCAAGGGCAAGACCCTCGTCTTCGCCGGTCGCAAAATCCCGATATGTGAAACCCCGATGCGCTCTGTGGATGAGCCCTTGGTCATCGGACATGGTCTTGTGGTAGGAAGGAGGAGTCCCGAAAGAATCTGGACCGCCCATTTGTAGGGATGCGTGGTGAAGATCTAAAGCCATCGGGGTTCTGGACATCAGAGGAATAGGAATGAAGACCTCGCTAGAAATCTCGAAAGGTAGAATGTCGGGATTTAATCCGGGCTGTTGATCAAGTCAATGATCTGGTCCATAGATCCGGATGATACCGGGTTTTCAGGTTCCATGGATTCGAAAGGGAAAGGAGGAACACTTGCATCGCGATTCCCTGCATCGCGAAACCCCAAAAGCATTTAGAGGAATAACACCAGGTCATAGGACCGGTTGTATGAAAAGTGACCCAAGGGAGGAGCTAAGGACCTGTTAGACCCTTTCGGGTTTTGACATTTCAAAAGACAGAGAATAGGGGAACACTTGCATCGCGATTCCCTGAATCACGAAAGCCGGAAGCGCCTTTTTGGTAAGGCATGTGGTTATAGCCAACAATCACATGGAGGAAGATAAGGGAAGGGATGGTTTGCACTAGGCCCCATAGAAATTCGGGGATTCTGTCCCTCGAAGAAAAGACAAAAGAAAAAGAAAATCATAGTTTCCGTAGTGGGTGTGTGACAAGCACGGGAAATCAAAATAACTTTCATGAGTGGTTTGATTGATCATATAGACTTATGCATATTTTTATGAAAAGAGAAATGGAAGTTACTTTATAATTGGAAATAGAAATGTATTTGGAAAATGGTGAGTTAAATAGAAATAAAACAATTTTATCTAAATAGAAAACAACAATTTCATGTGCACTCACTCAATGAGGAAAAGAAAGGGATCTAGGGAACATCTAAGAGTAAAAATAGGAGAAGAGGTTGAGATATTTTGAATAATCTCTATTTTGCATTTTAAATAAAATAATTACTCGTGCATGGCATGACACATGGGTGGGTGAATAATATGCAATTAGTAATTAATATAATTAGTATTTTTTATTAGGTGGACACATTGCATTAGCGTCAAAGGCTATATAAGAAAGGAGGTCTGGGTTTGACAACTCACCTTTTTGCACCCTAATGTTGGATGGATGTTGTAATGCTCAATTTTTTTTGGCAAGCCAGTGTTGAGTTTGGTCTCAAGAATGTGCTAGTACCATAAAGGTGGGGACCTCAAACACTTTGGAGGAGCCACATATTCTACATGTTAGTTTTTGTACTCTTCTCATACAAACTGTTACAACTCAGGGGTCCCTGGGAAGAAGAGTACCCATTTAGGAGTTGGTTGGGTGGTCAACTAATAAGAAAATTTTATATTTGGAAAAATAGAGTGGGAGCTAATACTTGGAGAAATATTGGAGTTAAAGAATCATCATGGGACAATATTCTACAACCATTAGAAAAAAATATGTAATTTTGGAAATTTCAATTTATAGATAAGCATCTTGTAACTTAAAATTCTCTTGGGGTTTTGTTTATTTTTAGAAATTGTGAATTGAAACTTGCATGGGAAAGTTTTAACAGCGGAATAGAATTTAAAACTTGGCTTTCCAATTGGTCTAAAACTTAATGAAATACCTTAGACTTAATTAGGACCTACATCATTGTTTTTGGGCAGTTTTACTAATTTTTTCTCGTAAAATAGAGGCACACAAACCTTCTTTAACCACAAAAGCATACATACTCTCTTTTCCTTCATTAAATACATGTAAACACTCTCTTTTGCTTCATTAAAACATGTACATACTCTCTTTCCCTTCATTAAAGGGTTGCGTGAAAAGTTGTGATATGATGAGTACCATCAAGGAGAGGAGATATAGGTTTCCTATTCCTGGATGCTATCCTCCTTGCCATGTAATAGGTTGAAAAATATATGTTCTATATTTTATTTTCTAGAGGTTACACATTACCGTAAGGGTAGGCAAAAAATTCAGTCACTTATGAGGTCCTATTGAGGGTCACGTGGTAGGTATCAATTCTTATCCCTCAATGACCGTTAGTCTCTCACTAGTGGTGAATGCTTTATGTTGGTTAAGTTCCAACCATGATGCCACCCCCCATCATTGAAAAATGATACTTGAAGGGCATGCATGAACATGAAACCCTTGGAACATACTAATAGGTAGTACTTGAAGATCATGTAGGCATGTGGCACCCTTGTTATCATGCACTTGAAGAGTTGTAGAGGTTATGTCTAGCTCTTAGTGTAGGGTACTTGAAAAGTTGTAGTGATCATGTATAGCTCTTGGTATTGAATACTTGAAGGATCTGAGTTAACTTGGTCTCACCCTTAGTATTGACTTTGATTCACTTTATGTATGCTTTGGAGAAAAATATCCTTTGTCATATGCACTTTATTTTAGATGGGAAATCAAAAGAACTTGCATGAGTGGTTTGATTCATCATATAGACTTATGCATATTTTTATGAAAAGAGAAATAGAAGTTACTTTATAATTGAAAATGGAAATGCATTTGGAAAATGGTGAGTTAAATAGAAATAAAGCAATTTTATCTAAATAGAAAACAACAATTTCATGTGCACCCACTCAATGAGGAAAAAAAGGGATCTAGGGAACATCTAAGAGTAAAAATAGGAGAAGAGTTTGAGATGTGCTGAATAATCTCTATTTTGCATTTTAAATAAAATAATTACTTGTGCATGTCATGACACATGGGTGGGTGAATAACATGCAATTAGTAATTAAGATAATTAGTATTTTGCATTAGGTGGACACATTGCGTTAGCCTCAAAGGCTATATAAGAAAGGAGGATTGGGTTTGACAACTAACCTCTTTGCACCCTAATGTTGGATGGATGTTGTAATGCTCAATTTTTTTTGGCAAGCCAGTGTTGAGTTTGGTCTCAAGAATGTGCTAGTACCATAGAGGTGGGGACCTCAGACACTTTGGAGGAGCCATATATTCTACACGTTAGTTTTTGTACTCTTCTCATACAAACTGTTGCAGCTCAGGGGTCCCTGGGGAAGAAGAGTACCCATTTAGGAGTTGGTAGGGTGGTCAACTGATAAGAAAATTTTATATTTAGAAAAATAGCGTTGGAGCTAATACTTGGAGAAATATTGGAGTTAAAGAATCATCATGGGAGAATCTTCTACAACCATTAGAAAAAGGTATGTAATTTTGGAAAGTTCATTTTATAGATAAGCATCTTGTAACTTGAAATTCTCTTAGGGTTTTGTTTATTTTTAGAAATTGTGATTGGAACTTGCATGTGAAAGTTATAGAATTGGAATAGAATTTAAAACTTGGATTTCCAATTGGTCTAAAACTTAATGAAATACCTTAGACTTAATTAGGACCTACATCATTGTTTTTGGGCAGTTTTACTAATTTTTTCTCGTAAAATAGAGGCACACAAACCTTATTTAACCACAAAAGCATACATACTCTCTTTTCCTTCATTAAATACATTTACACACTCTCTTTTCCTTCATTAAATACATGTACATACTCTCTTTCCCTTCATTAAAAGTACATAAATGTCTCGTAGAATGTTTTCCAAGCTCAAAAATTTGGATTTGAGGGGTTTTTAAGGGGGGGGATTTTTCTAGGTTTTGTCCTTGTGAATGAACATGTAATATATGCTTTGTTTAGAAAATCTTTTATTCTTTTTTCAAGAGTATTAATCCCTTTTATTGATTCATTAGAAGTCGTTTCTTGATCTAGAAGAAACCCGACAATGATAAAACCTTGGGAATTTGTCTTTTAGGTCTTGTAACTTACATAGCTGAAGAAACTATTTGATTTCTACATGTCTGAATAAAGCTTACATGCATTGGTTCATCAGGGGTAGACCAAGTGGTTGGGATTCATGGTGTTAATTCCACCCAACTTAGTTTGAATCCTATCTAACCTTGACTTGTGATTGTGGGATTTGTGTGAGGGTTGGGGTTTATAGTGGCAACCCAATGGTTTTGAACCCACGTTCTCATAGGCGTGATTCCACTCAATACCAATCCTTGCAGTTTGAAAATAATAATAATAATAATAATAGTAAAATAAAATAAGATTACATGCATTTTATCATTAGGATGTAACTTCTTACCATGTTTTGATTCTTGAAAATTAGATGTAATTGAGTAGTACTCTTGAACATGTTCTTAACCTTGTCTCATTATTCCAAACTAAACGACTGATAGTTATGACATAGAATGCTTTTATGTTACTTGAGCACTGGTTAGGTTTGAAGAAGAAACTCTTTTATGCATTCCTTATTGAATTTTATTCATATGAATTAACCCTATGTTGATCCACATTCGCGATCAATATTTGCTTTCATTTAACTATCCATAAGATTATTCCCTTGTTTTTCTTTTTCTCTTTTTCCTTAGTCTTTTTTTCCCTTGTCGAATTTTCCCAACACTTGGCCAAATTCAAGTAATGCAGGGGTAGAACAAGTCCCAAACCCGCATGCCTTTAAGTCCATAGGTCTACAGGTCCCTAGTCCGCAATCACACGTACTACAATATGCACCTCTTACTTTCACATCCTCCAAATCACACCTTGTTCACTTTTCAACACTTAACCATTTTTTGTGAAATGTGGATGCGGGGCCACTAACCATTCATTAACATTTTTCTTGAGTCTGTAGGTCTGCATGCCCACCAACCCGCATTCTCGTATTCTAAAAAATGCACCTTCTACCTCCGCGACTTGCAAATTGATCATCGCCCATACTTAGTCACATTTCTTGTTTCGATGCGGGCCTTCCTACCTTTCTCTGTATCCTCAAGTCTAAAGGTCCGTAGCCCCACATACTACACTTTTCACTTCCCAACCCTCATATTACACATCCATACTCACCATTTTTCATTTACCACGACATCACATCACCACTTCCCATCACATTTATTTTCCCTGCCACATCAACTGCCACTTGTGTAAGCATAATATTGTCACTAAATTCACGAAACACCCGTAAACCTTGCAATAAATTCAAATATCCTCATGAAAGCCGACAACATTAAAGAAATATTTACATTGATAGAACTATCAGACAATACATGGTGAAATTAAGTAAAAAATAATATGCTAAGCTATAAATATCGACACTAGCGCTATCTATTGCCAAAGCCAAAATCAGAGAAAAGAATGCCAAGTAAGAAAAAAGAGATGAATTGTGGAGACACTCTAAACACACTTGGGCGTGAGAATCAAGAGTTTTAGTGGTTGATGGAATACAAATACTACAAGACTCTTTCTCCGACCGAGAAAAAGATGAACTTAATTTGGACCTGTTATCACTTGAGATGTTCTAGACTGCAAAAAGAACATGCCAAACACATCTTAAAAAAAAAATGATAATTTTTTTCTATATTGGTGGATCAAGCAGACTGGGTAGACATGGTTAAGAAGAAACTAGGTAGAAAATTGGAATTAACACAAGATCAATGATCAAGGCCATTGGGCATGGAGTCTGCTATAATATTTCATGGATCAAAGGTAGGTGAATTACTTATCAGACATGTTTAGATAATAGCATGGATAGGTAGAAGAATAAGGAAAACAATTATGGAAGACATAGGCATCACTAGCAGATTAGACTTGCATAATCCATATGATAGAATCTTCATGAAAAAATTCTTTTCATTAATGAATACTAGATATCTGAAGAAAATTCACAAAATAGAGCAAGTACATTAAGGATTCAATGCACAGTAATTCTATAACGTATAATTTCTATTCAAATAAGAAGAGAATGGATGTAAAAAACCGAGAGAGTAACAATCTGAAAACATAACCCACAAAAATATTTGATAATCAAATCCTACAGGAAGAATTGCCCATTGGGAATAAACTTTAGAACACAAATTTCGAGAAATTCTAATCTAACCCGCCTCTTCCCAAAGGAAGATCTACCCCCTCTGCTCTTCGTCTTCGATGTTGCTTTTATAGTTGTTTTGAATGTTGAACTATTACCTGGAAATTTGGATCTGATGTTGACCTCGTGCCTTTAAATATAGGACATTTCATTCAAATCTGGAACCACCTGATTTCTTTGACCACAAATAAAATTGAATATAGGTGTGTTGGCTCAAATGATCAAGGAGGAGGATAGATCTAATATCCAAGTCAAATTGATGAGGTGGTTGCTCTATTCATTGGGTATTTTTCTAGGAGACCAAAATCTAGAAAAATCCGCTTTAAAAATCCACCCACAGACCCTAAACCCTTCATTATTTCAGAAAATCAATTACGTTGCACCTAACTGGGTCCGTTCGAGAAAAAAAACCCATGTTTTATATTTTTGAAATTCGACCCATTTGCTCAGAAAACGCGTCGAAGAATGACCTCTAAAACAATCATGTACATGAAAATTTTGCGTTTTTGACCAAAATTTGACCAAAGATTCCATAATCAATGATAGAGCATTAGGTGATCCAAATAGAAGAATAACCATACTGATGTGATGCCTAATAAAACCCATATTCCCCTTTGCTCCATTGGAATCTCAAAATATGCAAAGCGATGAAGCAATTTCATTCCAAGAATTTTCGGTAACAAATTTTAAGTTTCCTGTATGAGAGACACTCTAAATTTCTAAAACAGATTCCAGTAGCGTATTTTCTTTGAATCTCACTGACTGATTTGTTGAATTTTCAGTTTCAGTGATATCAATTGTTCTTATCTTCATAAATGTTGAACTAGTGCTACTGACATGATTCTTTCACAAAACCTTGAAGCTCTTTGAGTAGATGATCCACATACATTCACATCAACAATGCTAACAAAAGTGTCCTGATATGACAGAGCTTAACTTTGTAATATTTGTCTTGGATCAATCAATGAATATACCTCAACATGATGTGCCATTCAAACTTTGACCCTTTAATAATATAACACTTTATTGGAATCAAATATTCCCCACAACACATTCATTTTCATATCATGAGGGTTTCGTTACCGAAATTTTCAACTTCCTGTAGCGACTCCTTTTCAAAATTTGATAAATATGCTACCGGATATTAAACACTTTAGCAAAGACAAAATCCTTTGGACCTATGACTCAACTTCTGGAGGACCAAAATTTCTTGGAACATACCGACTCTCGAGAGGATTGCGACTTGTGAAGGACACTTTTTAAATACTATCCAAACTTATATAACACTGACATCCTATTGAATGAAAATGAAGAGCAAACATGCCAATATAACTCAATTGGGTTTTGAAGCAGAAAAATTTTGACACTGCAAATTTAGGTGCTAACAAGACCTCAAGTATAACATTAGCTGGTTGTGTTCCAGAAGTAACAAATTTCAAAGAACTTGTTCAATGATGTGTAGATAAGTTCAACTCTGAGAAAGGAATAATCAAACATCAAGGAAATCAACTCATTTCTTTGGCTCCAATATTTTCTAGAATGCTACAACTTCCTCTATCCACCTCGCGGTTTAAAAACAAAGAGGAAAATGAATTCTTGAAACAACATAGAGGAGTAGAAATGTTCATAAGCAATTACTTGGTCAACCCAGGCAGTAACCCCAGTATTTCAAGGATTGATGTAACTTTGCTAAAATACCCATACAAAGGATTTGCATGGTTGTTTGCCCGTATTATTGGTCTGGAATCTACTACAACTATACCAATAAATATTATATATGTCTTGCATTCTTCTTTGCATGAGAAAGCCATTATAGACTAGGGCCACCTTATTTCGAGTGAAGTTTCTTTCCAAATAGGTAATTGAAAAAGACTCAAAAATTCTATATGACCTGTTATCTAATATTTTCCAATGCTTATGGTCATGTATTTGAAGACTTGTTGGGAAAGGAATATTTATTTCAAAATGGAACCAGTTTACGCATGATATTCAACCCTGTATAGACACAAATCTCAATATAACTTTTACCTGGTTCACAATAATTTCATTTCAAAGTTCAAAAAGTTGATTTTTGGCCCTAGTACGTCAATATTATCTCTTGAAGCTGCCACCTTTCTCTCTAGGAAAGGAGTTTTTGAGACTTCTGAGGAATTTACTGTTATCAGGTTGTTCAAGTGTGAAGAAAAGCCTTTTCTTCTCCCATTTTATGTATCAGACAAACTTTTCATTGAGGAAATGTGTAGGCAGTATAAAACCTAGGCCCATTTCTTCAACGAGAGGAGGAAAAAGTAGTTCATACCCTTGCCATGGAAAATTGGATAATTCATTGTAAATCACATAACCCACCTCGATGAACTTACATGCCATTTTGACCAACTTGGCTTAAAGGAGGTAAAATTTGTTTAGAGTTTTGACCTGGTGTTGGGAGGCCTCTTAGGCCCTTGTAATAATTATCATACTTTAAGACATAAGTAAATATAGGAATATATATGTAATAAGGATAAATACCTAAATAAGTACAAGAATGTAACATAAAGGATCTTAATGAATGATTAGTTGGAGTGGGTACAACCGATCCAACCATCTCTCATATGTATAAATACTCATGAAGATGAATACAAACATGGTTGGTTAACCTTCCCAATTACTCTCTTCTTTCATGAGTATGTGTGCATTGGCGCCATTTCCTCCTTCATTTCGCTGGGTGACAACAACAACAACGAATGGGGGGGTCCGAACATGAAGAAAATGAAGAGTCTGATTGCTACTCTCTCGTGGATGGTGGATACTTCTACGTGCCTAAGGATTTCTCATGGATATCACTTGCTGGATGAATTCTCTTGAATATTGCTTGATATCGAATATGTCAGAAAATAAATCCAGAACATTGCTACTTGTGATGATGCTTAATTATGTGTTTCAAAATGCACGAGAATGCTGCTATAAATCAAATAGACATGTGTACTTGATACTTATAAAGAGGGACCACTGAAGGATGTCGATCACATAAAGATGTTCATTTTTTAATGATACCATGTATTTATTATGGCACCCCTGACATAAAACCTTGAGTCCATAATCTGATCGGATGGTGTCTTTTAGCAAGTAAAATAAGAGTCTGTCGGAGAATCCTTTTATTATTATGAGTGCTTGTATAGATGGTCGACTTGGTCGACATCTATCCAATTGTGCTATGTCAAATGCTAAACAAGCAGATAAATGGATGTTCATAGGTGGATGACCATGTGGATTGGTCCTCGTTCCCATGGATGTGTCAATTGCTACTCGCAAATGATGGTGGGATCTTGTGATTATGCTCACGCAAGTTAATGCTGCGTAATTTTTTTTTGTCATGATGCTGCCGCACATAAGCCTGCACAAGAAATGAGATCTTGATTTCCTATGATTTTTAGTCAATGGTAATAAAGATATGCAAGATTGGAAGTGTCAATTTTGAAAGATTCGCTCGAGATGATGGTAAAAATTTTGTCGAAATGTTGCTCCTATGAGGAAGAGATATCCGACAACTTGAATATGATCGACTACATAGACTGATCAAAAATTATAAAACTAGCACAGCTACATAATTGTGGCTATGGCTGATGAACGCTGAAAGGCATATTTCATCTGCAAATAAACCCTAATTCTCTTTTGGCCTATTTCATTTACAAACAAACTTTAATTAATATATTAAAGTTACAAACAAACTCTAATTTTGGCAGAAATCTTAATTAAGGTTTTAAAATGAATAACTTATTAATTGACTACTAATATGTAACTAAATAAATGCCTATGAGCTCCAAGACTAGTTGTTTACTAATTTTAAGATGAGCTCCAATGTATTATACGGTTTCTGTAGGATTGGGTGCCGGTCCGCCTGTTGTATTAAAATTAACGCTAGTCAAAGTGGAATATGAAGTAGATCCAATCTGAAACACAAATATATTGAAACAATATTAATTCAGACATGGGCTCAAGCAACAGTATAATAATATCATTGTTACACAAACTTAATATTAACCCAAAAAAACCCAACCACATTTATTATGCTGACATAACAAATAGTTAGAAAAAACAATCACGGTAATTTGGACAATCACAGTAAAAACATAAATATGAAATAATTACAATCTGTAGTCCATGATTTAAAGGGCTTGTTAGTGCTTTCACAGACTGCTCCGACCTTAATTCTTCAGAAGATATATAGCCACCAACACATCCCGTTATTGGCTGTGATCGATGAATATTCATTGATTGTGTTCTGATCGATGCGTACGTTGACCGTGTCAGCCTGGTTTCGGATCTGGTGAGTTCATAATTAAATTTTGCTGCTGCTGCGACAACTTTGATATCTTTGATGTCTTTGAGTGAAACGTAGGAGGGAGGAATTGAAAGAAGTCAGGAAAATTCAGAATAACAGAGTGGCCTCTCAAAGCGAAAGCTGTGACATCATGTGTGAAGCTGCAATTTCTGGGGTTGAATCAATAGCCGAGCCAGATCCTTGACTGTTGTCTGGGCTACCTAATTTTGAAGACCCACCTTCCCCCTTTCGCGTTCTTATGCCAATGTAGAATGGATAACTTAATACAAAAATGATTGAAGCCCGATGTCACTCAATACAAAATATAATGGCTGTAACTGCAACGCCATAAAAATATCAATCCATAAATTGAACGCAAGCCAGAAAAATATCGATTCACATTACCTAAAGATGACTTTAAACTGAAACACCAGAAAAATATCGATCCACATTAACTAAAGACGGATTTAAACTGAAACACCAGAAAAATATCTATCCGCATTAACTAAAGACGACTTTAAATTGAAACACCAGAAAAATATCGATCCATAAATTGAACGAAGGCCAAACGTGGCCATGGTTCACATCCCAAGCAAGACAAACGTGGCCACGGTTCACATCCCAACAATTATACGTGTAATCCATGTGAGGTAGTGCATGCTAATCATTAAAACGTGGCAATAAAATGTTGCATAAATATTTATCCTTGTTAATCATCTTAACGTGGCAATCATATGGATTTACAGTAATTTCTTAATATGATTAGGTAAATGTGAAAAAGTAAACATGTTAAAGCATGCATTTATTAGGTAAATGTGAAAAAGTAAACATGTTAACACATGCATTTATAAATGCAAGGAAGTTATGAACAGTAAATCTCATTCATTGATTTGGGAGGACGACTAAGAATATGCCAACATCTTCAATTGTTGACCATAAGATTAATATTTAAGATTAAAAGATCATTAAATGTGCCCATTGCCAATAAGTGTACGCCTTTAGGCATAATTAAAGAACACAAAAAAAAATACACGGTCGTCTGCATGATCTAAAATTATGGATGAGCAACTCACGATGAAGACTACCAATAAGATAAAGAGGGAGCTTGAACTAACAACCACGATGAGAATTGTTGACACTAGAGTTAAATAACGTTTTTCCGCAATTGAAGATATTTAATTTAGATAGTTAAAGAACTAGATGGATCATCTAGTCCTCCTCGGCATGGATCTGATCAAAATATATATACCACCGAATGCTGGACCCATCGACTAGGTGACCGACAGAAAGAGATTATGTTGATGGACAGACCAACAGTTGGCTATGCAAGATAAATTCGATTGGCCGACTGACGAGGTCAACTAGCCGACCATCACTTATGAGGAGCTAGACTATTGGGGGAGATTGACATATTCAACTATGAAGAAATTGGAATGAAAATTTTTTGTCTAAACTTGAATATGAATCCAGTTGATGTGTATAAAAGTTCTATTTTAGTGTTGCTCGTCAATTGCTGTTCGGTCGACCTGAGAAATGAACTGATTGACTTGAAAATAAACCGACAGAGTTGATCGACAACATCTGAAAAGATGATAATGACAGAAAAATCACCTCCTAAAAATATGACAATGACAATGACCAGAGCTTCTCCACGTTCATAGAAACCATCATGGATATTTAATTGCTCGCCTTAAACATCACTGGAAAGCATGGATCGTGCTTTGGCACATTTTGTGGGCTCCTTGCTCATTCTTCTCGTAGCACTTTTGGTCATCCCTCTCAAACTTTTCCTAAGAGAAAAGTATTCTAGAGGTTTAGCAGCCTGTATATAATGATGTGCAATTTATTTGCAATGGGTTGAAGTAATACTGTCTTATGGAGAAGGCACACCACAACAAACATCGCAGTCATGAATTGCATGGAGAGAATTCCGAAAATGTCCAGGAGATTAAGGGGATAATTTCTTCAAAAAAATTGGTTGAACTGTTGTCTTGGCTGAAATGAGAACAAAGAGGCATCCTATGGAAACAATATTTTTTCGACTGCTGCAAAAAAAGAAGCACTTAGTTGAAAATCCCCCAATCAACTACGGATCGACTTATACTCATTGACACGGTTAAGATGTTCGACAACCTCCATTGAGAAAGAACTCGACATTTATAAAGTGGGTATAAGATTTCAAAATGTAGTTAAGGGAGTCTTCTGAACATGAAATATAATGTTGAATAAAATGATGAAGGAAATGGAGTCATAGACATTACATGAAGGATGTAGTTGAGTCGAGTCGACTCACAGTAAAGTTAGTTGAGTGTTGTGGTGGGAAATCCCCCTACGAATTAGCATTTAGGGTTATATTATGCATGCAGATGAGACCAAAAAAATCCTACTTTCTACCATCATCCCAGACCTAATCCCCATTTCTTTTAAGAAAATACATGGTTAGACGAACATACCTTGTTTCGGGCATTCGATGTCGATCCTTCTTCACGCTTGATCACTTGTTAGCAACTCTCCTCCCAAGACTGACCTACATACAAAAAAAACAACAAACTATACATGCATTTTACCTACAGATTAATGGGTTAGAGATTCAAACATATATTCAATAAACTATGAAGAACTGATATAGTGGGACAGGAAAAACATTTCTTTATTAATTTTAATGAATCAACTTACAATGTCGAGATTGACCACTACTCTGCGAACCTGATCCTGGGCTCCTCTTCAACTGTCCTCCAACTTCTTTGCTCTATATCTCTTCTTGCACAAGGATGGCTAAAGGGTTGGGACAATGGGAATGCGCATTTGGGTAGAGTTTCTTTACTATTATTCTTGTCCTCCAAATGGTACCCCTAACCCTTCTTTTATAGGCTAGAAGAAGCTAGGTATTTGGACGAACCCTCGGCCATGCATGGCTGAAAGGTTTAGTTAACTTACCCAAAGCTGTGTGTTCCATCGACAACTTTCCTTTTTTGTGCTTTTGTAGGTACATGCGGGCTGTTTGGGTTAGCTAGCGTGTACACACGTGCAGTAATGGAGTAGTGCGCATGGGCCCTTTTAAAAGAGGTTTTTAAGAAGAGTTGTTCAACAATGCTTTGGCAAAAAAGGAATCTAAGATGGCATGATGCCAGGTAAGCATGTCTGGTGCAAATTAGGGTTATAACAGATGCCCCCTAATGTGTGAGGTCAGAAGAGCATTGGATGGCCAAAATAAATTACCAATCTTTACTGATGTGCCGAACAAGTGAGCCCAGGGACCAGGAACTGGGAGGCACCGTCTACAAAATAACAAATGTCTCACCAAGGCGGGCATACCCATGCTCGGGATAAAATAGAATCATGGCTACCAATCAAATACATTGTAGATCCATGCCAAATAACTATATAAAGTGTAGCCGCAAACAATACATATCGGAGCTACATCTCGAAATAAAAAAGATATACATATAGAATATCCATCTTCTAGAAGCTGATACAGCCTAATGGCTGGAGATGAGATCTTCAGATCTCGAGCAACAACTTCAAAAAATCTTCAAAACTAGCGTAGGAGTATAATATGAGTGTACGACTTTACTACCCAGAGGTCTTCAACGGCTCGTCGGTCATGGACTAGATAATCTTGATGATCAGACTGAAGGATTCATTGATTCTGAACAAGGACTTGATTGGACATTCAGGATGGCTAGGTATGAGGGAAAGAGACAAACTGCAGAGGGGCCGACTCAGGCTTGGTGACAAACTTTCCTTGGACAACAGCACGACAAATGATGAGACTCAAGCAACATGGCATTAACATAAGTTTACGAGGCAGGAGGCAACACAGACTCTCCATATGTTTGGAAGAATAACCAAACAGAGGAGGACACAACTCTATGTAACATGAAAAACTTCCTAAAGTCGTACTACATCCCAGGGTTTGATGAACAAATAGACAGATGTGCTTTATCCAAGGGTGACTCATTATGCTGCTAATAAAGAAAATACTTTTCCCTTCCTCTTTTTGGGGTATATTTGATCTTTTTGTCTTTTTCAATGATTTTGGAAAAAAGAATGTTACTTTACAAAGGAGGATCGAGTGTTGCAAACTTACTAGTTCCAAGTGCACAGAACACAGGGATGCTCAGGGTAAAGGGACATATGCAAGAAAAGGACACTCAGGAAAAATCCTCCAGGGGCCAAAGGTGTCAAGACGCAGAGGCAAAGTGCTATAGGGCTTGCGTATGAGGCATGATTTAGACGGTTCAGTTGAGAGCAACATGGAGCCGACATTAGGCCAAAGACGCAGTTATGCAAATACAATTAATAAAACACACAATGGTAATGTCCTTCGATGTAAGTTCAACGAGCCCAGAGAAGGTAAGCTCGGTGGTTTTTCATATTTAGAGAGTCTGAAAAAATGTAAAAGGAGACTCCATTGGGGTACCTTTTTCGAAGATAGTCTAGTTGGTTCGAAAAAGGGGTAAACTAGCACTGATAAGACGTCTATTCAAAACCATTTTAACGAGTGTGAGAAAGACAAGATCACTCGGCCATTTTTTCATTTTTAAGGAGTCTAAAAAAAGCTTAACTATGGACTCCGTTAGGAAGGTTCTTCTGGACCAGTTTAACGAGTGTGAGAGAATAAGGTCACTCGACGATCTTTTCAATTTTAGGGAGTCTAAAAAGAGCTTAACTATGGACTCCGTGGGGGTTCCTTTTTCGTAAATTTAGTCCCTCAGGCCAAAGCAAGGGTTAAAATGATACCTGAGAGTACTCTTCTAGAGAACTGAAGTTCCATAGAGTATACCTTTGTTCGTATAGTTGACCGTCCAGACCGAAAAGGGGTAAACTACCACCGGACAAACATGACTTCAAATTTCAGTTTAACGAGCGTGAAAGGCCACAAGATCGCTCAACAATATTTTCATGTTTAGAGGGTCTGAAAAGGGCTTAAAAGAAGACCCGTTATATCTTTTGGGAGTCCCGAGGGTGAGGTCAAGAGTGAAAAGGAATCATGCAAATGAGGCTCAAACTCGTAATCAGGAAAAACAACAAGGACTCCCGAGCCTACAGTGATTAGAGACAACATAGATACCATAATGCAACTAGGATCTACATAGGGCATCCATGTTCCGGTAAGCTCTACCATCAAGTTGTGACACTTCTAAAGCAGCTATGATGGTTCCATGTCACAACCTGATGGGATTGATCCTATGGCAAAGGAAAAAGACAACGAGATACAAAAGTCAGGGTAGAAACCTAACCTACATGCTCAAGTTGATCGTCAGAAATTTTTTCCATGGACCATCGAAAATTACCCAAAACTCCAAAAAACTGTCCCGATACCTGATCATACCCCTCCCATGCAACTCTTGAATCACTCTAAATGTTTTTTGGTTTAAATAAAATGATAAGGGTGGCCAAAAAGGTGGCAAAAAGAGGCCAAAAAGTCTATAAATAGAAGCTGACAGCTCATTATTACCATTGTTGATTTGGAAATTGACTCTGGAGGCAAAAAACCCCCTTTATCAAAAGTGGTGATTCCGTGAGCTACAGTGGACAAAACGAACTTCTGTCTGGACCAAGTAAGTACAAACTTTCTTATCTTGCATTTTAAGTCTTTCTTTTTGCTTTAGGTTTCCTTTTTTGGGGGGGCGTTGACCTTCAAAAGGTCGGCCCTAGGTCCATGCAGGCTGCTCAGGACAAGCCGCATGTACATTTGGGTAGAGTAAACCCTGCACGTGTGTACACGCAACTGTCAATATTACAACTCGCATGGACCCCCTTTTTGAATGAAAAAATCTTAAAAAACAAGGGTTAACTCTCCTGAACCTTGGTGTTTTGTAGGATGTATGTCCACTGGAGAGAAAGAGAGCATGAAGAGGTTAGTGAGTTGGTTGGGGAAGAACGCAATGCTGAGGCTGCCTTGATGCAATGTGGGTTAATCAAGTTCTTCTTATGTCCTTTTATGCGGGCACAACCTAGGCTACTGAATGCCTTGGTTGACTACTGGCATCCAGATGCAGAGGCATTCATGTTATAGGGTCAATCACTGGTGCCCACGACTGAGGACATTTATTTTTTGACTGGCCTCTCCCGGAGAAGGGAACCAGTCAATTTCTGGACTTTTCCTTCAGAGCCTCATAACATAGCATAATTGACAGGTCTTTACTGTGCGGATGACACAGACCACTCGAGCTCCCAGGTGCCCATAAGAAATATTACTGACCTATCGCTACATGCGATAATGTTGCTTATTGGGTGAATCACTGGTTCTGCGACTTTGCATCAGGCGTCCCGGGCACAGATGAATTGTGCAGTCCAGTGCTTAAATGCACAAATTTTTGATTGGAGCACCACATTGTTAGAGTGTATGAAGAGACAGTTGACAGATTGCCGATGGCGGACACAGAGGAACTTCAGGTTCGGGACCATTCTGTGCTCTTTCTTCTTTGAGAGAGTTACGAGCTTTAGTCCTCGAGTAGTGGTACGAGGACATCGAGTCTCTCTTCCTGCTATGTGTAGATGGCCAGTATTGCTACCATGAAAGGGTGGTGGAAGGACTAATGAGTTCTTCGATGATGATTTCTTTGCCTAGCTATCGCGATAGATCCTAGTTATCGAGGATTACCCATATGTAGGGATTGATTTTTCGAGGGATCCTGAGATACTAGTACCTCTTGGTGAGGAGCGAGGAGAGATGGGTAAGTCTCCATCTTTGTAGTTGTTTTTTATTTTTTGTGAAGCATATGCAATTTTTATGTAATTTTTGTTTTATATCATTTTTTTTTTATATACCAGAGTATTTGACAGGTATGCGTTTGTTGTGTGCAGATGTGGGACTAGTGCGAACTGCTGACTATGCGAGGAACAAGCGTCGTCCTCAGCTAGGGGCCACACCTGCCGCCACCGGGGGACCAACAGTAGCAGGAGATCTTCTAGCCGGGGAGGCTGAGAGGGTGTTGAGACGAGTCGAGTGGAACTTTACTGCGCTCAGTCGCATGGTCCCTATGGCAGAAATTGAGGATCTGCCGCCATCCATGCAGCCTCATGTAGTGGGGGAACCACGGACGTGGGTCCGATTATTTTGGCATTTAGCCAACGCTATAGATCAGTACAACAGGGCACACAGACCCTGACTTTAGTTAGGCTTTTCGCGTGCCTAGAGCACTACTTGTATATATTTTTTGAGGGCATAAGCCCCTTGACTCGTTACTGGTCATATTTTTGAGGCGCTTGCATCCATATGTGTACTCTAGTTACTTATGATATTATATATGTATTTTTATGTTTTTTCGTGGCTTATGGATCATTTTTGCAAAAAATGTATTTACATGTTTATGTGTATGTCTTTTCATATGTGTGCAAGATGCCAATCTAAAATTTGATTAGCTAGAGTATCTGTAATTTGATTTAATCTCCTAGGAACATGAAAATATGTAATACAATCAAAGTTTCGTTCTGAGAGACGTACCCTAAGGAATCATCAGTGTAAAGTCAGATCACAAACACAATAGATTCTATTTAATTGAGACACAACCAACTGAGTGTCGAGATATACTCGGAGATGAGAGATACCAAATGACAAGGCATCAAGAAGAAACCCAATAACTGTACTGTACTCGACGACATTGTTTGTGGTGTCACCTAAGTATATACCTCCGGAAGATAATAACTGGCCTCGAGGTGTAAAAATTACCCAAGATGCAGAGGCAAGCCTCCGAGTGTGCTAGCTGGCACTGTCTACGTACCCAATGAACATCTCAGATTCACTTGACATCTGCCACAGTGACAAAAGATAACATCAACGACACGTCCATAACACTAAAAGAAACTAGAAAGTAATAGTACAAAGATTATACATATGTCACGAAAGGTTACCCATGGTGACATGCCTATGAGTAATACTTCTTGAGGTAGAGTCCATTTCTAGGCTTTGCCAAAGAATTCCCTTCAAAGTCAACCAGATGATAAGCACCCTTCTTTAGAACCTCTTTTATGATGAAAGGTCTGAACCACATGGGTTTGAATTTTCATGCCCCCAGGGGGTCCTTATCTTGATTGTAGACCAGGACAAGGTCACCTGCAGTGAAAATTCGAGGGTGAACAAACCTATCATACTGAAACTTGACTTTATGTTTGTGAGCCTCGTTGGCCAGGGATGCATCATGACGCTGCTCATTGAGCTACTCCAAGTATAATAACCACTCTTCAAGTGGAGAAGTGTCTGGAAATAATTGTACTGCCAACTTTAGAGATGGGATCTGACATTCAATAGGCAAGATTGCCTCCGGCCTGTAAATGAGTTGGAAAGGTGAGAAATCAGTTGCAATTTTAACAGACGTTCGGTAAGCCCATAATGCCAAGTATAACATCAAATGCCAATTTGACTTGGCTGAGTTGATCGTTCGCTGTAGAATGGTCTTAAGAGTTTTGCTCACAGCTTCCACCTGACCATTTTCTTGGGGGTAGTAGGGTGACGAATGTTCCTGCTGTAACCCAAGCTTTGACGTTAACTCAGTCATCATCTGGTTTTGAAAGTGACTGCCATGGTCAGTGACAATCTCCCTTGGGACACTGAACCTTTCTATTATCTGGTTCAATAAAAAGAGAGCTGCAGTCTCTCCATCATATTTAAACGTTGGCATAACTTTGACCCACTTTGTGAAGTAGTCTATGAATACGATGATGTAACGATGCCCCCTTGCTGAAGGAGGGTTACATGTAGTATAATCAATCCCCCACTTGGTGAAGGGACCAACTGTGATGACAAGAAACATGGGAGAGAGATGTGCCCTCATCTTTCGAGAGAAGATTTGGCACGAGTGGAAATTCTTGACCGATTCGATACAATCTTTGATAAGTGTCGGCCATAAGTAACCTGCTCGTAGAATATTTTGGGCTGTTTCCAACCCAGACAAATGAGTGCCATAGGCTTCGGTATGGCAATCGTTAAGCATTATAACGACTTCTTCGTGAGTGAGACATCGATGCAGGATGTAGTCTACACCTCTCTGATACAATGTATCATTGAGCATGAGATAATTCTTAGCCTGATGGCATATGCGTCGATGCTCATCATGAGAAGCAGAGGTGAGGCACTTCAAATTTTGGAGATAGATAAGTATATCTCCGTACCAGGGATCCAAAGAGGTGATCAAAAACATATCTCATCTGATAGGTGACTCTTCGGGCACAAGATCACTTGACTCAACCGGAAGTTCCGAAATAAGTTCTGCGAAGACCAGTGACTTTTTGGATTTCACTGAAACAAAATCTAAGTCAAACTCCTGGAGGATGACTATCCATCTACTGATATTTACGCCTATTAACCGTTGTGTCAACATGTACTGAAATGGATTCACGACAACAATGACGATGGTCTTGTGAAATAGAACATAATGACAAAACTGTTGAACAACATGGACTGCTTCCAACACAAGTTTTTCGATATGAGAATAATTGAGTTTCGGTCCTACGAGGCCTCGACTCAGGTAATAGATCACGTATTCTAAGAACAATTCATCCTCCTGAACTAAAACCATGCCAATGGTTGACTCTGCTGCAACCAATTATAATAAGAAATCTTTGTTATAGTTAGGTGGCCGGAGCAGAGGGGCAGTTGTGAGGGCATGTTTTAATGCGACGAAAGAGCATTGAGCGACATCGTCCCAATAGAAAGGAACACCTTTCTTTAGTAAGCGCATAAAGCCCTTGGTGATATCGGCATAGTTAGCGATGAAGCGTCTTAAAAAATTCACCTTGCCCTGTAGACTCTGAAGTTGAAGGACTGTGCGTGGGGGGGCAACTGAATTATTGCCTCAAACTTGAGAGGATCAACCATGATCCCTGTTGTTGACACTATGAAACCTAAAAAACGTCTTGATGTTATGCAAAAGCTGCACTTGTTTGGATTCAAGCGAATCCAGAAGTAGTGACAATGCTCAAAGATAAGTCGGATGTGTGTGGGATGATCCATTCTCTTGCGAGATCAAGATGCTAAATCATCTAAATAGGCCTCGACTATATGCTTGAGGTCATGGAAAGCAAAAGACATGGCCCGCTGAAAGGTGGCTCCAACATTTTTGAGACCAAAAGGCATCTTACGATACATGAATGTACCCCATGGACAGATGAATGCTGTTTTGTGTTGGTCTTCGGGTTTGATTTGTATTTGGTTATATCCTGAAAAATCGTCCATGAAAGAGAAGGCTTCGCAACTCGCACATTCATCAATTATCTGTTTGATGAATGGTGTGGGAAAATTATCTTTGGCACATGCCTTGTTCAAATCACAGAAGTCTGTACATACACGAATTGTGCCTTGTTTTATATTGATCGACATGGGGTTTGACACCCATTGGGTCAAATGGATAGGATAGATAAAACCGACTTTTAGCAGTTTCTCAACCTCAACCTTAATGTCTGCTTCTTTCTTGGGGTTAAATGGACGAAGCTTCTGCTGGACAGGCTTGGCATCTGAATAAGTTGTGATTTCATGTTCAACTATTTTTGGATCGATGCCTGGAATTTCCTCGTAAGACCAGGCAAAAACGTCATGAAATTCTTTAAAAAGATCTGTGTAGATTTGAATCTCTCCGGGGGAGAAGTTAGCTTCGACGAAAATATTCTCCACGACGCCAGGGTTTCAGGAGATATTGATCGGTAAGGTTTCAACGATAGTTTCCATATTACCCTCAGCACAAACCTCATGTGTAGCTAAGGGATTAATAGGACAAGACCTATCTCCCATCATAGTCAAGGTGAATTCTCTGGCTTTGATTATGATTAACTCTGGGAGGAAGTATGATCTATGATGAAGATCTTCCCAGGGTTTGTCTGGACTAGTCATTTCTTCAATTATAGCTTCATCAGAGGGCAAGACTAAGTCTAATGAATCAGTGTCACTGAGAGAACCCTGAGCCTAAATAGGCTCTAGAAGTGGATCGAACTCTTGTGCAGGAGTTGGATCAGTGTTGGCTGAAGCTTGCTGGACTAAAGAGTATGCTACTTCAGCTGCAAACAAGGGCATGGACATGCCCGAGTGCCCTGTCACATCCATCGTGGCCAATGGGGAAGGAAGTATCCACGGATCATCGAAGTAAGTCGTGCGGAATGACAAAACTTGAAAAATCTCAACCTTATGGTGATTGGATATAAACTTGATATCACCTTGAGGGGGCGGGTAATCAAAGGTACCCATCAAAGATGGGCACAAACCAACCCCTACATTGACCACGCTTGGTTGAGGATTATCAATCATCGGGACCGTGGATGCCCCTAATGAAGGGTCATTTCTGGAGAAAGACAATTGATCGATGGTCACAATCCGACCCTCGTGTGGAAACAACAAGACCCGAAAAACTGTAACAACCATAACTTGCGTGGCATAAGTCCAACTCCTCCCTAACAAGAGGTTATAGTCGAGGGGCGTGTTGACTACTTCTACCTTGACACACATGGTCTTCCCTCCTAACTACATGGGGAAAGAGGGAATGATACCATGTGGTCGAAAAGAACGACCGTTGAAAGTAGTGAGGAGAGTAGGTGACAGAGACAAAACGGGCTGGCCAATGGCCTTCCAACATGCCAACGACATAACGCATGTCGAGGCACCCTCATCAACCACCGTGCGAAAGATATTCTGAGTAAAATTTTTCATGGGATAAGCCACTACTATCTGAAATGCTACGTGGTAAGGCAGACGAGGTTTTAAATCGGTTGTATCTAGCATGATTGTACCCAGATTACAAGTCTCGATAGATCGTAAAGAGGTTAACAAGGCTTTCCTCTAGGAAGGGCAGCTTTGGAGGACCTCTAAAGCGTACATCGCACAAGGGGTTTGTGATAAATCTTCCACCACAGAATAGTTCTGGGTGGCCCTTGCATTTGGGTTGTCAGAAGCTTTTTTGAACGTGCCTTTTTGGATGCGTGTCATTGTTTCGCCCAACGTCTTCTCAATCTGTAGAGGGAGAGATGGGAGTTCGGCTTCTTTTCCCTTCTCAGAAGTTCTTGGTTTACTATAGTCATGTGCTCTAGTCGATATAAAAGCATCACCCTTCACCATATATACATTCGTGGATGCGGGGTTGTTCAAAGATGGAGAGGGTCCTTGGCTGCCCCCTTTTGTGCTTGTAGAGGCTTGGGTTAGATTTTGCCCATGTTGAAATGGGTTGGTTAACACAACAGGCTATTTCTGTGCCACAAACTTTTGGGCTTCTGCAAACCGAGGACATAGATGGGTCAGGTGGTATTCCGCGCACAATTTGCATGGATACCTCGCCTTCCGTTTCTCAGTGTTGTCCCCGCCAGCATTATCGATAGGTTTTTTATCCCCCTTACCCTTCTTTCATTGTTTTTTCTTTCCTTCCGGCTGCTGGGTGGCCTTTGGATTAGTTGATTGCACTTTGTGGACATCCGACGTTTTGGTAGGGGGAGCAACCAAAGCAATAGTTTGGCTGGACGCTATGGGTTGTATAGACAATTGATGCAACTGCTTCGTCAATTGCTCAATGGGCTTTGTTTGTGCTGAACCAACAATACCATCGGCATGTGGTCCAACTCTCTGTCTGGTTTTATCAAGTATTGAGCGTGGAACATCTGGCAAGATCTCGTATAATAAACTAGACTGAGAATAGATTAGCTCAAGTTGGTGAGCTCTCATGATGGCATCTTCTTTAGAAAATACTCCCGACGTCACGACGTCTTTGGATAACTTTGGGACCAAAGACTTAAGGAACCACTCGAGCAGGAATGCTGGTGGGACCGGTACCTTAATTAAACTCTTTCAACGTCTCCATTATCGGATGTGATCAGAGATATGGTCTGCTTTTGTTTGTGAGAAATTGGCGAACAATTCGGTGCCAGTGTCATATCTCACAGGTAACTGGAAATGGTTTAGGAAAGCCATCGCCAGTTCACTGAAGGAAGAGTATCTTAAGCAATCGAGCTCAATGTACCATTTCGCGGCACTCCCAATGAGAGTACGTTGAAACAATCGCAACTATACGGAGTCGTATTTCAACGAGTTAGATGAGCACCAAAGATGGAAGGTAGTCACATGATCTCCTAGATCTTCGTTAGGCTTGGACTCAAAATTTGGGATGTCCGAAGGCAACTTCGTCGGCATAGGAGGTCAACGTGGATCATGACAGATAGGGTCATTCAACAACCTTGTCAAGTCTGGCAAATGCAAGGTTTCCATGAAGGGTAGTTTGGGTTGTTGGTGATAACCTGGGAAAAAGGGGCCTGGAGTTTAACTGGCACCAGGTTGCCAGGAAAAGTTCGGCTGGTGGCCTGGGTTCTGGTAAAAACCATGGCCATGGCCAGCGTATCGATTTTGTGTGTGAGGAGACATCATCAACTAATTTCCAAAATAGGACATAGATGGTTGGGCATGCATTACATTCGAAGGACTTTGGGAAGGGTTGCCCCATGTCGGTCCCGTGGGGATAGGCATAGTACTTTGTCCGGGGTTCCATTGATTGTGAAAATGTTAGGGCCCTAACCCACACATAGGTAGATCAATATATTCAGATGTAATAAAGGTCAATATTAATAAGGCCTTTCAATAAAATAGAATAAGGCGAATGTAATAAGACCTAATAGAAGCTTCCACTTCTAGAAGGATCTTCCTCTAGATGCTTCTCTTGATAGACATATTTAGTATAAATAACGGTCGAAGGTATGAAAACCCTACCTGGGAGATTATTGTAACAGAGCGCTGCTCGATTGGAGCTTGCCCCCTCGAAGAGGCCTATGAACATTGCTTTCTAAATCAAAGTGCTATTTCTGTTGTTGTTCTTACATCATTTCTATGTTATTGTGGAGATTATGCTGGACATATTACTGTTGTTCTGCCATTTCTAGCATTTTATTTCTGTTCTGCATATTTATTATATCTGGTATCTTGCAAGTGGTATCAGAGCAATTTCCTTGGCAGAAATTGTGGGAATTTTTTTCCAGGGTAGAGACGTATTACGACGTCTTTAATCCACAGAGATCTGTCGTTATGCGCATAAAACCGCGATTGAGGGATTCATACACACAAGAAATACAAGTGGTTCTTAAGCGCACATCTATTGGCCATCCTTGTAACCCCTGTTGGTACCCCTTCGAGTGGTAGCGCATCAGAAAGCACCTGTGTACGGATCGACCTAGATTTCCTGAAGCCCTCTTTAGATAAACCTATCGACCGCTGGACTGCTATAGTGTCACCGAGAACAACACTCAGGAAGATACTCTCTAGTACCTGGGTAGTCGGGTAGTACGAATAAGGGTATAGTCTATCCTCCTTAGTTAGTGCCCTGAGATATTGGGATGAGTACTACTATTGGACCCCGCATGTATATCAGAGAGCTATAACACAGGGAAAACCCTTGTCTGTAGAACTCCTGAATACCTAACCCTTGGGGGACAGAAACATAAACAAATTAAAACAGACCAGATCTATTTCCATGCAACTGTGTTTGGGTTTCCAAGTAAATACACATTTCTTTCCAGTTAAGCATTTGGGGATTTCATCACCGCAGTATTCTTCAAACTGGAGTAAAACTCTGCAAGTGTAAAAAAATAAAATAAAATGAGTCTGGAATTTTTTTCACCATTATTTGAGACCTATTCCATTGGATTCATCTCTTCGACCTTATCACATTCATCCATATCATTTTTTGGAAATTTTTTTTGACCCCTCCCACCCCTTTTCAGTTCACCCATCCTCATGGCCCATACCCATAGCCAAGATCTAGAAACTCGCTTCAACACCTTGCAATATGGTTTCCTCGAGACCCAAAAAGAAGTGAAACAAC
>SNQJ01S0007603.1:280088-302653 GCA_010110895.2 Picea sitchensis
TTGTGGAGATTATGTTGGATATATTACTGTTATTCTGCCATTTCTAGCATTTTATTTCTGTTATGCATATTTATTATATTTAGTATCTTGCAGAAAAGAATTACCCCAGATCGACATTCCTGATGAGGGAATGGATCCCTGCCAAGAATTCCAAGGCCCTGATGTAGAAGAAGTTCTTGGGTGTGCCCCCTGTGCAAGAATAGTACCCTGCATAGGAATAGGTTGTCTGAAACCGGGATTGCCCCCAATCGAGAAAGCAGGGGACGAGAAGGTGTTGTTACCAAATGCACTGAAAAAAGGAAACAGTGTCGAACCTACCGACATATTATGCGAAGGTGGTCCTTGACTCCCTGCTCCAAATAAACTATGGTGTGCAGGCGGCCCGACGGAAGGCTGGTGAGTGCCATCGAGCGAAGGGGACGAAGGAGGGATATGACCTCCTCCGTAAGGGAAAGCATTAAAGGGAGCAGAAGTGCCCCCCATGTGGCCTTGCAGAGGAGTGTTAGAACTCCTTGCCCCCAGACCTGAAGTCTGTGAAGTGGAGTAGGAAAGTACAGGACTTGTACCTGAACTAGGCATCCCATATGAGAACAGAGGGCCTGTCACACTTGGTTGGAAAGGGGTTGTGGCTGCTGCCAGAGACGGGATCAGACCACTGTGCGATATAGATGCAGTCGATACCATGGTGGCTCGGACCGGTGACGGTGGGTTAGGAGGTGGAAACTCTCCTGTGGTGACAACTGTAGTGGGATTTGAGGAATTCCCAGAAGGAGTAACAACATTTGTTTCCATTGCTACGTGCGACACTGTCTGGCACTCATAAGGATGAACTGGTACGATGGTGGGTGTCAGAAGATCAATGGTGGAGGTTTCAACTAGACCAAAATATTTCGCTCCAAGGTCTAAAATGGTCGATTCCTCCAGATGTTGGTCGGGTACAATTTCTTGTGACCCGATCGCTTCAAAAGTCCCTTGTTGGTCTAGCTTTTGCCTTAGTGGTGGCGGGGGTGGCTCCAGTGTAACCAGTGGCAGGCCAAGAAGCCTTCGTGATCGATGGAGCTCATAATCCTCCAATGTGTGAGAAGATCAAAGACACTCTAGGGAATTCTAGTCGTTCAAAAACAACAAACACTAAAAAAGTCCCTATAAGATAAGACAGGCAAAGACTAAATTAATTGGAAGAACAGTTACAACAACCAACACTAAAGCAACTTATCGGTGCAAGTGCAACTCAAACATGGAAGAACCCTCTGGGTATACTCTGCAAAGCGTGGCTCGATGTCTGTCCTAGGTACCATGGTATACCCCCACAGTCATCTGTGTATGTCCCTAAAAAATATAGGCAACTAGGTTTCCAGTGCGCGAACAATCACTAGGCGGGTACAATTGAAAGTCGGGTAGACATCAATGAGAAGGGTATCGAGCCCGAAACCTGTCAAGGGTATCGAGAGAAAGTGGTCTAGAAGACAACTGAGGACCTCGAACAGATTCGAGACCCACGAAGCTCCGTGGAAAATGCAATCGACGAAATACCAAGACAAGCCCTCTATATGTGTTCTCCACTACAATTGGTCCAGCTTTGGAGGGGTTATCTCCGCTACCTTTCCGCACGTGACCTCATGTTTATCCCCTGTGTTAAATGGGGGTCCCGAATAACTTTCACGATACTAGACTTGGACACTCCCTAACTCAGACTCCAATGTTTGATTTTAATGTTCTTGAAGAGTTTCCTCTCCAACCTAATCCAAGGCCCTAATCCTGAACTAGTTGATTAAACCTACAAACATAAAAGTCTAATGAATTTTAGATTTAGCGTTAATTTTATGGCTTGTCTTATTTCAAAGGGTATGAAAGTGAAACTAGTGATGTTTGAAAGACGAAAGTAAAAAAGAAACATAAAGCTGGAAACAAAAACCTTCACTTAACACAAATTTTAAACAACAATTTTTTTTTTCTAAGATCTTTGAACAACAAACTCAAAGCAAGATTTCACTCGACTATGAGCTACTTACGATCTAAGTAAACTGCCAAGAACTTATGAAAGCAAAGACTTTTCCCTGGTTACGAATGCCAAACAACACTTTTCAATCAATTAAAGAAATACAAGTTTTTTTTTTATTTTTTTTATTTGAATGCTCACAAAGCAAAAAGGGAAAATATCAACAAGTCAAAACCAAGAAAAACTTCTTGCCTAAGTGCAGCTTGCAAAGAATCTCATTAAAAATCACACACTAATAACTTAAAAATGGACTCTCACACTTGTCTAAAAACCTTTCAAAAGAAAATTTTCATGAAAACTTCTAAATGAAATAGAAAGCTATGGCTGAGATCAAACCTAAGCTACTGACTGCTATGACAGAGACTCAAAAACCTGAGAGGTATAACTCTTGTCAAGGGAAAGGATGATTGCCTCACCTTCAACAAAAACTATCCTCTGCAAGCACACTGCTGACAGTTCCACAACAAGCGTGTGCACGCGAGTTGTGTAGAGTCAGAGGGTGTGTACACGCGTGCTGGCCTTATATAGACCGCATGTATCTCTGAAACTCTGAGACAAATAAAAGACAACAATCTAAACCAGGCAGAGACCACTGATACTGAGAATCAGGTTCTCTTGAAGGCTCAGACACTTTCTTTAACAACAAAAAGAAAACAATGCAAGGAAAAATTCATAGAACAAAACAATCTGAGGTGAAACCTAAGCTATAGACTGCAAACAACAAAGACTAGAAAGAGTTCCAGAAAACCCCTGAGAATGACTAATTCTGAAAGGGAAGAGGATGGCTGCCTCAATTTTTTTTTGGAATCATGCACACTACTGTTACTTCTTCAGCTAGCGTTTACACGTGGGTTGTAAGAAAGTAGGGCGCGGGTACACGTGTGCAGACCTTATAAAGGCCGCATTTACCTCTGTGGGTCTCGGAAAAAAAATTATAGTCCAACAAAGAAACAGAGATGACTGGTATGGAAGACCAAAATCTTTGTTAGCTCAGACTTTGCAGAAACTTCAAAAACAGGAAAGGAAACTAGGTTTTTTTTTTTTTTTTTTAAATACCCAAAAATATTCCCAGGAACCCTAGAGACCTCCTCAGTATGGTCACCAATTCTGTTGTGGTGGGAAATCCCCCTACAGACTAGCATTTAGGGTTATATTATGCATACAGATGAGACTGAAAGAATCCTACTTTCTACTGTCGTCCCAAACCTAATCCCCATTTCTATTAAGCAAATACATGGCTAGACAAACATACCTTGTTTCGGGCGTTTGATGTCGATCCTTCTTCATGCTTGATCGCTTGTTAGCAACTCTCCTCCCAGGACTGACCTGCATACAAAACAAGCAACAAACTATACATGCATTTTACCTACAGATTAATGGGTTAGAGATTCAAACATATATTCAATAAACTATGAAGAATTCATATAGTGGGACGAGAAAATCATTTCTTTATTAATTTTAATGAATCAACTTACAATGTCGAGACCGGTCATCGCTCCGCGAACTTGATCCTAGGATCCTCTTCAACTGTCCTCCAACTTCTTTGCTCTATATCTCTTCCTGCACAAAGATGGCTAAAGGGTTGGGACAATAGGAATGTGCAATTGGGTAGAGTTTCTTTACTATTATTCTCCTCCTCCAAATGGGACCCCTAACCCTTCTTTTATAGGCTAGAAGAATCTAGTATTTGGACGAACTCTCGGCCATGCATGGATGGAAGGTTTAGTTAACTTACCCAAAGCTGTGTGTTCCATCGACAACTTTCCTTTTTTTGTGCTTTTGTAGGTACACACGGTCTATTTTGGGTCAGATAGTGTGTACACGCATGCAGTAATGGAGTAGGGCATGCAGGCTCTTATAAAAGAGGTTTTTAAGAAGAGTTGTTCAACAGTGCTTTGAAAAAAAAGGAATTTGAGATGGCCTGATGCCTGGTAAGCATGTCTGGTGCAAATTAGGGTTATAACATTGAGTCAATCGAGTTAGAGTCAACTCAAGAGTTGGAGTTTAGTCTAAAAAATTATTACTTCTTTATGCTGTCGATTGTGTCTGTCATGATTGTGTTCATCATGATTTATTATAAAATATGAAGGAGAGTTTAAAGAAAGGAGGGGTTAAACGTGCGTCTTCTTTGAAGGGAGGCTATCCCCTCCACCTATGTAAAGTAAGTCGGTCCTTAGTTGACGAGATTAGATTCTCACCAACATTAGTCGATACTAGTAGATGACATGAAGTTAATCCCTGCACAATCATCCTTCATGTAATGTAAAAATGAAAGACTCCATACATTTCCAGAGAATTGAAGTAGCACAACCATGTTAAAAAGCATCGATCCGACACATACACAGAGCATATGAACATGAATTGAGAGTTTTGCAACAATAGATGATGAGCATGTAGCAATGGATAAAGGCATTCAAGAGAGACGTTTTACACACACACGAAGCACTTAAAGAAAAGATGATGACAAGAACACTGAATTGATTGATCCCCTGAGTACAAGAGTTGCAAAATAGTTTTTGGGTCGTGACAACAAAATAATGGTATGAGTGGCTGATGGCATAGATCCTCATCAATCCCATATAATGAATCCTCTAGCAGCGACAACTTGACAAGAGCGCATGAGAAGTCCAGGTTTGAATTGATCGACCGAGTTGGAAATAACAACAACTTTGGTGGCCCCAAAAGAAATCATAGTTGATAGAGGTAAGAAAAACATGGAGATTGAGGAGACGGGACATGTAATATATAGTCACTCAGATATAGTTGAGACAAGTCACAATAAACCTTGTATACATCTATCACCCTATCCAGCAGGCGGATGTTGTGGCTGAGTTACCTATGCATACTAGTATGCATGGGTGGTACACAATGAGGATACTTTTGTAACAATAGAGACCCAGGATGTTGCTGAAAACTTGCTTGGGACGAGCAAGGAATTGAGTGTGGGGGAGATGTTGGAAGGCCTCTTAGGCCCTTGTAATAGTCATCATACTTTAAGACATAAGTAAATATAGGAATATATATGTAATAAGGATAAATACGTAAGTAAGCACATGAATGTAACATAAAGGATCTTAATGAATGATTATTTGGAGCGGGTGCAATCGCTCCAACCATCTCTCATATGTATAAATACTCATGAAGATGAATACAAACACAATTGTTTAACCTTCCCAATTACTCTCTTCTTTCGTGAGTATGTGTGTGCTGTGCTTCTAATGTTGTCTCTCTGAATGCCGTTGTAATCTATAATATTACAACACCTGTGTAACAAGTTCATTGCACATATGTAATTGATTGGTTATTCTTTGTATTTCACTAAAATTAAAAAAAATTCAAGAAGGGGGCAGAGATAATTTGGATATCCCTGAAATTATGAAAGACTGGGTTTCAAATAACATGGAAGAATTGATCAGTACTAATGAAGGTTACTAACAACATGGAAGAGAAGTATGAGACAAAAACCCCAACTTACCAACTACTTCCCAGAAGAGTAGTCCAACAAGAACAAAATATAGGACTAGTCGTATTGAAATGAGAAAAGAAATAGACGAAGTTTCAGATGATGGTGGTGATAAATACCCACCAAGGTAAAATATTGAAAAGTACCATACTGTGTATACCCCTATTAAAATAAAAAGAAATACACCGAAAACATGATTGAGCATACATGAAACCCAAGAAATTCCATGAGCAATGGACATAGGTGAGCTCATTGAAGAACCGATTTGGTCTTCCCAAAGACTACTAGAAACCAGGGAAATTGCTGAAGCCCTAATTTCCTAGGAACCATAAATCTTCGAGGAAGAATCTTTTATCTTGCACCATGCATCCTACAATCGAGTATCCAAAAAGTTGTTACTAGAAAAAGTTAATACAAGAAACAAAAAGTCATCAGAAAAGTGGAAATCAATAATTGAGTTTGATGCAGTTGCACCATCGAAAATTACACAATTCCACGACACAACTAGAGATGCTTTGAAGCGGTTAGTTGATATTATGGCAAGATAAAATTTTGAATTGAAACAAAATATAAAAGAATTAGAAGCGACCTTAATGCCAAGACCTTTATTTCCAGAACCCCTAAATACAATTCAAACAACACTTGTGTTAGAAAACATTCTAGAAAGAATCAATAAATGTAAAGGTTCATCAAGTTTGTTGCAAGCAATAAGAAAGTATGTTGGGGATGAAATAAAAAAAAGAATAGACCTAATTCAAGAAATTTGTGATCTTGCTCAAAGTACTGCCAATTTTTCATCAAGAATTATAAATTTCAAAGAATATCTATAGAAAGATATGGAAAATGATGAAGTTTACAAGGAGGTTGTGAGTACATTCCTGGCCAAAGTTTCGAGCTTAAGCGATGCCCATAGAAAATAATAGAAACTTCCTTCAACTACCCAAATGAAATAGATCAATGCATGTTGGTGGAGGAGAATACAAAATTTGAGAGAAATGATAAGTGAATTAGATGTTTTAAAAGATAAAAGAGGTGATTTATTCCTTAAACTTGTTGATATTACAAAATAACTTGATGGTCCTAATCTATTAATGGATACAATGCTATTATCAAAGGAAACATTAATAAAACAACTTAATGCATTAAAGGTAGCTTGAGAAAATGATTTTACCAAAACAATAGAGTTTTCCAAAGAAGAAGTTGAAAGATGGTTAGTTTGGTATATTAATAGAAATGATGAAGTGGATGACACGTTGCACCAATCGGGTATGGACATGAGAGAATTTGAAAATGAATTATTCGAGATCAAAACTAGGCATGAGATCACTGTCGCTCCTTTGAGGGAATCTATTGAGGAGTGGTTAAGAAAAACATTAATCAAAATCACCGAGCCAGAAAATCAAGAAATAGTTGCAGCAGTTATGCCACCTCAACCACAATAAGCATCAATAAAAGAGGCACCTCCAAGTAAGTAAAGGGTTACATAAACTTTCCATCATAGTGAGTCAGGAAATAACTTTGTTTCTCCTTTTTAGTCTATATTCTTCCACAATCATTTGTCATACTGCCTTCTGTTTCTCAGTTATATGTGAAAACCAGGCTAATCCTTGATTTTTTCCCTCTCATCTTCCAAGTCTTTTCATTTCATGGTCCATGGGAGCCTTATCCCTGTCCTCTTTGAAGGGAAAACAATTTTTTTTACTTTAAAGACATTTGCTTTGTATTTAAAGACTTATATTATTTTTGAGACTCCTATAGAATTATCTTGGGATATTACATTAGTGTATTCTCAAAGACTTTGATTTAAAGCTTGATATTTCAAATGTTATCCATCATAATATTTTTGGTGTTTAGTGAAATGATCATTTAAAGTTCTTTGCCATATGTGGTCCATATTTCTTGTCTCCTTTATGTGGATATTGTTTACTGCTTTGATGAATGTTGTGATGGAAATATCAACCTTTTATTTATCATACTCGTTTGGTTTATGAATTCTGTAACATATTATATATAATCTCTTTGGAAGATACATGGTCCCAATTTTAGGTATTGCTTTGAATGTGAATATTTGTTTTCAATAAGACCGGTCCTTCTCAAGTTTTGTTTATATTTCTATATATAATTTTAAAACAAGAAGAGGAGTCCCACCTCTATAAAAATGCAGGGGGAACCATATCCTCGTGAGGTTGACCTTAAGACCGTAAAACAATCTTTTATATCAACACCCTACAAGGAGGGATCCTCAAGTAAAAGAATATTTGCAAAAAGAGTACTAGAACAAGTCTCTTTCTAGCCATTATATAGAGATTCATATTTAATAATTTATATGCAATTTGTACTTGAATGTAATAGACTGAGTGATTTACCTTTAAGGGTTAAATATTGATGGTATATCAACATTTGAGGGAAAAATTATTGCATTATTGTTGTAGAGAACAACTATGAACCATTGAATGAATAGTAGAGCCCTAATCATTGTGGTCTATGATATAGTAAATTGGTAATTGAGCTAGTTTTTCTACTTGTTATCTATTCCTTAGTTGTGATTGAAATGTTTCAAGTGCTAGTATTGTTTATTTGAGCATATATAAACATACATAGCATTGTAACAAAAAAATATGTGATTATTGGAATGAATATGTACTTTTGTTGTTATTATCATTAATCCTTGTGGAGTTTACAAGGGGATTACATGATCAATGGGGTTAGATTGATAAGTTATTATTAAAATATAGAGTTTGTATCTTAGTGACTATATATACATATATGAAGAGTGAAGCTCAATTGAATATGACATATTTTATGTTGTTACTTTGATTGTTGTATTGATTTAAGAAAAAAATAATTCTACTTTTGGATGCCACGTGCTTTGTTTTAGGTTAACATCCCAGAAGGGCGTTACAATTTTGCACTTTTGCGTTGATTCCTTGAGCTATTGATGAATCCAAAAACATTCCCATGTATGCATGGATAATGATCTATGTATACATAATACTTTAATTTTCCCAGTGAATTCAAGCATATACTCT
This sequence comes from Picea sitchensis, assembly GCA_010110895.2. NCBI lineage: Eukaryota > Viridiplantae > Streptophyta > Pinopsida > Pinales > Pinaceae > Picea > Picea sitchensis. The sequence continues at coordinate 288,580 of SNQJ01S0007603.1, forward strand.
AGTTAGACATAAAATATTTGTATGATGTCAATCCACGATAATAGTTTTTCCTATAATGGGGTCCATAAAAGGGTATTGATGTAACCTCTACTTGGTGAGGAATGCATGGCATGTGATAATGATATAAGACTAAGTTTGCTAATTGGATTTTAAAAGGATAAATCATGAAATTGTAGTCACAATATGACAAAACCTCTCTTATAATGAGAAACACACTAAATGTAGGCCATGCATCATATGTGGATCTATTGCATGACTCTATATATAGTGAAACCAAGTCAAATGTGAAATTTTAATTGACACCAATTCCTTCCAAAGGTATAGGTTGATTGGCAAGAGGCTTGTATAATTTTTGTATTCTTAGAGAGTTTTCCTTCCTAATGACTTTACCACCTTTTACACCCTCAAAATAGGGGGAATATTTGGAATTTTAAGACTCTTCGGTATTTTAGAAATCTTTAGATGGCTGACTTACATTGCATATTTAGTTGGATGAGACTTTGAGGAAGGGATGAATCTCTATGCACTCTACATGACCTATAGGTTTGCAACAATGGTAGGGGGCACATGCCTATAAATTAGAGTTAGTCCATCACTTTGATAATGTTCCATGGTGATATGTCATCTATGGTTCTTTAGTCCATTGTATTTGAAACAACCACACACCACTAATGCTTCATAAAAAAGTTGCAAAGGATCATCTCCATTTACCTTTGAATTTATTTCTCTACTAGAATATGGCATATCCCAATTTTTTGGATATTTTTTTAATCTTGGGGCACATTAGGTGTTGATCAAGGTTTTTTGTGCATATATATTCTAGTTAAAACCCTTCAATGTTTGTTTCCAATCTAAGGATGAACTATATTAGGATCATAAGATGGGGAGCTATCACTAGTTTCCAACAAATCATATACATATATACATATACACATATAAAGATGACCTAGTTAATTTTCCTAGTCATGATACATATCACAACTCAAACATCCATTTTGAATGCATATCTGATGAAAGAGCATCGTCAACAAGCCTACATGGAGAGACAACTTAGCACCTTAGTGCACTGTTGAATCATTTCAGAATCTTAACCGCTGACTTTTTTTTTTTTTTTTTTATGATCGGAAATTGAAGAAGATCAAATGCTTGGAAGATGAATGATCGTGAATGATCTGGGAGTTTCACTCCTAGACTTTAATGTAACAGAAATCAAGTAGAAGTTAATTTTTTTCTCTAGTAGACGAGTATTCGACGGTAACCTTAAGAACCCTTTGAAATAAATAGAGGTTTTGTATGCCCGAATGAGGCTGCTGCAAGTTAGTAGGATATTTCCGTGATTTAGTCATTGTTGAGTTTTTAGTTGTTGTTTTATCATAGCTGTAGCCATTTACTTTTGAATGAATATAACAAAGAAAAATTGATCCAATGCATGGTGTTGCCACTGTTTACAATATTCTATTATTTTGTTTTCATGAATGAATGAGTTGTGTTGTTGAGTATATGAAACTGTGAAGTGTTTAGATAAGTTTCGTTGGTTTCTCTTCATCGAGTTCATGCAAGGTGTGCATACAGTCCGAAAAGAGTGCGTTGACAGAGTCTGTTTCGACTCAAAAGTTCATAAGAGATAGCGTGAAACTTCCATTTGCAAGGAGTGAAAAGAGACTGCTGCAAGGTGGGTACAGTCACCGCAAGGACTTAAGTCTTGCGTGGGATCTTTGCTGCAAGGAGTGGCAGAGTTTTCTTTGACTCATAAGCTCATAAGAGATAGCGAAAATTTCCATTTTTGCAAGGAGTGCAAAAGGGACTACTGCAAGGCATGCACAATCGGCCACAAGAAGCTAAGTATTGCGTAAGAATATGTTGCAAGAAGTGCACAAATTCAAAGTTGGACTAAGTGTCGAAGTATCCCTCTGAGGAGTCAAAGGGTTCGAGAAGTGAAGCTTAGGAGAGACAATAATCAAGTGTTGCAAGGAGTGCACAAAGCCAAAAATCGACTAAGTGTAGAGAACGAGACTGCAAAGCGCAAGGAGTGTGTAAAGATATTTATTTTGAAGAAATCACTAAGTCCAAATTTTTTCAGGGGTTTCTGAGTTCGCAAGGAGTGCGTCAGAATCAAGCTCATGGGAGACAACGACCAAGAATCAATAGGACGGGAGAAATATGTTGAAAGTTGCAGAGTGATGGTTGAGATTCGTTCAGAGGAAGTGAGACCGTCCCAGGCCGTCGAACCTGGGAAAAGTTACATGGTTTTTAGCCATGGTTTCTTTCGAGGATTCCCAGATCAGAGGATTCAGAGTATCGAGGAGTCAAAATTCTCGAAACCCGAAGTTGCGAAGAGATCGCCACCGTTGGTTGTCGGAGGGGGTGTGAACCGTAGATCTGGTTCTGAGTAACTCCGCCAGTTCGGAGTTAGGGTAGAAAGAGATTGGCTACACTCAAGGCAGCCGAAACCCAAATTTGTGAAGCATGAAGAGATTGCCACCGTTGGTTGTCAGAGGGGGCGTAAACTGTAGATCTAGTTCCGAGTAGCTCCGTCGGTTTAGATTTCGTGTAGAAAGAAAGAAACTGCATGCTAGGTAGCCGAAACTCGAAGTCGCAAAGTGCTAGGAGGCTTAGCCCCAGACCATAGCCCAAGGTCACATGAAGGAGGGGGTTGAGCGGAAAGGTGCTAGTGCCCATAAATTCAGAGTTTGTAAAAGCACTAAGGAAGGGGCCCGCAGGTTCCATAGGACCCACAGATAAAGAGAAAAATGGACCTATGTAAAGCATTCCAGGACCATTGAAGATCTGAAAGAGCTAATCCATCTCAAGAGATTAAGATCCTTGATTGGGAGGTCGTAGAATCTTTAGGAGAGAAGGGGGGTCTGCATCAAGTGGTATCAGAGCGTGATTTTGTCTGTATATTTCAGGCAAAGGACACAAAGAAGATAGTATGATACCATCAAGTGGTATCTGATAGTAAAATTTTTTTGGGTAGAAAAGAAGAGCTCGAAGTTGTACTCTATGTGTGAGAGAAAGTCAACACAATGCCACCGAGGAGATGTGTGGAGCCACCTTTAGTCAATTGCACTGTAGAAAGAGAAATGAGAGAGCTTCGTGCAATATTAGAGGCGATGGAGGCAACACAGAGGAGAGCACCTGATGCTGGGGACATCAGTGATGCAGAAAGTGTAGAAATAGAAGTTGAACAAGCTATAGGGGAATTTTTTTTCCGAGGAACGCTTGATGAGAGTAGTTGTTAAATTGGGAGCTAGAGCTAAAGTATACATCCCAATGTATGAAGGCAATTTGGATGCTGAAGAGATGTTGGATTGGATAAGATCCATGGACAAATATTTCGACTATGAAGATGTCAATGAGGAGAAAAAGGTGAGACATGCTGTCACTAGAATGAAAGGACATGCATCACTGTGGTGGGATGAACTACAGGCTGAGAGGAGAAGCAAAGGAAAACATAAGATAAAGAATTGGGATAGAATGGTATCCAAGATGAAGGCTAAATTCATGCCCAAATATTATTAGATAAATCTCTTCAGGAAGTTACAGAACCTGAGGCAGAAGGGTGTGACAGTGAAAGAGTATACATAGGAGTTCTACAAACGAAATATTAGGACTGGACCACGAGAGAAGGATGAGGAAAAATTTTCCAGGTACATAAATGGCTTGAGGTATGGAATCCAGGATGAGATCAACATGATGTTAGTAAGGACAGTAGAGGATGCTTATCAGATTTCTCTGAAAGCACAGAAGAAGTTGGCCAGGGAATAGAGTCAACGAAACAGAGGCAGAAGCCCAAGAAAAGGCAAGGGAGTTACCAATGATGAGGCACATAAATCCAAAGATGAGTTGAGAAGCCACACAATCACTCAGAAAGAGGAGGAAGTTCCCGAGGAAGACAAGGTGGTGGAAGAAGTTCTTCTAGAGAAAGAGGAAGAAGCAGAGGAGGAGAAGTAAGGTGTTATGTCTATGGAAATACAAGACACATGTCTTGGGAATGTCCCGAGATAAATAAAGAAGGAGGAGGTGAAGCTCACATTTCGAAAGTGCAGAAAAGGAATGTTGAAGCAAAAGGTGCAGAGGATGGAACATCCCTGATGTTGAGGAAGGTTGTCTTAAAACCAGAGTCAGAAATCGAGAATCTAGTGCAGAGGAACAATCTATTTAGGACAAATTGCAAGACTAAAGACCAAGTATGCAAGGTGATAGTTGATAGTGGAAACAATGACAACTTAGTATCCACAAAGATGGTGGAGAAATTGGATATGGAGACAAATGCACATCCAAAGCCGTATAAAGTCTCATGGTTGCAAAAAGGACACCAGGTAATGGTCACTAAACAATGCCTTGTTGAATTTAATATAGGAGGATATAGAGATGAAATTCAGTGTGATGTAATTCCCATGGATGTATGTCATGTTTTTTTGGGAAGACCATGGCGGTTTGACAGAAATGTCATTCATGATGGGAGAAAAAATACATACACCTTGGAGAAGAATGGTAGGACACACATGTTGTTTCCAATAGAGGAGAAGAAAGTAAAAGAAGAAGCCAACACAAGAATACTTCTTATGAGTGCGAAGGAACTCCTGAGAGAAGTCAAGAAGGAACAGGGGATGCAGTTTGTTGTGGTGAGGAAACCCAGAGTTGTCCTTATAAGTACTTCGATGGATGATTTTCCTGAAGAAGTTCAGGAATTGTTGGAGAATTTCGCTGACATAGTAGTGGATGAGTTGCCTAACTCATTTCCACCCAACAGAAGTATCAACTATCATATTGATTTGATACTAGGAGAAATCCTGCCAAACAAAGCAACATACAGATTGACACCTCAAGAGAATGAGGAGGTAAAGAACCAAGTCCAGGATTTGTTAGACAAGGGTTTGGTCAGAGAGAGCTTGAGTCCATCCATAGTACCAACTATGTTGAGTCCAAAGAAGTCCCGAGGATGGAGAATGTGTACAAACTCGAGAGCCATTAACCAGATCACCATCAAGTATAGATTTCCTTTGCCAAGAATGGATGACTTAATGGATTGTTTAAGTGGAACAAATTTCTTTTCTAATATAGATTTGAAAAGTGGATATCACTAGATAAGGATGAGAGAAGGTGATGACTGGAAGACAACCTTTAAGACAAATGAAGGGTTGTATGAGTGGCTTGTTATGCCATTTGGATTAACAAATGCCCCAAGTACTTTTATGAGGCCGATGAATGAAATACTTAAAGATTTCATTGGCAAGTTTGTGGTTGTATATCTGGATGATATACTGGTNTAAAGAGGAGCATTTGAGACATCTGACATTAGTGATGAGGAGACTACACCATGAGAAGTTGTTGATAAATCTGAAGAAGTCCTCTTTTATGAAGACAAAACTCATTTACTTGGGTTTTGTGATCTCTTCAAATGAATTGAAGATGGATCCAAAGAAGGTGAAAGTAATCAAAGAATGGCCATCACCAAGGAGTATGTTTGAAGTGAGAATCTTCCATGGATTAGAAAGTTTCTATAGGAAGTTCATCATAAATTTCAATGGAATTTGTGCACCTATGATGGATACAGTGAAGAAGAGGCACAAGTATTTTAAATGGACAGAGGAGGCAAAGAGGAGCTTCAAGATGTTGAAAGAGAAGATAACAAAACGACCAATTATGGTCTTACCAAATTGTGGAAAGACATTCCAAGTGAGATTTGATGCAATTCAAGTTGCAATTGGAGTAGTTTTGAGCCAAGATAATAGGCATGTTGCATATTTCAGTGAGAATCTGAATGGGACTAAGAGAAAGTACTCCACATATGACAAAGAGTTTTATGCCATAATTCAAGCCTTGAAGAAATGGAGACACTACCTTGTTCCAAAGGAATTTGTCTTGTATATCAATAACAAAGCTTTACAATTCATAATTAGACAGGAAAAATTGAATCAGAGGCATGCAAAGTGGATTGAGTTTATGCAAAATTTTACTTTTGTCATAAAACATATTTCTGGAAATGCTAACAAAGTTGCTGATGCATTGAATAGGAGATGTTTGATTCTGCAGGAATTTTAGGTCAAGACCTTGGGTTTTGAAAACCTTAAGGATATGTATTATGATGATCCAGATTTCAAGGAAGCATATGAAGCATGTGAAAATCACGTGCCGAGAGACAGGATCCAGTGGACATAGTATATGATTCAAGAGGGATTGTTGTTCAAGGGAAATTAGTTGTGCATACCAAAATTCTCAATGAGGGATAACCTTTTGAAGGAAAATCATAATGGAAGATTGACATGACATTTTGGCCATGATAAAATATTTGCACAGTTGAGCAGTTCATACTACTGGCTAGGTATGAGAACATAAGTGATAAAATTTGTAAACAGATGTAGAATCTGCCAACATGCAAACGACAAAGTACAGAACACTGGATTGTATCAACCATTGCCAATACAAGAGAGGCCTTGGTATGCAATAAGCATGGATTTTGTGTTGGGACTACCAAGGACACAAAGAGGATGTGATTCCATATTTGTGGTGGTGGATAGATTTTCAAAAATGGCACACTTTATCACATGCCAGAAGACTAGTGATGCAACACATGTTGCAAATTTATTTTTCAAGGAAGTTGTTCGACTTCATGGTTTACCCAAAAGTATGGTCTCAGACAGAGATACCAAATTCGTTGGTCATTTATGGAGAAAACTATGGAAGAACCATTAGATTAACTTATCACCCTCAGACAGATGGAAAGACTGAGGTGGTGAACAAAATTTTGGGGAACATATTGAGGAGTCTGGTCACTGAGCATCATAATCAGTGGGATCAGATTTTGCCACATGTAGAATTTGCATACAATGACTCACCAAACAGAAGCACTGGAAATAGCCCATTCCAAATACTGTATGGAGTACAACCAAGAGGAGTAGCTGAGTTGAGAGACTTGGAACAGAGTGAGATCATAAGCGTTAGAGCATAAGATTTTGTTGTAGAAAAGAAAAAGCTCCATAGAGAGATCAAAGAGTAGTTGCAGAACTCTAGCCAAGAGTACAAGCGTAGAGTTGATCAACATCGCGAAGAGCTTCAATTTGAAGTAGGATATCAGGTCCTGACACATCTCAAGAAAGAAAGGTTTCCAAGAGGAACATATAACAAGTTGAAGATGAAGAAGATAGGGCCATGTAAGATCTTAAGGAAGTTTGATGCAAATGCTTATGAGATTGAGCTTCCAGATGATGTGGGCATATCACCCATATTCAACATATCATACATGTATCCTTACAGGGGATATGGCACAGAGAGATCAAAAGATCAAGAGAAGATTCAATGGAAAAATAAAATGCCTGTAGCAGAAAAGCCACAGATGGAGAAGATCGCTGATGAGAGGATTGGCAAGAAGACTAGGAGGAATACCTATTTTGAATATTTGGTCAAGTGTAAGGGACACCCGATAGAAGATGCCAGTTGGGAAAATGAAGCTGATATCCAAAAGCATGGAAAGTCAGTGCAGGAGCTCATGGACAGGAGTCCATGAATTTTTGGCTAGGGGAGTATGATGTAGGAGCATAATCAACAAGCCTACGTGGAGAGACAACTCAGCGCCTTAGCACACTTCTGAATCATTTCAGAATCTTAACCGTTGGCATTTCCTGCAAATATTTTCATTGAAATGATCAGAAACTGAAGAAGATCAAACACTTGGAAGCTAAATGATCATGAATGATCTGGGAGTTTCACTCCTAGACTTTAAAGTAATGGAAATTAAGTAGTAGCTAGTTTTTTTATCAAGTAGACGAATAGTCGGGGGGAGCCCTAAGAACCCTCTGAAATAAATAGAGGTTTTGTATGCCTGAATGAGGCTGCTGCAAGTTAGTAGGAGATTGCTGTGATTTATTCATTGTTGATTTTTTATTTGTATTTTTATCATGGCTGTAGCCATTTACTTTTGAATGAATATAACAGAGGAAAATTGATCCAATGCATGGTGTTGCTATTGTTTACAATTCCCTATTATTTTGTTTTCATGAATGAATGGGTTGTGTTTTTGAGTATAAGAAACTGTGAAGTGTTTAGATAAGTTTCATTGGTTCCTCTTCGTCGAGTTCATGCAAGGTGTGCATACAGTCCGCAAGGAGTGCGTTGATAGAGTCTGTTTCGAGTTAGAAGCTCGAAAGAGATAGCTTGAAACTTCCATTTGCAAGGAGTGTAAAGATACTGCTGCAAGGTGTGCACAGTTGCCGCAAGGACTTAAGTCTTGCATGGAATCTCTACTGCAAGGGGTGACATAGTTTTCTTTGACTCATAAGATCAGAAGAAATAGCAAAAAATTCCATTTTTGTAAGGAGTGCAAAAGGGACTGCTGCAAGGCGTGCATAGTCGACCGCAAAAAGCTAAGTATTGCATAAAAATATGTTGCAAGGAGTGCATAGATTCGAAGTTGGACTAAGTGTCGAAGTATCCCTCTAAGGAGTCAAAGGGTTCGAGAAGTGAAGCTCAGGAGAGACAATAAGCGAGTGTTGCAAGGAGTGCATAGAGCCAAAAATTGACTAACTGTCGAGAACGGGACTGCGAAGCGCAAGGAGAGTGTAAAGATATTTATTTTGAAGAAATCGCTAAGTCTGGATTTCGTCAGGGATTCCAAGTTCGCAAGGAGTGCGTCGGAATTAGGCTCAGGAGAGACAACGACCAAGAATTAACAGGAAGGGAGAAATATGTTGAAAGTTGCAAAGTGATGATTGAGATCCATTCAGAAGAAGTGAGACCGTCCCAGGCCGTCGAACCTACGAAAATTTACGCGGTTGTTAGTTGTGGTTGCTTTGGGTGATTCGTGGATCGAAGGATTCAAAGTATCGAGGAGTCAAAATTCCTGAAACCCGAAGTCGCGAAGAGATCGGCACCGTTGGTTGTCGGAGGGGGCATGAACTATAGATCTGGTTCTAAGTAACTCCGCCAGTTCGGAGTTCGCGTAGAAAGAGAACAACTACACTCAAGGCAACCAAAACCTAAAGTCACAAAGAATGAAGAGATCGCCACCTTTGGTTGTTGGAGGGGGCGTGAACCATAGATATAGTTTTGAGTAGCTCCGCTGGTTCAGAGTTCTCGTAGAAAGAAATCAACTGCATGATAGGTAGCCGAAACCCGAAGTCACGAAGCGCTAGGAGGCTGAGCCCCAGACCATGGACCAAGGTCAAGTGAAGGAGGGGGATGAGCGTAAAGGAGTTGGCTTTCAAAAGTTTGGAGTTTGTAAAAGAATTAAGGAAGGGGCCTGCGGGTTCCATAGGACCCACAGATAAAGAGAAAAAGGGACCGTTGTAAAGAATTCCAGGACCATTGAAGGTCTGAAAGAGCTAATCCATCTCAAGAGATTAAGATCCTTGACCAGGAGGTGGAAAAATATTTAGGAGAGAAGGGGGGTCTGCATCAATATCCCATTTTTGCATAGTAAGGTCAAGGAAATCCCTAAGAAGCAACTAGATGTATTATATGTGCCAATTGTCACTTGGCCAAAAACAAACTATGGATATTGAGGTTCCACAGTCTGTGCTTCCCAATACCATATTTGAAGTGGTTGTTAGGATTCCCCATGATATACAAATGAAACAAGTTCTTGCTAATGGTAAGAAAGGGGCTTTAAATGTAGGGGCTGTTTCAATTATACCTAAGAGCTTTGTATTAACCCTTGAAATTGAATTTCTCCTGTGATTATATAAAATATGGGTATATTGATCATGTAATTGGTCATCATAACCTTGTCATAATTTCATAAAATAATTTTTTTAATTTATTATTCTACATTTATCCCCTTGGCATGTTGTGTTGAAGTACTAGGAGAAATTATTGGAGCCGTATTTGAAATATATAGATAATAAGTGGAATCAACATGAGTATTTAAATATTCATATGTCATATTTAACCAAGTACTATAACCTAATATAATTACAAACTTACATCTTGAGTAGAGCATGAACTACTAGATCACTCCAAGCTCATATTGGAGGAGGAACTACTTGAAATTAAATAAGAACATGTGTATATCCTCTGCAGAAGAAACAATACAATGTCGATACTTATAAGTGAACATCAAAAGTCATCTAATAAAAACTTGTGATTTTTTTGAAAACTAACATTCATGAAATTCGTGTTATTGCTAGATGAACTTATCGAGTTAGATGCTAAATCAAATGAAGACGAAGAACTCCATGAACCCACTATTGTTTATACAAGTTGGAAACAATATTGGAAATTGTTAATTAAAAAATAGAAGGGGGTTACTATATGGGTGAGGGTTTACAGAGCCGAGGGATTACAATTATAAGGATTGAGGACTACTACATTAGGGATCATATGTGTTAGGGTTATTAAATCAATTAGGAACATTAGAGGTTAGACATTATGGTGGTTAAGATCGATTTATGCTAGTTATTATAGGTATAAAGAAATGAATATTGGGAGTTATATTTATTGAATCAATATATCTATTTTATCAACTATTTGATCACATGGACAACATATGCATTTAGTAATTACTGCTTGGATTTGTATGAAAATCATGCAGATGTCATAAATCAATGTCTTTTATTAAGGAATAAATACAAAAATCATCATGGTTGTGCACAAAACAAAGTTATGGCCTCAAATCAAATCAAATCCAAGTGAAAAAAATCACAATATTTCAAAGCTAAAGTGATGAACTAATAGAATTATTATCCTTTTTTTTGGTTAAGGGTCATTGTCAATTACTTCATTATTATATCGAATAAACCCACATTGTATCTATAAAACCCAAGTCAACAAATAAAAATAAATTCAATGCAATAACTATTTTGAACAAATCTCCATGAGAATGTCACACTTAATAATAAAAAAATGTTTTAGAGAGAATTGAATCTTTCAATGTTCCATAAATAGGAATTGTCAATACAAACTCTTAAAGTTTAAAAGTTTTACAATATCATTTTATTGTCTTCTTCTTGCATCCAATTGAGACCTTTAAGGGAAGACCGATTGCTTGTGTTTGTTTGGAGGTAGGTTTAGGCCTACTAACAATATATTCTACTAACAACTCATCTCCAACATTTTTTTTTTTGTAGCTACACAAACATATAATTTTGGAATAGTAGACATGAACCTTTCCTTTATCATTAATTGTCTTGGAAAACTTTAAATTTTGTAGCATACCTCTTTTTATTTGGCATTATTTAATTGATATGATGTTATTATTTGAGGGCATTCTAGTTACAAGATTGACCCGAGTGGTTGATAGATACATTTATGAAGGATGTGATCTAGGTTTTTTATTTGATTTCATTCTTGCTTAATGTGTACATATATCTTTTATCGTTTATGTTTTGATACCATTGTGATGCTATGGAATATTGGAAATGAATACATGGCCATATGATGAAATCTATTATGTTATATGATTCTATTGATGGTTTATCAATTGCGCCAAGAATAACCATAGGTGCATATGGACTCTAGATTGAGTCAAAGTATGTAGACCTAATATGGGTGGGTTATGTATGATTGAAATGTACATGACATTGTTCATTATTTGTTCAATATTATTAGACAATGCTATTTGATATGTTTGTCTCTAGACACATGTAGAGGCATAAAAACATTTTCCAAATAAGCTTACACATGGGTAAATGGTTGTGTGAAAAGTTGTGACATGATGAGTACCATCAAGGAGAGGAGGTTTGGGTTGGCTATTCCTACCTACTTAGCCTTCTTTCCATGTAATAGGTTGAAAAATATATGTTCTATATTTTTGTCTAGAGGTTACACATTGCCATAAGGGTAGGCTAAAAATTCAGTCACTTATGAGGTCCAACTGAGGGTCACACAATAGGTATCAATTCTTATCCCTCAATGACCATTAGTCTCTCACTAGTGGTGAATGAATTAGGTTGGTTAATTTCCAACCATGATGCCATCCCCCATCATTGAAAATGATACTTGAAGAGAATGTATGAAAATGGCACCCTTGGTACATCCTAATAGGTAGTACTTGAAGATCATATAGGCACATGACACCCTTTGTATCATGCACTTGAAGAGTTGTAGATGTTATGTCTAGATCTTAGTGTAGGGTACTTGAAGAGTTGTAGTGATCATGTATAGCTCTTGGTATTGAATACTTGAACACTATGAGTTAACTTGGTCTTACCCTTAGTATTGAATTTGATTCACTTTATGTATGCTTTGGAGAAAAATATCCTTTGGCCTATGCACTTTATTTTAGCATGGGAAATCAAAAGAACTTGCATGAGTAGTTTGATTGATCATATAGGCTTATGCACATTTTTATGAAAAGGGAAATAGAAGTTACTTTATAATTGGAAATGGAAATGCATTTAGAAAATGGTGATTTAAATAGAAATAAAGCAATTTTATCTAAATAGAAAACAACAATTTCATGTGCACCCACTCAATGAGGAAAACAAAAGGATCTCGGGAACATCTAAGAGTAAAAATAGGAGAAGAGGTTGGGATGTGATGAATAATCTCTAATTTTCATTTTAAATAAAAGAATTACTTGTGCATGGAATGACACATGGGTGGATGAATAAAATGCAATTAGTAATTAAGATAATTAGTATTTTGCATTAGGTGGACAAATTGCATTAGCCTCGAAGGCTATATAATAAAGGAGGAATAGGCTTGACAACTCACCTTTTTGCGCCCTAATGCTAGACGGATGTCGTAATGCTCAATTTTTTTTGGTGATTCGGTGTTGAGTTTGGTCTCAATAATGTTCTAGTAACATAGAGGTTGGGACCTCAAACAGTTTGGAGGAGCCACATATTCTACATGTTAGAAGTTTTACTCTTCTCATACAACCAGTTGTAGCTCGGGGGTCCTTGGGGAAGAAGAGTACCCACTTGAGAGTTGGTAGGGTGTTCAACTGATAAGAAAATTTTATATTTGGAAAAATAGAGTTGGAGATAATACTTGGAGCAAGATTGGAGTTACAAAATCATCATGGGAGGATCTTCTACAACGATTAGAGAAATGTATGTAATTTTGGAAAGTTCAATTTATAGATAATCATCTTGTAACTTGAAATTCTCTTGGGGTTTTGTTTTTGTTTAGAAATTGTAAATTGAAACTTGCATGGAAAAGTTATAATACTAGAATATAGTTTAAAACTTGGCTTTCCAATTGGTATAAAACTTAATGAAACACCTTAGACTTAATTAGGACCTACACCATTGTTTTTGGGCAGTTTTATTATTATTTTTTTCTTAGTAAAATAGAGGCATACAAACATTATTTAACCACAAAAGCATACATACTCTCTTTTCTTTCATAAAATACATGTACATACTCTCTTTCCCTTCATTAAAAGTGCATAAATGTCTTGTAGAATGTTTTCCAAGCTCAAAGATTTGGATTTGAGGGGATTTTAAGGGGGGGATTTTTCTAGTTTCGTCCTTGTTTAATAAGCATGTAAAATTTGTTTAGTAAATGTTTTACTCTCTTATCAAGAGTATTAATCCATTTTATTGATTAATTAGAAGTCATTTATTGATATAGAATAAAACCCACAATGAGAAAACCTTGGGAATTTGTCTTTTAAGTCTCGTAACTTTCATAGCTGAAGAAACTATTTGATTTCTACAGGTCTGAATAAAGCTTCCATGCATTGGTTCGTCAAGGGTAGACCAAGTGGTTGGGATTCATGGTGTTAATTCCACCAAACTTAGTTTGAATCATATATAACCTCAATGTGTGATTGTGGTATTTGTGTGAGATTTGGGGTTTATAGTGGTAGTCCAACGATTTCGAACCCATGTTCTCGCAGGTGCAATTCTGCTCAGTACTAATCCCTGCAGTCCAATAATAATAATAATAATAATAATAATAATAATAATAATAATAATAATAGTAATAACAAACGAAGATTACATGCATTCTATCATTAAGATGTAATTTATTACCATGTTTTGATTCTTGAAAATTAGATGTAATTGAGTAGATACATACTCTTGAATCTCTTCTTAACCTTGTCTCATTATTCCAAACTTAATGATTGTTAGTTATGATATAGAAAACTTTTCTGTCACTTGAGTGTTGATTAGGTTTGAAGAAG
>SNQJ01S0007604.1:1342-15328 GCA_010110895.2 Picea sitchensis
GGACTGTCATAACAAATGATGACATACCACGAAAATAACATTTATGACACACGATCCTCATAAAAAAAATCCAATGATTTTGATACTCCGTAATCATAACTTGATATGTTGAAATGTGTACTCGTACGCGCAGAGTCATAATCAGTCAAGTCCCCAACACGCTGCATTAAATTTCTGATAGTACCACCACAATCTGTGATCATTTCCAAACATACCATTCTTGTTTTATCCACCATCCCCAAAAGCGATATGATGTTATTTCAGTTGCCAACGGTTTGGAGCCCTGTCATTTCCCCCTACCAGCTAACTGCATTCGTCGTGCTGACTCCGCCTTTGCAACAATGGGTGGATGATCTGTGCGACATGAAACTGAAGATACAATGAGAGTTTGGAACAATCAGGAGGTATGGAAGGTATTTGAGAACGTGGGCTGGAATGTTTACTTTGACAGATTGAAAGGATCGAATGAAGAAATTGCGACGAAATTCACACTCAACTTGAGAGAAGGAAGCTCTCGGGTCTGCGGAATTGAAATTCCTGTGACAGAGGAAGCCATCACAGAAGTCAGTGGACTCCATCAAAATAGATAGCGATGGTTTTCAAGAAGGTCTGTCCTTCCGGAGTTTCCCGAAGCCTTTTTATAGGCAGGAGAAAGCATTATGCAGAAAGGTCGAGGATATGACCGAAATTCGTTGCCGCATCCATGGAAGGAAGTAGCAGAATTCGTCATGAGATATATGACTTGTGAAGGGAGATACTCCACCATATTCAAATACCATCTCCGAATACTAACTCACCTACTATTTCCCCAAGCAGAGGCTTTCTCACTGAATGTGCCTTATTTCTTATTGAGAAGCCTTCACCTAATGGCACATTCGACTCAAGAGTCGTGACAGGTATTGGAAACCATCACCCACCATGGGTGGGTTCAACTGTTAGTAATGAATGCCATCAGAAAAATCCCGATCCCGTGGGAACTGTTTCAATATTCCACAGAAGAAGAAGTAGAAGCCGCTATGGATGCTAAGGAAGATGAACCAGAAGCCACGGAGGAGGAAAATGCAGGAGAATATGACTATGTTGACCAGGAGGAACTGGAAGAGATGGAGATGGAAGATGAAGCGTTTGAAGAAGAGGCTTCTACCCAAGAGAAATCCGAAAACATGGAACCAATGGAAGATGCATAAGTTGACACAAAAAGGCCCACTAGTACCACGACCGAGGCTGTCCCACAAGAACTAGTCTTGCATGTGGAACTAGCAGATAAATTTGATAGCATGACAACCATATAAGTGGGGTCACAACAGACAGGAGTGGGTGAATTGGTCAATATTGTGACCGAGGGTACTCCACAGGAACCTCCTGTCACCATGGAGTCAATGGAGGAGGATAACCAAAATGAAGAAGAGGTCATGACCACCCCGACCATAGAGCCCATGGTAGAAGTGCTGAGAGAACTAGGGTGTGAGGTTAGTGTTGAACCACAAGAACCAACGTCAACCTCGGGACCGAATATTGAATATCCCTACCAGTTATCCTTTTTCTCATTAATTCCAAGAGGAGCAAGGCGAACTCGTTCCCTTCGGCATACAGAAGAAGACCTCGCCATTCCTCCAATTCTATCACAAAAGCCACAACTATGTGGGGTTGATTATACTCAAACAAATACATTAGTAGGAGAGCATCTCGCAAGGACACCACCAGTCGTGGAGAGTGTGCAACAAGAGGAAATAGTTGTAGGCGTAGAGGAGGGACCAAGCGAAGAGGTCCCGACGAATGAGCCAATGGAAGAACCAGGAGAGAAGGTCATAAGACTCCCCGTCAAACAAAAACATCAACCACAATTTAAGGAGACAATACGGCTTAAGATGGAGGTCAGGAAACTAAGGAAACAGGTACACAAATTGCAGGAGCGGATGAAGAAATACAAGCATAAAGCTAGAAAGTCCAAGACTAGAGGAGTAGAAACAGAGACTCAGACGGACCAGGAAGCCATAACCTTTTATGCTACTCAAACAGACTCGATCGAGTGATTTTTTGAAGACCGTGAGCATGCCTTAATGGTCGAAGTGCAGACTTGGAAATCTACTGCGGCTCAGTATCAAAATGAGATCAGAAGAACGCAGGAACGAGCCTCCACAACTATTTTTGAATATGTGGAGCGTATAAACATCATGAGATTAAGGCATGTGAAGCAGCAGCTCAGGATGGAGCAGCTGGAAAAGAAAGTGGTAGAGCTGAAAACGGATAAAGAGCAGATGTTTAATTTGGCGCAAGAAGTGATGGCATGTCGCCCCCCTGCTTCTAGTTATTCTTTATTCTTAAATGAATGTTTTCTTCTATTCTGCATGGAGAGCATAAAAAATGAGATTAGTTATAAGATAGAAAATGGTGTACAATTCCTTCGAATAATGAGGTACCACGATGTGCCAATGCAAAATTTGATGTGTGAATTTTACCTGCATGGATATCTGTTGCGCTTGGACAGAGACTTCAATCCGGTCTCCTATGTGGGAGACATCCATTTAAGAGCCCTCACCTCTTACACTTTCAACTAGATCAGTTGGCAGAAGGCTTTTAACACATTTGAATCTAATTAGGTTACAAAGTCGTTTATGGTAAGAGGAGAACTTGAGAGGTCAATCACCATGTTCAATAAACAAAAAACCTTTTTGGGAATTGAGGCAAATAGAGACATAATTATGATGAAACAAAATTGGTGCCTTGATCTTTGCGTTAAGCAAATAGTCACATTTCATGAAGAAGTCCTTGATTTCTATCAGAAATGGTGGATGATGACACCTACAGCTGTACAGAATAGGGAACCATTTGGGGCACCAAATTTTTCACGGGTGCTCCCCAGAGTGCCCAGATATTTGGCATGTGTCCGAACAAGCAGGATCCAATGGATGGGACTCCGGCTTCAGTTTCCCACTATTTGGTTGCCAGTAGAAGATTACACTCCAGCATATATCGTCCCGGAATATTGGTGGGAAGAGGTCCACCTCTCAGATGGTTTTAAATTTCCAGGAAYAGAGATGGCCGAAGAATATGATCTCGCCCATTTTCAGGAAGCCAACAGTCAGCGAAATCCAGACCTGCGGAAGTGGCGAACTGCATGAAGGCATGCAGAAGGCTAGTTGGGGGGAGATGTTGGGCACCAAATCGTGTTATCTTTTCTGCTACATTTCCATTACCTTTTTGACCTTTTTACACTTATTTACCTATGTTTACTATGCTAAATCTGTGAGGTAATTACCCCTACCTTGTCTATTGGAATATTTTATTAATGAAGTAAAAGTCGCAGAGTTTTGCCTATTTGCAGCACTGAAATGAATATTTGACCGCATCTTTTGGAGAACAGGACCAGGGCTTCATCCCGCAGTAGATCCGCTCTTCACATCAACCACCAAGCCATAAAGAGGCCGTGCAGCTGGAGTCGTATATCCCTGAACCATCTTGGGGATTTCGTCGATCCTTCCCATATAGTACTGGTGTCATTCCAACTAATGCATATTTTTGGGGATACAGTTACCATGTTTTGGGGAAAGAGGTTGTTCTCCCTTTTGATGTATAAAAGACAATTTATTCTTGTAACTAGGGATGTCCCCATTGAGATTGTAATAACATTTTTCATATTTATAAAACACTAACTATTTTGTTGTCTTCATCTTCACTCTGACCAGCATAACCCTGATCAGAGAGTTGGGCCCGCTCTTCTGATCAAGTGTTGTGTCTTCCTGTGTGTGTTATTTATCATTTTATGCTTGTTGTTACAATGTGTTATTTATCAGTTTATGCTTGTTGTTATAGTGTTATTTCTTAATTTATGCTTGATGTTACAGCGCGTGATTCTTATGAGTACCTTTCAGAAGTTGTAGCTAATACACTAATGTTTTGAATCTTAATCATGAACCCTTGGCCAGAACGAATTGTACTCTTTCCCCTGCATATACCTTGCATGTTTCCTTGAAAGGATACACACCCAGATTGATAAATTAATGTAGGAAAAAGGGTGAATATATCGTTCATACCTTGACACCAACAGTCTGATTGTCTGTTGACTTGGAACTTGATCATCTTTACTAGATCTTTTCTTTCTGGCTGATTGTTGCTTGAACCATTTACATAACCTAAACCAGTCATCAAAAAAGAAGATCTTTGTTTGCTCAAAATGTGATTAAGTTTTATTCTGGATTTAATGCTTGGAATATTTTGGAGATACAATGTTTTAAACTTCTCCATCTCTTTTCTGGTTTTTACTACCTCTTCTTCCAAGGCTTCACATATTGCCTTCTTTTCTGATAACTTTTTTTCCAGAATGTCCTCTATTTTCTTTGCCTCTTCTAATTCCACTTTTAGCAGGAAAAATTCTTCATCAGGTTCTTTATTGTCTTTCTTGAAGTGTATCAACAATTGTTTTTGCTTTTTCTTCTTAGATATAAGTCTAGCAATTTCTTCTAGAGAATTGATCAGTTCTCCTTCCAAGTCAACCATAGCTTCTTCATCGTCAACATCACTTCCTGTTCTTTTATTATCATAATCCTCTTTCTCCATAAGAATAAATTCATTAATCGTATCTTCAAAGGAAGAGTCACTCTCTGTGTCTTCTAAAGAGTTATCATTCTTCTAAAGAGTTATCATTGTTTTTACCAAATCTCTTGGGTTTGAACTTCTTTTCACCTTCATAATTCTGATCATGTTTCTTGTGTGGACACTTAGATGCAAAGTGACCTATCTTTCCATAGTTAAAACATTTGAAGGGAAATTTTCCTTGGTACTTGCCTGATCCTTTCTTTAGTCTTCTCACAAATGTTTCTTCAATTTCACTAGGCTCAGAATCCTCATTCTTATCTGCTATAAATGATGCTTCTCTAGAGATGGGTTTATCTTTACCTATCCTCATTTCATAGGTAGTCATATTTCCTACGATTTGGTCAATAGACAAAGATTTTATATCATTAAGTTATTCTATAGCAAAGACCTTTGGGTTGAACCTATCTAGCAGAGATCTCAAAATTTTCTAAACTAAAGAGACATCCTCAATTTTTCACCAAGTCTTATCATTGAATTTACTTGTTCTTCAACTCTCAAAAAGTACTTCCCAATCATTTCATCCTCTTTCATATTTAGTTGTTCAAAATGTAATCTGTAGTTCTGAAGCTTGGCACCCTTTACCTTCTCATTACCTTCATAACTACTGATGAATCTGTCCCACATTTCTTTGGAATATTCTAAGTGCATAACTTTTACAAATTCTTTTTTTTCAAACCCACTCAAAATAGAATTCATAGCCTTAGTGTTGAAGTTGAATTCTAGCTTGTCATCATTAGAAGCTAGTACAATTGGCTTTACGTAAGTAGTCTCTACCACATCCTAGACATCTGCACTTAGGGCCATTATGTAGGTTCTCATCCTAACTTTTCATAAGGTGAAGTTTGTTCCATTGAATAGGTGGGCCTTATTGGTTGAAGTTCCTTCATGTCTATTCATGTTTAAGCTCTAGGATATACCTTTAGATAAAAGGAACTAGCTATGATACCAATTGTTGGACAACTGAGAGGGGGGGTGAATCAATTGTTACTGTGCTTAAACAATTATGCCCATTTTGAACTCTTTATAGAACACTCAATGATGATCACAATAAAGAAGGGAAGTAAGCAATATAATATTCAACATCAATCACACACATGAAATATAAAGAGACAAATATTTCCCGAGGAAACCCATAAAGGGAAAACCCTCTTCTTCTTGATATGATAAGTAATCTTTATTTTTTTTACATTATCATTCTTATGAGCTCCAACTCCTATTGAGGCTACAACCTCTGTTTTACAAGAAACAACTTCCTGAGAGCAACAACTCTTTGGTTTCTCTAGCACCCACTAGAAGGAAGCACCAACTCCCTTAGTGTTCCAACACCAACTGGATGGAAACACCAACTTCCAATCATACAGGAACCAACCTGTATAACAGAGAATAATAGTTCTCCTTTGCACCACCCTGCCACCCTGGTCTTTCTAGCTGCAACCAGATGGAAGCTACAACCCTGTGTGTTCAAGCACCCACTTGAAACTTTGAGGACACCAATCCTCCCTAGCACCTCCATACCACCCTGAAATATAAATATTTTCTTTCTTATATTTATCACAGTGATACAACATTTATCAATGGCTTACCAGTCTCATCATTATTCTTCTACACTACTCTTTTCTTCCTACATCAATGTCTTTCTTCTCGCATACCCTGCTCTTTCCGTTCTTCTGCATTTTATACTATGTCTACCATTTTCATTCTATGCACTATGCCTCTGCATGCTCTTCACTGTGTCATTGTTATGCCCTACATGATGTTCACTTCATCTCTTCCTCACAATTGCATAAATACGCAATAGAATCACCTCACTTCTCTATTCTACATATTTTTCTCACGTCGAATCCTCTGCCTAATCATCATGGAAACTCTTCATCATCCCTAGCGGTTATCTCAATGTGTTCATCATCAGTGGGCATTATGCTAATATTCCTTAGCTTCTTTGGAAGTCAAAACTCTTTGTCTACTCTGTCAGTTACAACCAATCAATTATGGATTCTTCGGCTTCTATGCCCCTTCCTTCACATGATCATTGGCAGTGACCATACGCTTGGGCTTAACGAGTGCTTGAGTGCTTATCAATTCAACGACCACGATTCATTCTCCTGAAATGGACGACTGACATAAATTCGACACTTTTCCATTTGAAACTTTTGGGTTTCAAACCTTTTTAAACTTATGAATCAGAATTCCCGAACAGATCGAACAGTTTACATTTATTTTGCGGAAACAGATCAATCCTTAGATTTTATTCTTACAAGGATTAATCTAATGTCCAGGACTTAATCAACCATTGAGATGGATTGCCACCTTTTACTCTGGGTCTTTGTCTATTACACTTACGCTATCCTTCGACTATATCTTGATCAATGGTTGAGAGTGCACCCAACATTAGATTGATGATCGATATCTCCTACGGGTCTCTGGACTTCGAAGATTTGAAATATCAACCCATTCTTTTCTCCATACGTCAATATTCTGAAGTTGTCAATCCACTGACGTGTGCCCCTTTCAGATCAATGGTCGAGATCTCCTTCGATTCTTTGGACTTTGGAGATTTAAAATCTCAAACCCCTTCTTTCCTCTGGAGTGATGTCACTTACTTACGTCACTTGATGACGTGTCATGAGCCTAGTAGTTTCCAAGTGTCACTCAGATTTGTGATTTCCACATACCTAAATGTAGAATCAACTTGACACTTTTCATTGTCTGATTGTGCCACATGTCCTTGCTAACATAGTCTTGCTGACATGAATCCTCATGTGGCACATGTTCTTCTCCTAGATCTAATGGTTGTCCTAACTCTCGATGTTTCTTAGATCGATGGTTGAGAGTGACTTCAGATCTTCATCCTTCGGGACTTAGGGAATTTTGACATTTCTTGGTGGTGAAACTCCCAAAGAAATTCTCCCAGAGTGATGCAACTTGCTTATGTCACTTGTTGACATGGCACGAGCCAATTTATTCTTGACACTTGTCATCATCTGATTATGCCACATGTATTCACTGAAGTGGTCTGTTGACATGGTCTGCACATATCCTTATTGACGTGGTCTATTGACCAACAAAACTCATCCAACAGTTCTCATATGTCCTCCAAATCCAATGGTCCATATTCGTTTCATATTTCTGGGTTTCAGGTTTTTCCAATCTCAAACTTTTCAGAGCGTAACCTCCTCGTATCTTTATATCCAAAGTGAATCCTATTCATTGATCATAATATTAGATCAACGAATCGATCATTTTGTGATGTATTTTTTCTGGCATAGCCTATCCTTCCACTTGGAATGATCCAATGGCTGACGAAAATTCGCATTTCAGGAATTTCAAATCTCAAGCTCTCCATAGTGTAACCTCCTCGTGTCTTTAGATATGAAGTGAATTTTGTTCATTGATCATGAACTTAGATCGATGACTTGATCTTTCTGCGATGCGGCTTTGTTGGCTTATCCTATTCTTCCACTCGAAAGTGATCCAACGGCTAATGGGAATTTTCATAATTGAATTCTCAAACGTTTTTCCCCACTTATCATGTCCTTCCACTCAGAAATGATCCAACGGTCGTGAGGACACTCTAATCATATCAACAGTCGACAATGATTGCAGAATCACAACTTGCAAGTGATTTAACTTGACACCCAAACTCCACGATTTGAATTTGTGTCTTGTTGGTGAGTCAACCACAATCATCAATCTTCAAAGCTATAAGATCGGATCGTCCTGACTAATTGTGGGATTGGAACAAGAGTGATGTTTAATTCTCCTTTCAATCTCCGCAATTCATCCCTATTGTGGATTTGGCGATTGCGCATCCGACGGTCATGATTTAATCTGACTCAAAATTATTGTTTGTTGGATCAACCACAGTCATAGATCTTTGAAGATATGAGATCTAACGATCTACACAGATTGTAGGATTGTAACTGGGGAGTAGTTTAATTCATGTTTCTCTCCCCGCAATTCATTCCTGCCATAGATCTGGCTTGCAGATCCGACGGTCTTGATTTGATATGAATTTTATCACGCCATATCTTCTGAGATTTGATTCCTCATGCACACTCTTATTATAATCATGCCATCATCATTGTTGTTCTTGCCATCAATTACAAGCACACACTTTCCTGTAAATCATGTCAACACTTACAATAAGGCCTAATCAAAAAATCCCATGGGTCGACATCCCCAAAAACCTATTATGAAACCCTAGAGGACCCTTTACTGGGTTCACTTAACCCTCAAAATAGGTGATATTTGTGATCTCAGCTCTGACTGGGCACTCCTTCCTCGATCAATGTGTAGATTTCCAAAAGTGGGTCAAAGATAACGAATGTTTCCCCAAAACTTGGTTGATGGCCAACAGGCGCCCAACACTCACCTATGACTCATCCTGAGTCAATTAGGTCTAGACAATGATTCTTTGAGTGACTCAAGCTTCACTAGAGCTTCCTCGAATTGTTATTTTGCCTGAGCCTCCTTCTCAATGAGCTCCTGGATCATCTGCTCTGTAACAGGCCCTTCCAGGGGTTGTTCTATTGTTGCAATCACTTGATCTAGTTGTGAGCCTTGTCCATCAATCTCTTTGAACACCTTGCAAGCTTCATCTTGCACAGGTTGTATCTTTTGCGTGACTTCCATTACATTACCCTAGAAGGTAGTTATCGTTTGTTGTACTGAAGGATTCTCCTGGGATCTCTTCATTTTTTCCACTGCTGTGAGTAGCTTCATATGTGCCTGCAATGAAAGTGCTTGCTGCTACACCTTCTCTAACTGTGCTTCAAACTTCCTTAGCTTTGGATCCTTGACAAGGCGTTCGTATGTCTATGTGCTTTTATCACTTAACTGTTTACATTATGAGGTGATGGATCTTATTATTACTACTTTTTTCTTGGTAGACTCCTCCCTCTGGTCATGCACCTCTTGCGGGGTGTTCGGTACTATTTGGGCCTCAAATTCTATTATCCTAGCCTGAAGTTGTTGGATGACCTTTGCGATATTCACTATTTTAGCTTTGACCGACTCTTTCTCTTCCTGTACCAAACCTGGCACAGAATGACATGCTTTACTTACCACTTATTTGACCATGGCCCGCTCTACGAGCAACTTCTCTTTGTCCTTCTGTAGCTGGTATTTTTCCTCCTGAAGCTTCATCTGAATATCTTCTTTCTCGCTTTCCTGGGATGCTATATTGTCCTATACTTCTCGTAATTGTGCTAAGACTTTGTCTTTATCCTTTTTCAAGGCTTCTATAGAGTTCTCCTTTTCTTTCTGAGCTTTCTGAAATCGAGCCTTTGTTGCATCCGCAAGCCTTCTTAATTGGGCTAGTTCGTCCCCCAATTCTGTAGTCTGTGATGAGGGAGGTGAAAAAGGCACAGTAGGTACTGTGGGGACCAAGAGGAAATCTTGTTTCACTTCCTTCTATTCACTCTCAATTATTCTGTATAACTCCTCCTGCTTCTCTCCATATCTTTGCAACATGTCCTCATAGGCATCCTCCATAGCTCCATGAACCAGACTGATGTCATCATCTGTGAGGGTGGCTTCCAATTGGGTCTTATTGGCTCACATATTATTCTGTGTTGAAGGTTTCTTCAAAGAAACCTTCCTTTTCTGCGGTGTTATTGTCCCAACAGGGGGATCTTTAGGTAGTGTATCTTTACCTCCTCCTTGTTCTTCTACTCTTTCATCTCCTCCTCCCTGTCCTTTTTCTTCGTCTTCTACTCCTGGTGAGTCAGACCCGTTATCTTCATAAGTGTTGTCCTCTTCATCACTCTCTATATCCTGGACTTCCTCCTGCTTTTTCTTCTTCTTCGTACCATTGGCTTGTCTGACATGCTCAACCCATGTAACTATGGGGATACCTATGGTTTTAGTTTCGGATAATTCTTCATCGGCAACAGGTACAAGAAATTCCTCCAGCCACTCCTTTGTAATCTGCTCCATATCTTCATCTATCATCTTGTAGTACGACTGTAATTCTTCCCGGTTCTCATCTCTGGGCGCGGTGATATAGATGAAATGAGGATCAATGTGGAACTTTTCTATTGGTTGGTATTGGTGCAAGGTGTGCAGTGTCATACGCAGGAATGATTCAATGGAAGCCTTCAATTGTTGATAATATCCATGAAACACAACATTGGACTGCCACTACTTCATCATGTTGTTGGTATACCATAGGGTTGAAAAATGAGTGGCCAACAGCTCCAAGGGTTCAATATATGGGAAGGTGGATCCTTCAGGCATTTTCCAAGCAACAAATGTGATCAAAATGATCAACCAACTATAATGGAATTCATATCCCAAGCCCTGGGATTCACGACAATCCTTCTCTATCTCGTTGACGAGGTAGTTCACCCAGTTCATCTTCATTCCCTCCACACAATTTCCTATGAGGTCCACCATGAACCCAGTGACCTGTGTGGGGTGGTTCTTCCTCACTAGATTTCCATATAAGAGTTGGAAAGTGAGGCACACTGCTCCATCTTGTATAGAGGCTACCTTGTAACCTCACTTTCCTTTCTCTACCTCTCTGTAAGCTTCTTTGATGCATTGCACCAAATATTGGTCTGAGGCCTTCCCTAGATAAAATTGTTGAGAGTCAGGACCCTTCATGCTTAAGCCTCTGATCCAGTGGATCAGTGTCGGATCCATAATAATCCTCATGTCAATCCATAAGTATCTGCCATGATATCATGAC
This sequence comes from Picea sitchensis, assembly GCA_010110895.2. Classification (NCBI taxonomy): domain Eukaryota; kingdom Viridiplantae; phylum Streptophyta; class Pinopsida; order Pinales; family Pinaceae; genus Picea; species Picea sitchensis. The sequence goes on from SNQJ01S0007604.1 coordinate 12,630, forward strand.
AGAAGGAGTTTAACACAAGCGTTAATCTCTTGGTGGCGGCCAAAATGTGCGATCTTCATCACATTCAACACAGTGGACTGCGCCAACCCCTTAATCCATGGCTATGAGATGAGGCGATGTTTCTTTCTAGTTTTCTTCGTGAGATAGTGGTGGGGCACCAACATGGTATATTTCTTTTGTTCTCCTAAGTTCAAGCCATTTTTCTTCAACAACGAGATTTGTCCCAACTAACTCCTGACTATGCGAATTCCTTTCGGAATGTACCCAGTAAAAATAGAGTAATAAAATTCATGGGAGATATTGTCACGGTTAACAACGCCATCCAAATGTGGGATATATTCAGGTAGGATCAATGGGATCTACTTCGAATTAGATAGATCACTGCAGTGGTTACATCATTGTTCAGTTATGGGGTTGACATGGTTGAAACGATGCCTAGTCGAAGGGGAAGCCTCTAGTCTCCTAGTCGATGACACCTGGATACCTTTGGATATTGGTCTGTTGGCCATTAGCTTCTTAAGGAATTCCTAGACAAACTTCTCCAATTCACTAGGTTCGCCCGACATTCTAGCTTTTCATAGACAAGAGAGGTAGACGAACGGACAAGGGGGGTCTAGTTTTGTATAACACAGTTGGACACTTGGAAAATTATTTGCTTAGCTCATTCAATGATAGGTAGAAAAAAGTGGTCCCAGCATAATGAAGAACGAGTTAAATAAGAGGGGTATCGTGACGGATCTTCCAACGGCCAAGAAATACTTCCATCAATGTAAATATGTTCGTTCTGGCGTGGTCTCAACGTCCAAAAGCGGTCCATAAAACCATAAATATGTTTTCTAACCAATCTATAACATCATTCTAATTTTCATGGCACCTTCAACTATCATATAACTTCACCAAGGTGAAGTCCCATTATGCACGGACTTGTTATTCCAACGAGGTTCAAATCCTACGAACTTGCCTCCTGCGAAGTTCTAGTCTACGAAGTCTTCCATCTGGTTTTTGTAACTTCTTGTAGTTTTTCCAACTTATTATTCTTTTTATTGAGCTTCCTTTCCTTCTTCCCTATGATCTGAGTCTCTCTAACTATTTTTGGAATCCTCTTTCCATTTTTATTCTTATCTTCCCCTAGTGCAGTGGCTTCGCACTATTGAGGTGCCCTCATGGATTATAAAGTTGATATCCCTTTTCTTAACACTTCTTGAGTGGACATACTTATTTATTGAATAGATAGGTCCTTCAAGCCTTCCTTCATTATCTCAACCTTGATAGATAATTCTCTTGTATTTTGTCCCTCTTGTGTTGTTACTTTGCTCAGTTTCTCCGACTTTGATCAGGGGATCAAAATTTGCTCAAAAATTCAAAGTTCTCGGAATCACTTCAAATTAAATGAGAGAGTAGGCCTCGTCATTGCAAACCCAAAACAACTCATTTGGGTTCAAACAGACATCGGGAGCGAGAGATATCGCGTTCTGTTCAAATTTACAAACAGGAAAAAAAAAGGGTTGCTGACTGTATAGTCTGTACAGTCCATACGGACGCTAACGTGGTCGGTCGTACGACACGTGGAAACCCATACGACACATGGAAAGATGGAATTTGGACAGTTGGCAGTGACTTGGCATGTTTGGTAGCGAATGGAGCGATGACACGTGGCCCAGTTAATGGCCGCCACGTGTAATCTATTATTTGGTTAAAACTTATGTCATTGGCCGGAGTCAACCCCGCGACCTCCGGGCAGGGGCAAAGACTTGGCAAAGAGCCACCAACCGGTGTGCCACCATGTGTTACTTATTATATATATGGCATGAATTGTATTATAGTTTGAATATGCGGGTGGTTTGGGCTATGACCGGGTCGGGGCTTAGCCCCAGCCCTTGGTTGCGCGCTATATAACATATGGCCCATATCTATGGTGTATGATGCGTGCACGCGGTTAATGTTTGTTCCAATGGTTATTACAATGACCGCCATTTGGCCTTTGACCATTGGCTTTTGAAACGGGAGCCCATATTTATGCTAGCGTGTGGTCGCATGGGTTAATATGACCTGGCCCTTGACGGTTAGGGGCTAGGTGCACCTGTAACTGTCCTACAGTTTGCACGGTTCACGTGGTTGCATCCGATGCTAGGTTTTTACTCTTAAATATGTGTGTGGGCTAGGTTGAGCCATAAAAGGTGCGTTTTGTAGATGCAGAGACAACAAGCTTGAAGAGCGGACTTCCAGGAAGCCTATCTTCTTCAATTTTTGGCCAAATGAGGTGCCGAAAAATCCCAACTAGGGGTTTTTGGACATTCTGAAGCCATTGGAGCAGTCTATTTGGCAGTTTGAGCATTGTAAATCACATGTTTTTAGAAATTTGAGAAAATAATACAAATGATCCATTGGAAGCTGGACCAGGAGATGTAGCCCAAGAGAGGGGTGAACTCCTTTATCATTTGTTGTGTTATGTTTTTTCTGTTCATTGATTATGTTGATATTTATATGCATATTGAATGAGTAAATCCTATTATAAGTTGTGTTTCAAAGATGAACCATTTGCATTTTTAACACATAAAATTTTACTTGCAAATATTTTCAAGAATACAAGTCTTCTTCATTTTTAGATCAAGTTGGTATCAGAGCATAGGTTTTTGAAGACTTGATTATTTGCAAGTGTTTTGTTTTATTATGCTCACAAGGTTGAAACTCACAAGAGG
>SNQJ01S0007604.1:15338-65914 GCA_010110895.2 Picea sitchensis
AAATGACACAAATGTTCTTTCAAAATGTTTGGGTGCATTTTGGATTGCCTAAATCCATTATTTCTGATCGGGATTCTTGATTTGTTGGAAGTTTTTGGTCGAGTTTATGGGCACTCATGGACACCAAACTTAAAAAGAGCACATTTTTTCATCCACAAATAGATGGTCAGACAGAGGTGGGAAATCGAACAGTGGTGCATCTTCTTCATGCTTATTGAAGTAAGCATCCTAAACTTTGGGATGAGCATTTACACTACATTCAACATGCTTACAATCGAGCTAAGCACTCTTCGACTCAAACGTTGCCATTTGAAGCATGTTTTGGCTATTTGCCCAAATCTCCTTTAGATTTTATCTTTGGTAAGGATATTTCTATCGATGTTCAATATGACATTGATAGGGTAGAAAAGTTCATTGAACAAATTCAGTTTATACATCAAATGGTGCAAGAGAAGTTGGAAAAGAGTCAAGCAAAGTACAAGACGAGACATGACAAGCATCGTGTTGATCACAGTTTCCAAGTTGGAGATGAAGTTTGGCTTTACATCAGTAAGGAGAGGCTTAAAGGAGAAGGTAAAAAATTGAAACCGATTCGATATGGTCCTTTCAAGATTGTCGACAAGATTGGTAACAATGCCTTTCGTTTAGATTTGCCTCCGTTGAGAATTTACCTCCGTTGAGATTTGCCTTTCAAGATTGTTAATGTTGAGAATTTGAAATTGTATGAGCCTCCGTTGATTGATGATCATGGAGATCATGTTTAGATTCCTTATATAGATGATTTTTCCCCAGAATATATTACAAAACTGCATGAAGACACCATTCTTGACAGGGGAATGCGAACTTCAAAACGAGGAAATGTGGAGTATCTTCGAGTTGGTCTTAAAGGAAAAAATCCAAGAAAAGCCAAGTGGATTGAGGTTGGAAGGGTGAGGGAACTATACCATCATCTTCAAATAGACTAAAAATAGTCTTTTGGAGGTCCAAAAGCTTTCCAATGGGGAGGTGTGATCAGGGGATCAAGTTTTGCTCAAAAATTCAAAGTGGTCGGAATTGCTTCAAATAGGACGAGAGCGTAGGCCTCGTTGTTGCAAACCCAACACAACTCATTTGGGTTCAAACGGATGTCGGGAGCGAGAGATATCGCGTTCTGTTCAAATTTACAAACAAGCAAAAAAAAAGGGTTGTTGATTGTACAGTCCATACGGACGCTGATGTGGCAGGCCATATGACACGTGGCAAGCTATACGACACATGGAAATATGGAATTCGGACAGTTGGCAGGTGACTTGGCATGTTTGGCAGCGAATGGAGCAACGACACGTGGCCCAGTTAATGGTCGCCACGTGTCATCTATTATTTGGTTAAAACTTATGTCGTTGGCCGGAGTCGACCCTGTGACCTTCGGGCAGGGGCAAAGACTTGGCAAAGAGCTGCCAACCGGTGTGCCACCATGTGTTACTTATTATATATATGGCATGAATTGTATTAAAGTTTGAATATGCGGGTGGTTTGGGCCGTGACCGGGCCGGGGCTTAGCCCCAACCCTTGGTCGTGCGCTATATAGCATATGACCCAAAACTATGGTGTATGGCATGTGCACACGGTTAATGTTTGTTCCAATGGTTATTACAATGACCGCCATTTGTCCTTTGACCATTGGATTTTGAAATGGTAGCCCATATTTATGCTAGCGCGTGGTCGCATGGGTTAATATGACCTGGCCCTTGACGGTTAGGGGCTAGGTGCACCCGTAACTGTCCTACAGTTTGCACGGTTCACGCGGTTGCGTCCGGTGCTAGTTTTTTACACTTAAATATGTGTGTGGGCTAGGTTGAGCCATAAAAGGTGTGTTTTGTAGATGCAGAGACAGAAAGATTGAAGAGGGGACTTCGAGGAAGCCTATCTTCTTCAATTTTTGGCCAAACAAGATGCCAAAAAATCCCAAATAGGGGTTTTTGGACATTCTGAAGCCATTGGAGCAGTCTATTTGGCAGTTTAAGAATTGTAAAGAACATTATTTATCACTTTGAGAAAATAATACAAATGATCCATTGGAAGCTGGACCAGGAGATGTAGCCCAAGAGAGGGGTGAACTCCTTTATCATTTGTTGTGTTATGTGTTTTCTGTTCATTGATTATGATACTATTTATATGCATCTTTAATGAGTAAATCATATTATAAGTTGTGTTGCAAAGATGATCCATTTGCATTTTTAACACATAAAATTTTACTTGCAAATATTTTCAAGAATAAAAGTCTTCTTCATTTTTAGATCAAACTTATTCTCTCATTCTTCTATTATTCAGTCCATTTTCCTAGCTATGAAATCCCTTAATTATTTCTTTTTATTTTTTGTAGATTCTTCCTCTGCCTTCCTTCTAATATGATCCTTTTCAATCCAAGTCTTACCTAACAATAGTGGAAAAGGGGCGTTGTCCCCAACAAACCTAATGACTTCAAATTCTTCTTCAGTCGATGTTCCATGAACAATAATAGGGACAGTAGTAACTCTTCCACATAAGGTTATCATATTTCCCTTAAACAAACCTATCCTTCCTAACGAAGGTACCACAGTAGGATTTCCTAGAATTTCCCAAGTTTGTTATGTCATAATATTCACTTGTGTTTCTTCATCCAAGACACAGTCTATGTCGAAGTTTTCTATTCTTTCACTTATGCACTATTTTTCTTTCAGGATTTCTAGTAAACTGACATCTTTATGAACTTCCATCATTTATTTCAACTATAATAACATAGTCAAAACTTCCTTCGATCCTTTCTCTTTATGACTCTCTATCATTCCATTAGTCTCTTGAATTTCTTCATAGTTTTCTTGTCTCATGTTCATTACTTCAACTTTAGCAATAATCCTTGGACAATCTTCAACCTCATGACCAATAACCTTACAACAAATACAAATAGGGCCTACCTTAGGACATTCCTTAGCAAGATGTCCAAACCTTTTGCAATTTTAACATAATGTCAATCCTCTTTTTCTTTTAAATGTTCCCCAACCTTTTCTGTACTATGGACTTCCCCTAGGATCATAGTGTTGGACCTACAATCTGAAAAAACAATTTCTAGGTTCTTGCATCCACTTATTAGTCCAAAAACTCTCTCTATGAATAGGAATAACATATATTTCTTCATTTCCATTAAATTTACTCAAATCAACTCTTTATTTCAACTGTGCTCTATCTTTCAGACTAGGACATAATCTACTAAACATACTTAAATTCATACTTTCAAAAACAAAAATTTACTTATCTTTCTCTTACCAAAGTGTTAGCAACATTACTTGTCTTTGGCATCGGGATATCTAGGTCTACAGGTTGCACAAGGAGCGTCCTAGCACAGTGCATAGAAGAAGTCCTTTCAGACTTAAAAACCAAGCGAGCGGGTAAAATTATAGTCTCAATGGTCTGGATCCATCCATGTGAGCAGATCAACGGTTGGCGAGAAATCACAGATGGAGAAGTTGCACCGAGGATAGCGCAATGGATAGTGCCCACATTTTGTGCAGGATAGATGGCAGCCGTTCATCCCAAAAGATGCGTGGCACAAGATTTGGTCATGTCGGCCTTTCGGCAGTCGCGAGTTCGAAGGGTGGAGGTTTTATGTCGATGCACATATCGAAACCCCGAACCCCGAAGTGTCAATGGCGCCCAAAGTCGGGCCCGTAGTATCAAAGGGCAGTCTCATCCATCCATCTGAAGTAGACGCCTGGCACGCGATGAGGCTCCCCGTCTTTTCTCCCATCGCGGTTTCGAAAGCGCAAAAGGCAGCTCCCTCATATCCCCGATGTGCAAAGTGACAAGAGTGTCCCGGACCTGGGGCCCACAGTAGCGTCGGGTGAGTTTAGGACCATCAAATTTGAAGGACACGTGGCACTCAATCAAGCCATCTCGGCGTTTCTCTCATCGCGATTTTAAGAAGCAAGGATCAACCCCTTCATATCTGCGAGTGCCGAAAGCACCGTTGAGAGTAAGCACAGGGTCACAACCCATGGTCACTTGGGAAATGAAAAGAGCTATGTAAGAGGGGCCAAAGGCACTGAGTTCAGTTACAGAGGGGATCATCATGAGCTCCAGGTGCCATCGGATCCGATCTCAATCCTGTTTCTCGTTTGGAGTTAATGAATGTAAGAACGGGTGGTTGAAACCTCCTTTCACTCATTAAGTGCGAGGTATGGAGAATATGGCTAGCGGTCTACTCGAAGGGGGTCCTATGTACCGATTTTTCCAAAGATCCATGCCAAAGTCTTCGAATAGATAGAAAAGTCTGCGCAAGCTAGCTCGAGACTTAATGGCTCAACTACCTTCCTTACAAGAGCCATGCACAGTTAAGGTGGCGCTCGAAGAAAGATATCAGTACGAGTTTGACTGAAGGGACACCAAGCCTTGGGTGACTGGACACGCCTCTGTGAGGTGAATTTGGCTGAGTATATAGACTCAGTCTTTGTATTTTGTAAAGGATCGATGGTTGATCAAGCCTCTCGGTTGTAAAACTTTAATGAAGCACTGTTATTCTAGTTATGTATGAACTCTTGAGACTTTTTGCCTTATGAATGTCAGCTTCTTTCACATCTTTGTTTACACTGTGTTAGAACAACTCAGAATTGGAGGATCCAGTTGAGTTGTGACTGTTATAGGATGATGTAGGTTGGATCACTGTAACAGTTGTCTTGTTTCTAATCGGTATCTGTGATTTTCTTAGCACTAAATGACTTGGAATTGGAGGATCCAGTCAAGTCCCCCTTTCAGTTTCCCGAAGCCCTGAACCAAGAGGATCTTTCATTCAGAGTTTTTCTTCTACCAACTATTGAAAGGCCTGTTTTCTGAAGTAGTTCACTCACTCCTCTCACTAAGTCTTCCACCTTCCCATTTTACAATCAACTCACTGACTGAAGTTAGATCAAGACCTCCTATGTTCCTTACATACCAGATCCAGTCCCTGAATTAGAGTGATATCTTCCCGAGTTACTACCCATTCGATCACCCATTAAAATTTATCGTGACATAAAACTGATGGGCGTTGGGCTCTGCTCCTGCAAGAAATCCAGGGGTGACTTCTGACGCTAACATTTCTGGAGCCATTGCCGGGGACGAAGTTGAAAATTTTCCCCGGGATTGAACAACATTGAACCTCTGATTCTGAAGGTGCATCGGGTATCAGAGCCTTTGAAGATTGCTACTGTGCACCTGGTGACTCCGTTGTGACAACTCTACTGGGGAGAACCTACTCTATTAATTGTGGATTTAAGAGGCAGACACACACGATCTCATCCACAGCTACCTCTAGCTACACTTGAAACTGATCCGGAGGTGGTTCTCAGAAAAGGAAAGAACTCTGAAGGAGAAGCTTCCATTGTCGAACCAGGTAATCCTCCATCTCCTTCTGTAGGAACTCCATTTTCGCCTCCTCAGTTTCTCAATAGGCCTCCTTCAGAGGTTTCCCATTTCCTGAACTTCGAGAGTGTTCCTGCTAAGTTTTCCCCTCCTGGTCTAGGATTGGAGGGAGAAACCCTTGTCACTCCCCTCTCCTCCGAAGTTGTACCCTGGCGTAGACCCACGACCGCAGAATATTTCCCCACGCCTATTTTTACTACTCCTGCGCAAAAAGGAGCACTTGCTGACTTGAGATCGCTAGCCTTCTCCTTAAATCCCCTCTTGTTTCCCACTCCACTTCGAGACTCATTCCCAGTAGCCCCTTCCCGAGCTCCTTCTCCTCCAAGTTCTCCTCCACCTAATATTCCTATGGCTGGTGCTAATCCCCCTCTGAATATAATGGATGCCATAGTCGCTGCCAGATATTCTCCCTTAGTTCTACCCCATTCTATGAATCCTCTCCCTGCTGGAGATTACTTGAAATACATGCCCAAGTTCACTAGAGAAGGGGATGTAACTGCAGAAGAACACCTGGTTGCTTTCTACAGTTACGCAGACAACCTCAACATTGAAAATGAATATGTCTGGATGAGAGTCTTCGTCCAGAGCCTGGATGGCGAGGTGAGGAAATGGTTCAAAGGATAGGGCCCTGGATCTATTGCTGGGATCGAAGCCCTGGATAGTGATTTCCTGAGGCAGTGGGGCGATAGGAAAGATTTCATGTACTACATGATAGAGTTTGGGTCTCTGAAGAAAATGGAAGGAGAGTCTGTCTCTGACTTCTCCAAAATATTTAATAAGATGTATAATAAAATTCCTGCGGAAATAAAACCCTCAGAAGACTCGACCAAAATATCGTATGCTAGTGCGTTTGGCCCCGATTTCTGTCTTTTGTTGAGAGAAAGAAGAGCCACCTCCTTAGCTCAAATGCAAGATGTGGCCATAGAGGTGGAATCCAATGTATTAGCAGCTGACATACTGAGTAACAAGGCTGACGTAGACAGAAGAAAGGGAAGGTCAAAAACCTCAACTTCTGGATCATTGGTGCTCCACCCTCAAGTGGATGAACTGACCAAGATGGTGAAGTCTCTATCTGCAGAGATGGAGAGAATGAAGGTCGAGGGGAGGCAATCATACAAGGTCCCTCAGAATTTCAAAAACAAAGGAGGTTTCAGGAGGCCAAACAATTTTACTCCCCCAAATGTGAAAAGAGAGAGGGGAAGAGACAGAGAAGACCAGAAAATTCAGGCCCCTTTTCAAAACAATTTTGTGGTCGAGGGGGAAGAAGGAGAAATAGACAAGCTTGATCCTGAAATCCATTGCTTCATTGACACTCCTCCTTTTCCTCATCTCACTCAATCAGCCTACGAGGAGTCCCTCATGGAAAGTCAGCTAAATGAACTGAGCAAAGGAGACAAGGCTACTGAAAACCAAGGCAGATATGATCTGAGGTCAAAGAAAAAGACAGCAGCACCTGATGCTCCTGAGCGGTCCACTAGAACAGAGAAGCCCGCTAATGAAGTAGCATACAGTCATAGAGGTAAGAAGCACCAACCCCTCTTTCCCATATTCCAAATTCATGTTCCCTAAATAAGAGAAATTTTGAATCTTACATCTTCTTTTAATTTCGAGCATGAAATTCAAAACATTAGAATTCCTGTACCCCTGACCGAGTTGATTAAACATGAAGGGTTCAAGAAATGCTTCTCTGAGATTTTACAGTCTGATACCTCATGCCTTCCCATAGACTCCATCATTTACAATATGAAAAGCCTGTAGTTATCCTAGGTCTTATGTAAGAAGACAGGAATGACTCGTCCCCTCCCTTCTACACTTCCCTGAACATACATGACAAGGTGTTGCACAACTGCTTGATGGATTCAGGAGATTCTCACAACCTCATGCCCAAAACTGTCATGGAAGAGTTAGGGCTAGAAGTCACCCGAGCCTATCATGACCTCTATTCGTTTGACTCCAGGAAAGTTCAGTGTCTTGGAGTTATCAAAGACCTGGTCGTGACCTTGTTTCAGTTGCCCATGAAAAGTGTGGTCATGGATATTGTAGTGGCTGATGTCCCCCCCAAGTTCGGTATGTTGTTATCAAGATCTTGGATAAAAAGACTAGGGGGAACTTTGCAAATGGACCTCACATATGCTACTATCCTAGTGTTTGGAGGAGAGCATAGAAGGCTATACAAAGAAGCCCAACTGGCCTATATAATCAGTGATGAGGCCAACCCTACCAACCATCCCATTTTTGCCTTAGACACTGATTTAGGTTCCAGTGTGCTACAACTCACCATTGCTCCTGAAGCTCCTCTTAAACTCAGAAATAAGACCACCATTTCCCCTAAATTTCCTCCCTCCATCACCCCCATCTGGAAAATGTTCTTTGATGGAGCCTCTTCTAGGGAAGGTACTAGAGCTGGGATGGTTTTTGTATCACCTGCTCAAGAAACCATATCTCTGTCATACAAGCTAGAATTTGAAGCTACCAACAATGTGGCAGAGTATGAAGCTCTCATCCTGGGGTTAAGATATGCAAGGGAAATGCGAATTCAGGAGGTAGCAGTGTTCAGTGATGCAGAGTTGGTGGTCCAATAGATCATAAGCACTTACCAAGCTAAGCATCCTCAACTCAGGAGTTACAGAAATGCGGTATGGGACCTAATTGACAGTTTCTTCTCAGCATTTAACATTTCTTTCATCCCAAGAGAGGAGAACACAATGGAAGATTCCTTGGCTACATTAGCAAGTAATTTCAGAGTGCCCTTGCCGCCCAAATTCATATATGATGTGGAAGTAAAATACAGGCCCTCCATACCTGACAATGTCAAACATTGGAAGGTTTTCGAGGATGATCTCGAGGTCAAGAAATTCTTGGAGACTTTCGAAGAATTTTTAGAGATGCATATCGACCAAGACTCTATCTCTGAAGAAGAGCTTTATGGGGGTAATTTTCTAAATAAGATTGCAGAGCGTAACATTGTGCAGCTACCCAACAATCATATTCCAAGAGGACTGGTTCCTCTGGAAAGGATTTTTGATAGAAACGATGTGTCATTAAAAGGGGAGACCACAGAGGACGACACTGATACTATTCAGTGCAACATTGGGACCGAGAGTGAGCCCAAGTTTGTCAAATTTTCAAGAAGCCTAATAGAGGAGCAGAAGTCCGAATACACTGGACTTTTGAGGGAATTCGCTGACGTGTTTGCCTAGACCTACAAAGACCTCAAAACATATGACACTTCTGTCATCGAGCATAAAATCCCATTAAAAGAGGAGGCAAAACCATTTAGGCAGAAGCCGAGACAGATCAATCCTATGTTGTTGCCTATCATGAAGAGGGAAGTGAAGAAGCTGATTCAAGCTCAGATCATTGTACCGCTGAGGTATTCAGAGTGGGTGGCCAACTTGGTGCTAGTAAGGAAAAAGAGTGGAGAGATCCGGCTCTATGTAGACTTCAGAAACCTGAACAGGAGCTCATGAAAGGATAACTACCCCTTACCAAATATGGAACATATACTGCAGAGGGTAACAAGAGCTTCTAGGATGTCCATGATTGAGGGTTTCTCTGGCTACAATCAGATCTCTTTTCTACCTGAAGACAGGGAAAAGACGACATTTACCACTCCATGGGGCACATTCATGTTCGCCAAGATGCCGTTTGGATTAATGAATGCGGGGGCAACGTTTCAACATGCCATGGACATAGATTTCGTTGGGGAAAAGGACAAATTTTTGGTCATCTATCTGGATGACATCACAGTGTTTTCAAATTATTATAAAGAAAATCGTTGTCACCTCAGGAGGGTTTTCCTGAACTGCAGGAGTTTTGGCATTTCATTAAACCCCAAGAAATCTCTGTTCGCCATGCAAGAGGGAAAGTTACTAGGCCACATAGTATCAGCGGAAGGAGTTAGGATTGACCTTAGAAGAGTTGAGGCAATACAATCCCTATCAATCATGAGGTCTAAGAAGCAGGTCCAATCTTTCCTTGGTAAGATTAATTTTCTGAGGAGGTTTGTGCCCAACTTTGTTGAGGAGGTAAAAATTATAACATCTATGTTGAGGAAAGGAAATGAAGTGAAGTGGACTTCTGAATCACGAAGTTCCTTTGAGAAAATAAAGAGGGCCCTATCTGAAGACCTAGTGCTTATCAGTATCGATTACTCAAAGGGTTTCCTTATTTTCTCTTTTGCTTCACCTGACACAGTAGCCGTTGTTTTATTACAGACAAACAAGGATAGGCTAGAGCAACCTATCACCTATTTCAGCCGAGCATTGCGGGATGCCAAATTCAGGTATGACACTATGGAGAAGCAGGCCTATGCACTGGTAAAGGCCCTCAAGGCATTTAGAATCTATGTCCTGCAGTCAAAAATCATATCTTATGTCCCCTCAACTGTTGTTAAAGACATTCTTATTCAGCCTGACATAGACGGGAGGAGGAGTAAGTGGTTAGCCAAAATTCTGGAGTTTGACCTGGAGATAAAGCCTACCAAATTGATCAAAGGTCAAGGTTTAGCCAAGCTCTTGGCTGAAGCCAATTACCAAGATTTGGGGATAAGTTTCATCAACGAATGCTCAGGAATTCAGCAGGGTCGGTTGCCTGACATGGACCCTCAAAGGGAGTCCCCGTTGGCTCGATGTCCTTGGTATAAGGATGTCATATACTTTCTGCAAGAGTTGCAGCCTCCAGACGGCCTGCAAAGAAACAAAGAAAGATCTCTAAAGCTCAAGGCAGTCAAATACTGCCTTATCGATCAAATTTTATACTGGAAAGACCCCCTGGGGGTACTTTTAAAATGCATGGATCCACAATAGGCCGACAGGATTATGTTTGAATTTCACAACGACCTATGTGGTGGGCACCATTTCTGGAAGGCCACAACCCACAAAATCCTCAGGGATGGATACTATTGGCCCACCGTATTCACTGACGTCTGCAGAAGGGTCCGAGCTTGCACCAAATGTCAAATATTTGTAGGTAGACAATAGCTCAAGTCTCTGCCATTAAATCCTGTGGTGGTTTCAGGACCTTTCTAGCAATGGGGCCTAGATTTCATTCGAGAAATTCACCCTACTTCAAGTGGGCAGCACAGATGGATCATGACGGCTACTGATTTCTTCACCAAGTGGATTGAAGTTGTCCCCACCAGGAGTGCTTCCCACAAGGTAATCATTGGGTTCCTGGAGGACCTCATCACAAGGTTCGGCTGCCCAAACAAGATTGTCACTGATAACGCAGTCGCTTTTGGGTCTGAGCCATTAGCCAAGTTTTGTGAGCAGATCGGGATCAAACTGATTCACTCCACCCCATATTATCCACAGGGAAATGGTTTAGCTGAATCTTCCAACAAAAGCCTGATAAGGATCATCAAAAGATTGCTGGAAGACAACAAGAAGGCCTGGAATTCAAGATTAAAGTTTCCTCTATGGGTCGATCGAGTGACCCCAAAGAGATCTATCGGTGTCTCTCCTTTCCAATTAGTCTATGGAGCAGAGGTTGTTTTCCCTTCTCATTTAGCTATTCCTGTAGAAAAATTCCTCCAGGATCATCAGGAGGAGCCGGATGACATGACTAGAAGGATTCATCAACTAGTGGAGGTCCAACAGGCCAGGGAGTAGGCAATGGATAGAACTTAGGACCATCAACAAATGATCAAGCAGGTTTTTGATAAGAAGGCCAATAAGGAAGAATTTCAAATAGGAGACCTGGTGCTGAAATGGGATGCTCCCAAGTAGGATAAAGGAAAGCACGGCAAATTCGAATCCATGTGGATCGGACCCTTCAAAATCTCTAAGGTTTTCTCAAATAACACATATCGGCTGCAGGATTTGGAGGGTGAAGAAGTTTTCAATAGCCCAGTAAATGGGCATTTTCTGAAGAAATATTTTTTTTGAGCCTTCGATGGCTCCTTTGTTTGTAAATATTGTCCTTTTGGTTCCTTGTTTATGTTTAATTTTATTTGTCGGATTAATAAATGACTCCATAAACCCAACAACAAGGCACTGGAACTGTAAAATGAGTCCTTAGAGCATCACAGGGATGGCTTTATCCCCCATGGAGCCTAATTTTAGCAACATTACTTGTCTTCGACATCGGGATATCCAGGTCTACAGGTTGCACAAGGAGTGTCCAAGCAAAGCACATAGAAGAAGTCCTTTCGGACTTAAAAATCAAGCGAGCGGGTAAAATTATAGTGTCAACGGTCTGGATACATCCATGTGAGAAGATCAACGGTTGGAGAGAAATCACAGATAGAGAAGTTGCGCCGAGGATAGCGCAATGGATAGCATCCACATTTTGTGCAGGATAGATGGCAGCCATTCATCCCAAAAGATGTGTGGCACAAAATCTGGTCACATCAGATTTTCGGTAGTCACGAGTTTGAAGGGTGGAGGTTTTATGTCGATGCACATCTCGAAACCCCGAACCCCGAAGTGCCAATGGCGCCCAAAGTCGGGCCCACAGTATCAAGGGGCAGTCTCAGCCGTCCATATGAAGCGGACGCTTGGTGCGCGATGAGGCTCCCCGTCTTTTCTCCCATCGCGGTTTCGAAAGCGCAAGGAGAAGCTCCCTCATATCCATGATGCGCAAAGTGAAAAGAGTGTCTCGGACCTGGGTCCCACAGTAGCATCGGGTGAGTTTAGGACCATCAGATTTGAAGGACGTGTGGTGCTCAATCAATCCATCTCGGCGTTTCGCTCATCGCGATTTTAAGAAGCAAGGATCAGCCCCTTCACATCCACAAGCGCCGAAAGCACCATTGAGAGTAAGCACAGGGTCACAGCTCGTGGTCACTTGGGAAATGAAAAGAGTTGTGTAAGAGGGGCCAAAGGCACCGAGTTCAGTTATAGAGGGGATCATCGTGAGCTCCAGGAGCCATCGGATCCGATCTTAGTCCTGTTTCTCGTTTGGAGTTAATGAATGTAATAACAGGTGGTTGAAACCTCCTTTCGCTCATTAAGTGCGAGGTATGGAGAATATGGCTAGCGGTTTGCTCAAAGGGGGTCCTGTGTACCGATTTTTCCAAAGATCCATGTCGAAGTCTTCGAATAGACAGAAAATTCTGCACACGCTAGCTCGACACTTACTGGCTCAGCTACCTTCCTTACAAGAGCCATGCGCAGTTAAGGTGGCACTCGAAGAAAGATATCAGTACGAGTTTGACTGAAGGGACACCAAGCCTTGGGTGACTGGACACGCCTCTGTGAGGTGAATTTGGATGAGTATATAGACTCAGTCTTTGTATTTTGTAAAGGATTGATGGTTGAGCAAGGCTCCCAATTGTAAAACTTTAATGAAGCACTGTTATTCTGGTTATGTATGAACTCTTGAGACTTCTTGCCTTATGAATGTCAGCTTCTTTCACGTCTTTGTTTACACAGTGTTAGAACAGCTCGGAATTGGAGGATCCAGTCGAATTGTGACTGTTATAGGATGATGTAGGTTGGATCACTGTAACAATTGCGTTGTTTCTAATCAATATTTGTGATTTTCTTAACGACTTGGAATTGGAGGATCCAGTCAATTCCACCTTTCATTTTTCCGAAGCCTTGAACCAAGAGGATCTTGCATTCAGAATTTTTCTTCTACCAACTGCTGAAAGGCGTGTTGCCTGAAGTAGTTCTCTCACTACTCTCACTAAGTCTTCCACCTGCCCATTTTACAATCAACTCACTGACTGAAGTTAGATCAAGACCTCCTTTGTTCCTTACATACCAGACCCAATCCCTGAATTAGAGTGATATCTTCCTGAGTTACTACCCATTCGATCACCCATTAAAATTTATCATGACATAAAACTGATGGGCGTTGGGCTCTGCTCCTGCAAGCAATCCAGGGGTGACTTCTGACGCTAACACAAAGCGCAAAGCTTGCTTCTTTTAGGATCGTACCTCTTTTCTTCAGATCAACTTACCTCCTTGGAAAAAATATTCACAATTAAAGTAGAGTAATGCTCACTTTAGCAGCAAATATACACACATAGATTCTCTTTTTCTTTTCTTCAGTTCCCAGCAATCACAGTTTCAGGTCCCGACAACGGAACCATTTTTTGGCACAGGGGTAGACCCAGGGTTCAATGCTTATCAACGCACCAGCAAAACCTTGACTACCGGCCCTTTCAGAAATGCCTACGAAGCAGGTGAAGTCTCACCCGAGGTAGAAGCAGGTGGGGTTATAGGATGCAGGTTTCTATAACCATTCTGGGACACAAATTTGTGATAATAACACTTCACAAAATATTCTATTAACACTTAAAAGGTGACATGCATTAGGTTCTCAACATCGCGGAGAATAATCAAAGATAGATCGACACAGTATGAACGAATGATTATATACCCTAAGCACTTAGCATGATAAGTTAGATTTATCATTTATTTACCCTTAACACAAGTAAAGCACTTAAGAAACTAGAGATCTATCTATTTTACGTCATAATCAAAGAACTAAGCAGATTCATAACATAAATAACACAACACAGAGCACACCAGAGACACTAGATATACATGGTTCACCCCAGTGTGGGGATACGTCCACCAACCACTTTGCCTCTTTATTATTCGTTACAATCTTACATTCATTCACTCTTGTGCACTAAGCCACATAGTCGATCTTTGCACCAGACAGGATATTTGCGCATTGAGCACCAGATCCTCCCTCCAAAACTAGATCAAGGAACAAAGCCAACTCTCTATCGAGCATAGAGACTTAACACACATACATTCACTTTTCATAAAGAAACTCTTTCACACAGAACTACCTTCACTTCGCTTGCCAGCTAACTACTTCTACAATACATTCTTCTTTATTTATATTTCACAGCCCCTTACAATAAGGCCTAATCATGGGAAAATCCCATGAGCCGACATCCCCAAAAACTCATTACAAAACCCTAGAGGAACCTCTATTAGGTCCACTTAACCCTCAAAATCGGTGAGATCTACAATCTTAGCTCTTCTTGGGTGCTCCTTCCTTGACCAACGTGTCAAGGTCCAAAAGTGGGTCAAAGTTAACCAAAGTTTCCCCAAAACTTGGTCGAGGGACAATAGTTCCTGCAAGGGACCGGGACACCTCCTACACCTGTCATCTTGTCACAACCATTTCCTTCTCAGTGGCAGGCCCAATTGGTCATTCCTGACCAGCCTTATCCCTCTACCACATATTATGTACTTTTGTGTACTGGTGACTCCAAGAAGAATGAAGTTGCAGTCACAACTCAAGCCAAAGAGTATTCTCCTTAGAAAGGGAAAGTTGATGATTTACCACCTTCGTTGGTTCAACCTCCTCCCCCAAATTCACCTCCAAATGGTCCTCTTCATCTCGAATGACCGTACCTAGATATAGTTCTTTGTCCTCCTCCCAAGGTAGTTGCTCGAAATTATTCCTTTAATCCTCACACGTGTGCTGCCCAAAAATACAGTATTGTAGAAGACCTTGTGCAAGCACCCTCTGTAATGTAGGCTCTTTAAGTCCTTCAAATTTTTCCTACTCAACGAAAGGTGTTGTTAAAGGATATTGGTGGAATTGATCGTACCGATACTAATTTGATAATATTTGACTTGAAAGATCATATTCGGAGGCTTCCTCCTCAATTAGCATTTCAGATCCAATTTGTTGTGGAAAATAAGAATATTTGTCGAACCCTTATTGATGAAGGATCCTCGACTTACGTTATGTCCATTACTTGTTGGAAAGATATTGTCTCTCCTTCCCTTATTGAGTCACAAAATACTCTTAAATATTTTAATGGTACAGGGTTTAAACCTTATGGTGTTCTTCCTTCATTGTCTATTATGTTAGAAGGTAAGGCGGTTAATGTTGAGGTTGAGGTATTTGATGCACCTATCGATTACAACCTTCTAATTGGTCGGAGATGCATTGATTCCATGCATGCAGTTTTGTCTACTCTTTTTCATGTGTTACGTTTCCCACACCAAGGAAACGTTACTACTTTCGATCAACTGGACTTAATTAATTCCGATTCATGTGCTAGAAACATACATTTCATTTTGAAAACACCTCCTGGTTATGAGAATGTCGACGTGGGTATTTCAAAAGATTCAACCTTCATGGGTACTTTTCCTATTCCACCACCCAATATTCCTCCTCCTTTTGTTGTCTTAATTAACATGATATCAAATTTTGTTAGTGAAACCCATGCGTCTTATGACCCATGGATAGTTCCTAAATATGACAAAGGTCTTTATTACAGCGACCAAATTCCTTTAAGTTTGGTGGCATAAGCTTATCAAGTTATTCAATCGGCAACTACTTCTCCTCATTCTCTCTGTGATACATCTCCTGATCTATTCCATGTGATATTTCCTACTGATGAGATGATCATGATGGTCATGTTTATGGAAGATATTTTTATAAGCCTAAATTGCACCCAACCTACATACCTGGCCTCAGGCCCTACTATTTGCCAATTTCTTGAGCCAAGCTCTTCTAAAAAGATCTATTTTTGAGCCATATGCACTCTGGCCTTCTACAACCCATGTGTTCAATCATGCATACACATGCATGCCTTCAACAGACTTCATATACTGACAAAAGCACAAAAATGGAAATTTGCAGATGAGAAACAAAGTTTTGGGAAATTGCTAAAACCGTTTGACTGCCTATGGCTAGTCATTCAACCGGATAACTACCTATAAAATAAGGGGTAGGGGTCCCATTTTAAAGAAAAGAAGAAGAGTATAAAAACTCTACCCAAATTTATCCCCCCTTTGCTCCAATTTCCTACAATTGTATTGTGAGGTTGAGTAGTTGGTGCATTGTGAGGAGGAGCCTAGGACCAGGTTCGAGGAGCAGTGTCCCACACATATTGTAAGTTTACTCTTGTGAAGATTAATACAAAAAGGAATACTTTTTTCGTCCCACCATATCATGTGTTCAAATTGTGTATTTATTTTATGATATTGTCACATCTAACCCAACAATTATTAGATGAAATGCATGTTTTCAACTCTCTGTTTGTCCATGTGTGAATGCAGGTTAGCTTTGGGAGGAGGCTTGCAGTCAAGGAGTGAGTGAAAGCTAAGGGATCGACATCAAACAAAGGATTTAAGGTAGAGTTACCTAATCTTGTTTGCACCTTTGTATTACATGAATATGGGGTTTTGTGTTGGGAGAATAGGAAAAAGTAGAGGCCTTTGAATGGTCATTTTCTGCATGCATGATTAGAGCCCTTAAATGATAAGTCCGTAAGCAGGATTTACCACTCACATCACTTTTGCAGATTAAAAGCTTTAGAAATGATACGTTGAAACATGGGTCCACCTTTTTTTATTTGTTTTTTCATATTTTTCACATGTACAAATCCTTTTAGGTTTTTGCAGGAAAAACTCTGAGCAAAGTCTTAGTTCTTTCTCACGCTCGTGAAACCATGAGAATGTAATCAAGTAGCCTTTTATTATTTTTCGAACTCGCATTGGTAATACCAAAAATGAAACCTATGGAGTATCCTTTAAGATCTTTTCAAGCTACCTAAACATGAAAAGATGGTCGAGCGACCTTTTTCTTTTCACGCTCATAAAAGTATTTGAAGAAAAAATATGATGAGTGATAGGTTATCCCTTTTTCGGTCTCGTTAGATTAACTTATGAAAAAATACTTAATGGATTTCTCTTTAAGTGTTTTTCAGACTCTCTAAAAATGAAAAACCCCTAAGTTTTCTTTCTTTGGACTCATTAAACAAACATCGAAAGACCCATATGGGATCGGTCCACTCCTTATTAGTGTTCATTAAACATACTCCAAAGAACTCATCCGAAGTATGAGATTACATATACAAGAATATGTTATCCTCCTCATGCTTGCATAAAAATAAAGAGGTGCTCGCCATAAATGGTGGGGGGAAATTGGGAAAGAAATGTGTCTCTGTGTTTGTGTTAATGGCAGTAATATTCGCTCTTGAACATGACACACCCCTTCATCATTGTATTCGGGTTGGGAAATCCATTTGTCTCTCATTTGACCATCCATAAGCTCATATGCTGGGTCCTCCTTGAGTCACTGCTGCCAAGAAAATTGTCATGTCGTTCATATGTTCAAGAGAATTCCAACCTAAACAAGTCTTCTATCAAGTCGGCCATCTGTAGTTATAAATTTCCTACCATGCTGGCCTTCCCTGTGTCAGTTATGAATCACTTCATACTCTGATATACCTCAAATATGTTACATATTTTGTGTCATTGATGGGGGATACATCAAGGCCCTCTTGTGACGAGTCTTTTCATGTCAACTTCAACTCATTATCTGGGAACAAGACTTGGAAATCATTTAGTACCTTGGAGCCTGCATGCCTCAATGGCAGGTTTCTTCACTTTCAATAGTGGGCTCAGATCATTGACCCCTGATTGGAAGATTCCATTGAATGTTCGACATCAACTCATTTATTCACATTTGTTGGATTGTACTAGGGTACCTTGGGATTCAATGACATCAATGGTGATTTCCCTCGCACTTTTTAATGGTTTTCATTAATGATCGATAATCAAGTGGTTTCTACCATGTTCAACCTAGACACCTGTAATCACTTGGCTAGATTCGTACTTAGAGATGATGCAAATGAATACACTGGATCTTATCATTTTGGTCCAAGTTGCGATGGAGTATTCATGAATTTGTACTAACACATAGATCCACTTTGTATGACTCGTTTCTATGTCCAAATTTGAATTCTTTTAGAGCATATATCCACAGTGTATTCCTTGTGGCTATGTCGAATCATGATGACATGGATCCACAGTGTATGTTTAGTGGCCATGACTCACTTGACACTTATGATTAGAGTCACTTATAGTCTGAGCATGTGAATGGATACCTCATAAGGTATATTATTATGCATATGTTTGTTTGTTTGCAGTCTCCCAATCGATGTGCTCCTTGTTTTCGACACACACATTCTACAAAGTATTTTAGATGTCACAAGTTCCAGCTTCATACCTTGGGACGAATTATGTTACACATTATTTTGGTCACCTCAATGATCACCTAACAACATGTGTTAATGTTCCCTGAAAATATTAAAAGAAGACTTTTTCCATGAGAAAAGTGATTTTCTTTACTCTCTCAAAAACCATATCAAGGAAGGTCATCGCACCCTGCTATATACATGGGGTGCGACGATGCACGATCGTTGCACTCTTCCCTAAATTTGGACTGCGACGTCGTCGCATGCTTCTTGTGCATAGGGTGTGATGATTCTTAAATCAAAGGAAAATTCAAAATTCATGAATGTTCTAAAAGGGAATCTTCTAGAAGATGAGGTGGCCTTCAATAGGTTTGGATATTACTCACTTTTCTAATTTAGTGGGATCATCCTAATCTCCTCATCCATATCTCCTTCACACTATATAAAGAGGGATCTCTCATGGAAAAGGCTAAGGTTGAATATGCTAAGATTTGTATGTAGAGTTCTACTTCAGATTATGCTTGAGAGCTTTTCTTTAGTTCTTTAAGTCATATTATGGATCTTATTCATTCAAGGAATTGGAGAAAAGGTGTGTGCATTGAAGCAAAGAGCCATTGAAAGGGGACCTTGCAACATCAAGTCATGGGTTGTATTCTCCACTTTCCATTCATTTAATACAGTAATACATTTCTTCCCTATAAAAGAATCTCGTCTTCTATTGTATAATTGCTTGATCATATACATAGACTTCATTAGAATACATATATCTTTGTTTTCCTTCTTTGTTGATTTGTGATTCTTAGATAGTATTACTATTCTGCAAACCCAAGGAAGGAAACACAAGGAAGACACTAGCAAGGACCAAGAGTCATTTAAAAGGTATGTCACTTGTACCTCATTAAACTAGTTCATATGATAATGAAGTTTAAGGCGAAGTGTGTATTCTGTTTTGTTTTGTTCTAGTTTCATGTGGGATTTAGGGAGATCTGTTTGTTTCCACACTTACCTAATAGTCTGATAACAACCATGAATTTCCAATTGATAATGTTGTAACATAGGAGGAGTATAGTGAAAAATCAAATAAAAATATGTGTCCTTTACTTACAATATGTATTTAGGCAGATAGATGGAGAGTGTTGAAATGTACACTTGACACTGAGAGGGTGTTGAAATGTACACTTCGACACCTAGGAGGCAGGGGGGGGGGGGTGAATCAGTGTCACAAAACTTTGGACAATTTTCCACTTTTCATAAATTAATTGAACAACATATATTTATTTCAATTTCTCAACCAATATATAAAAGAATAAATATTTTATTTATTTATTTAAATTGAATGAATACATAAGATCTATCTTCATCTTCAAACAATTATGAGAGATCCAAATCTCTATTGCAAGACCCATCTTGTAGTTCTCAGATCCTGCTGAGAAATGAGGAATCCAAACCTTATAACAAATCACATCTTGTTGATCTCAGATCCAACTGAGATGTGAGGAATCCAATCCTCATACAATACCCATCTTGTAAACAAGCACCAACCTGATACAATTAACCTTCATCCAATCCATCATATATAAATATAGGTACTTTAACAAATTCAACTACATATTTTGTTCACCCTACTTCTTTTTTTATATAGTCTCATAACAGGTATGAGTTTGAAGCATTATGTTTCTTTGTTTGAACCATCACACCTTTTCATACACCTCTTCATTTGAATTAATAATAATAATTTATATTATTATTATTATTACTAGTTTTATTTAAAGACTTCAAATCCCTTGTTTTTCATTTTATTCTGTTCTCGCTAAAAACCTGTCACTGAAAATGTTGCAGAAATCGAGTTCTACAGAGGAGCTTCCTTCAAACCATGTTTTTCATATGACCATATGCATAGAACCATGGGCTTATTAATTTAAGTGTTGCCTCTTCTTTCACCCAATCTTGTTATCTCTGAAGTGATATCTTCCAGAGTGTTAATCTTGAGTTGACATGTGTCCATAAACTTCAACGGTCCAGATGTTATTTCAGAGCTTCGGTACTCTGGGAATCTAGGTTACTAGAACTCTGAGTATTTCAATTCGTCCATAATGATAACCTAATAAATAAGTCATAAAGCAGTGGGGACTTATTGTTGTCGGTTAACACCTTTGCTTATGCTATCCTTCCACTATGCTTGATCAACGGTTGAGAATGCTCCCAAATTAGATCGACTGTTAGCGTTACGTCGTGATTTTTTCTTTACTCTATCCTTCCACTGTACTTGATCAGCAGTGAAGAATGCTCTCGAATTAGATCATCGCTTAGCATTGCTTTTTTATTTACATTTACTCTATCCTTCCACTGTACTTGATCGATGGTTGAGAATTCTTCTGAATTACATCAACAATAAGTGTTACTTCATGATTTGTTCTTACTCTATCATTCCACTACTTAATCCAATGAATATGAATTAATCAAAGGTTGAGATGGACGACCACTATTTACTTCGGGACTTCAGGGTTTCAGAGGTCCGAGTAATTGTCCCAATTTTCACTGGATTTGGTCAATGCCAAAGTGGTCAACATGGGAGTGCTTACATCATGTTTTGATCTAACAGTCATGTGAGAATCCAGAGGATCTTAGATCAACGGTTATCATTTCCTTAGGCCTTCAGTGCTTTGGGTAGTTGTTGATGTTGTATCCTTTTTTCCACTTGAATGAGAAAAAGAGGGACACCTACAAGTCCAGTTAGGTCAGATGAACAGGACATAAGTTAGTGTATGAGTCAAATGACTCAAGCACAAGAAATAAATAAAAAACTAAGCTAATAACAACTAAAGAAAAAAAACTACAATGCATAAGGAAATTAGAACCAAAATTAATCAAGCAATTGACCAATATTCATGCCACCAATGGAGAGATTATACAAGTGGGAAAATGCCAAGGACAAAGGGGGACTTATGGATCCCCTCTTCCTCCAAGGGAGGGCTCTTGAATCCCCTATGTGGGAGCTCTTATTAAAAATAGAAAACTAGAAAAGAAATGATGAAGAAATCCAAGCTTATTCCCTCAAGAGGTGAGGTGAATAGCTTAATGAAATGATGCTAGTATGCTCCAAGAAGGAAAGAGGTTCCTTGTAGGAGAATAGAGGTAGCATAACAATACAATGAGATTCTTGAATTCATAGTGCACCCATGGCCTCTTTTTATAGAAAATATTTGAGGCATTATCCAACCGGTCTTTAGTGTGAACAAGGGGCCCTTTAGCGCACCCTTAGGTATTTGACCAACCCCCACTCAGATTCAACTCGGATTTGAGGGTCAAATTGACTTGGGAGCTGAACTGGAAGTGTGTGAGGGGACAATAAGAACCATAAATGTGTCTTTCTCAAGTGTGTGTGTTTTTTTGTATACATAGTCCCGCGTCGAGCGCATGTGCGATTTTCTGACGTTTCTGACCTTCGCTTGTGCGCGCGCTTTCTATAGTGTTTCTGCGCATGTTAATTTTTTAACCAGTTGTATAGTTTGTGCCCTTTGGAAATGCATTTTTGGGGCTATGAATAAAATAATAGATGTTTGGAGATGATGGATTCCTGTAACCATTTGCAGACAAAATTTCATTGATAACAGATGCCCCCTGATGTGTGCGGTTAGGATCATACGTATAGCCTAAATACATCAATTTTTCCTCTACTAAGAGTACCATTGTAAGTAAGAGTGTTGATAGGAACTGCAAGAGCAATCCAGTGGAGAGAGTGGGGAAACTATGGGACCCAAACCTTTCTCTAGGTGTGGGAAAATAAAAAATTGTGTACAAACGAGGCGGGCATGCCCCATGCTCATGTCATGTAACTCAAATGTGTAAGACAATAATTGAAGCTATATTATGATGTAGATAACTGCAGCTCCCTCCGGGGCGGTTTGATAATGGAAGATGAAAATTATGATGGTGAACATACTCTAAAAAGAGATGATGACACTTGTAAGGAGTGTCGATGACTCGCAAGCATTGATGGCCCAACAAATTTCAAAGGTATTTGGCTAGTATAAAACAATTACAATAGTCGTGAAGTAAGACCCACCGTATCATGTGACTGTGTTGAAGTCGAATGTTATGGGGGTCAATGATAACAGGGATAAATTATGGTTCTCTTTGTGTCATCTAAGACTCCTCACTGTAAAGGTAATGAGATTCAAGATACCGTCACCCTTCTGGAAACTGTGTTGATGTCGACAGAAAGGGAGATGCAACTCCAAGAAGAAAAGGGCTTCATGAAATCCAATGGATGAGATCAGGAACCGGTGAGGAACATGGAAGAAGTCAAGAGGTGGTGAGACTCAAGACTACCCTTGGTTGGGGATATATGTGAATTATGAGTGGCAGCAACCATGAAACTAAATCTAGTCTCAGGGGGATGACTAGACATGGGTTAAATTATGCCAGAGGCGTGACAAAGTGGAAAAAATCAGAGATTGGAGGTACATGGACTATGGGATACATGAATTTTATGGACGATATCAACAAGAGTAGAAGGTAATTAATGCCCCAACCAAGGGTGACAGGGGTTTCTTTACCGAAAAATAAGGTCGCTAAAGGAGACAACAAAAATCTATGTAAATGTTGGAAAGAAAGGCTTTGTACAATTACCAAATGAATAAAGAATAATTTGGGATAAGTGTGCGGGTACAGAAATGGGTGACCCAGTGTAAGATGGCTTGGCATGTGAGGGCACAAGTTGCAGGGAGAACTGGTGGAGGGTGGAGGCCCCATAGGTGGGTTTCTGTATGAGGTGAATGCATGGAGGGAAATCTGCAAATGGGAAAACTGACTATGGATGAAATGGAGGGTTAATGATACTATGAAGGTGTAGTCAAATTAGAATCATAAGGAGATATCCTAGGAGTCCATTTTGGAAAGATAGAAAAATGAGGAGAAGGAGCATGTGGATGATTCTAGAACATGCATAAGACTATCGTGACTCCCATCCCTAGGGGGTGAAAGAAGCACGAGTGTCAAAGTGAAAAAAGGGGAATATGAATGGGACAACTGATGTAGGGGAGAGTGCTATCAGGTGACAGTACTTAAAATGTAGTGGAGGTGAGAGAACTGCAGAGCCGGATGGGGGCATCCTATAGGAAAATGTCGGAGGGTGTGATTGGGAGATGAAATTGAGATTCAAAGGGAATGATTACATGCCAGTGTCGATCATATACATGCAAGGGTTGCGTGGGTGTATGATGACCAAGTACCTGCACACATGAAAATCGAATGCTCGATGTGAACAATATCTGGAGATAAAGAACATATAACAGTGATTCAATAATTTTGAACATGATCATGTGTACCTGGGAGTGACAAGATAAAAGTGCTCCCTGGGGGCCAACGATGGATGGTGACCCAAGGAATATGACTTTGTAGGTGGCAGGATCTTGATCCCGTGGCTGAAGATGGATCGTAAAATGAATTCTCTGAGCTCCTGTAATGGAGCATGGAAGTTTGGAAAAAGGGACTATATATAGTTGTAGGGCCCACATTGCCACCTCATTTGTATATGTTGCCACAGTGAGTTGATGAGAGGTTCTTAGAGGATATTTGGAGATTCTGGGAGTTTGAGCCAGTCGATCTAGGATTAACAAGAGTCATCTTAGTGGACTCATCCTCCTACATTGTAGTTAGGGTTTATTTTCTGGGCAGGGTTGTACAGAGGGTTGTACTGTAGGATTTTGTGATTGTGGCCCCCCTAGTGTGCAGGCGATCGAAGGATACCTGCGATGGGGTGCACAGATATAGAGAGGACATCCACACATGGGGATGTGTGAGTGAGTGAAACAGGTGCACATTGTATGCGTGCCTATTTGAAGTACAACTGCACTAGTGCGTAGTTGTGTAATGAACAGGTGCCCATGAATGCATTCTTGTGGGTGTGAAGGATGCACATTATTGCACATTTGTTTCTTTGTTAGTTGCATATTGATGCATCATTGTGAAAAGAATAGGCACGTATATGTGTGCACCTATGGGGGGTAATAGTTGTGCACATGAGGCAAAGTTGGGGGGTTTGAAAAAAAACTTGTCTTTTTGGAATTGTTTCATTCTATGAATTGTGATGGCTGATCAAATGTTGTTTGTGTGAATGCAAGTGATCAATTAAGGATTCCATTCCACTGGAGGGAGAGGGATTGGGAATGTCTCAAGGAGGAGGTGAGGGATGATGAGTCAGGTGTTTAGGGACCTTTGGCAACCTGTGGGTTGCTAAAGTTCTTCGACTTCTCATTGCTACGAGCACATGAGTACCTGTTGTAGCTTTTTATTTCTATGTGGAGCACTAAGCTATAGTGCTTCATTGCATGAGGGGAGAAACCGACATTATATGAAATGGAGGATGTCCATTTCCTGACTAGGATCCCTTTTTGTGGGAGATCCCTACTTGTTGATCCCCAGTTGCCAGGGGAGGCACACTTGGCAGATTTGGCCCGGACGTATTGTTCAGGGGAGGAGTTTATGTCAAGCTCGATTGTGTGGATTCAGGTGATGGATGCACTGGTGCAACGTTGCATTGTTGTGATGATCGTGAGGATCTAAGGATCCTTAGATACTCATCAGATCAATGGTGGTCAATTGAGGATCATGTAGAGGGCATTGGGTGGAGAGCATTTTTCCTGGGGCTTGATGTTGCACACCAAGATGATGGGGCCTCTGACTCGAGTGAGATTGCCTTTGCGTCGATCTTGGTGGCATGGTTGTTAGAGAGGTTTCCCATGTTGCGCCCTAGATTTTTGTTGGAGGTGGCTAATGCACGGGAGCCATGATGGATGCGGTGGGCATCGATTTTGATACGACATGGTAGTGGGGAGGGTGGCCATTATTTTACGGCCGAGCTAACACATGTGTGTCACCAGATGCCATAGATCATACTATAGTTCCCATATGGTGGGATGGACTTCTGACATGACACGGATATGGTTTTACCTCCTGGAGAGGTTTGGGACCATACAGGTATGTTGATGTATTTTATGTTTTTATGATTTTGATAGAATAGAATATGTTTTTTGTATGAATGGATGTTAATTCTATCGTTTGTTTGTTGTGTGTGAATATGTGGGGCCGTGAGTCTAAGAGGTGGATCTGGTTAGAGTGTTGTCTCGTCAAGGGCTGGTGAGACCGTCGTAGGGTGAGCCGCGGGTAGGAGAGATGCATCATAGGGACGAGGCTAGTGCAAGGAAAACCGATGATGTGACGGTGGGTAGGAGATGCAGATTTGATGACCCCAGTGAAGGGTTGTCGAATGCACCGTAGGGAGAATCCAGCGGGGTGTTTGAGGATTTTTTTCGTCGACTGGAGGTGGTGCTATAGGGAGTGCTCGAGGGAATGTGGACTCAGGTCCAGGATGAGGGAATCTTGGAGCAGTGCGTGGGCATTCTGATGGAGTTGCAAACCCTGATCCACAGAGCAGTTGTAGCGTGGCCAACTATGACTAGACGACTGTCCCCCAGACTTGGAGGGTCCCCAATTGGTGGGGTACCTCCACCAGATAGAGGACCTAGTGGTGGTGGTCTAGACGCACCATGAGTTTTCTTGGTTGGATTTTTTTTCATTTATATAGGCCTACAAGCCCATTTTGTACAGGGTAGTGTGACACCTATTTTGTACCTATAGGGATGAAGGGGTTCACCTGCCTACAGGCGATGTACATGTTGTACTATTTTTGTTTTGTAAACATTGATGGCACATTGATCGATATATATATATATATATATATATATAGAGAGAGAGAGAGAGAGAGAGAGAGAGAGAGAGATATGGATATACATTTTTGGGATCTTTGTGATGCTCACATGTGATGATGTTTTTTGATGCTTTTTATGATGTCTAATCTATATGTTGTGATATATTTTTGATGATTTATGCATGTGTGATTGTGTCTTGATGTGATAAATGCCAATCTAACACTAGGTTAGCCATATTATTTATTATTTGATTAAATTTTCATGGAATATGTGTAAATGTGATTGAATCAAACTATCGAGATAAGAGTCTAACTTGCAGGTATTTGCGGAAGAGGAAAGGATCGCGAACACGGTACACATTGTTGAGTTGTAGGAAGACAATATGGGAACCTAATAAGATGCTAAGGTGATGAATATGGAAGTGACATGCATCGTCTAGGAGGCTAATGACAGGTGTGTATTCTTCTTGGTTGTTGATTGTTGAGCCCAAATATATGCCACTGGAGTGGAGCAGTTCATGTGAGGAGGTATAGAGGGCCCAAGCGGCCGAAGCGAGATTCTGTGTCTATCGACTAGCTCCATCAACATAACTAATGTGGTAGGACGATGGAGGAGGCATCTTTCAATAACAAAAATGGTAGATCAAACATAAGGCATGGAGAAAAAATAAGATTAATAAATCTACAAAACGTGTACAAAAAGAAAAAACCTAGTGTAGAACGACTACGCTCATGCGTAAAATTTCTTAAGTACAACCCGTTGATGGGTTCTTTAAGAGGGTAGCCTTTATGACAGTCCATGATGTATGCACCTTTAGGGAGGCAGTGTTGGATGATTTAGGGTCCATGCCATAATGATTCAAATTTTCCATGGCGGATGGTATCGTCAACAATATCGTAGGCAAGGACGAGGTCTCCTTCATTAAATGAGAGAAGGTTGATATGGTGGTCAAAGGTGGCCTTCAATCATTTTTTGGCTGCCTCATTGTTCTGTAATGAAGACCGATGGTCTTCATCTGTTGAATCTAAGTTCAGCAAGCACTGCTCCATTGGAGAAGTGTCAGGTAATAGCTCGATAGTGGTGCGTAATGTGGGAATTTCTCACTCAATGGAAAGAGTTTATTAGACCCCATGGACAAGATGAAATGTTGTAAAAACAATGGTCATTTTAACTGCCATGCAATAAGCCCGTAGTGTTGAAAACAACATATGATGCCAATTGGTCTTATGTTTTTTAACAGTGCATTGAAACATGGTTTTGAGGACCTTGTTGAGCGCCTCTACCTGTCTGTTGGAATGAGGGTAGTATGGGGAGGCGAAATCATGGGAGAAGATTATATTTGAGGAAATTTCAATGAAGATATCATTATCAAAGTGTTTTCCATGATTAGAGACTAGTTTTAGTGCTACTATAAAGCAGGAAATGACGTGATTAAAGAAACAACGCGTTGCAGTGTCAACGATGTTGTTGAAGGTAGGCATGGCTTCGGCCCATTTGGTGAAGTAGTCGACTCCCATGAAAATGTACTTGTTTCCTTTGTTAGATGGAGGATTGAAAGTCATGAAGTCTATGCCCCATTTGCAAAAGGGGTCGACAGTGATGACTGGATGTAGAAGAGCAGGTGGCACTCTCGTGCTTTTTTGGCATAAATATGGAACTTGTCACATCGCTTCATAGCGTGGATGCAATCATGAAACAATGTGGGCCAAAAGTAGTCTACTCGAATGATTTTCTGGGTAGTGGACATTCCAAAGAGGTGGCCACCACAGGCGCCACTATGGAAATCATTCAATACTCTTTCTACTTTGTCGATGGTTAAACATCGATAGAGTATGGTGTCGACCCCACGTCGATATGAAATTTCACCAATGACGAGGTAGTGAGGGCCCTAATGACGAATGCACCAACGATCATCTCGAGAGAGGTGAGACCAAAACTTTTGTGTCTGAAGGTAGACAAGAAGCTTGCCATACCAGGGGTCATTTGAGGGGATGTGGAATAGTTGTTCGTCAGGAAAAATTTGTATTGACGGATGAACTTGTAGCATCTGATATAAATGTTGTGATGAGTTCGGTGAGAATGAGTTCTTTCTTGATTTTGGGAGTTGAAAACTCTAGGTCGTACTCCTAAAGGATGATGATCCATCAGGAAAACTTACCATTAATTTTTCGTCAACTAAGCAAGTACTGCATGGGGTTGGAATCTGCCACAAATTTGGTAGTGCAAAGCAAGATATAATGACACAATTTTTGGACTATGAGCACAACTACGAGGGCATGTTTCTATTCATCATTGTACTTCAGTGGTGGTCCTGAAAGGTTTTTACTAATGTCATAAATAACATGCTCACGTCCATCATCCCTTAGTTGTATGAGAACTTCTTCTACTGAGATGGTTGAGGCCGATAAGTAGAGGATGTAGTCATGATCATAGTCGGGTGGAATAATCAAAGGGGCATTGGAGAGCACCTCTTTTAGATCATCAAAAGTGATTTGGGCATGTTCATCCCATCATAATGGGATATCATGATGCAACAAGTGAAGGAAACCGTGTGCAAGAGTGGCATAATCTGGGACAAACCGTCGTAAAAAGTTATCTTTTCCTTGTAGGCTCTGGAGTTGGTGCAAATTCTGAGGTGGTGGAATTTCTGTAATGGCTTGGACTTTGAGGGGGTCCACTTTGATGTCGTGTTGGGAAACAATGAACCCAAGGAGGCATCCAATGGTGACACGGAATACACATTTGAGGGGGTTCAAGAGGATATTGTACTAACGACATTGTTGGAAGACAACTCATAATTCATCTAGATGTTGAGTGTGTTTCTTGGATCGAGCAGTGAGGTCATTGAAGTAAGCCAAGATGATGTGAGAGAGATCATGGAAAACATAGGTCATGGCTCATTGGAATGTTGCACCAGTGTTTCTGAGTCCAAAAGGCATGACACGATATGCAAATGTACCTCATGGGGTTCTAAATGTGGTTTTATACTGATTTGTTGGGTGGATATGTATTTGATTGTAACCAGAGAATCTGTCCATGAAGGACAAGGCCTCATGACCGGTGTAGTCATCGATAATTTGGTCGATGAAAGGCATAGGGAAGTTGTCTTTGCGACAAGCGTGGTTGAGATCGAAAAATTCGGTGCAGACGTGAATGGTGCCCTGGTTTTTGTTAACAGGGATGGGGTTGGAGACCCATGATGTGTATGTGATGGGGTATATGAACCCGACAGCGTGTAGTTTGTCAATTTTGGATTTGATGGTCGTTGCTTTGGATGGGTGCAGTGGGCATTGCTTTTGACATATAGGTGTGATATTAGGCCATGTGTCTATACGATGTTCGAAAATAGAAGGATCAAGGTCGGGCATCTCTTTGTATGACCAGGAAAAAATGTCTCGGTATTCCTGGAAGAGAGATTTGTAATATATAAGTTCTTCAGGGGAGCATGCGACACCAATGGTGATTTCCTCTATGGTTCATGGTTTGACGGAGATGTCAATTTTGACAGTGGGGGAAATGTTGGCCATGTTTCCTTCTTCAAAATGATCAGGGGTAAGGATAGGGTTGTTGAACCAGTCTATATTCCATGACGGGATGAAATCCTTTGTTTCGATTGCACATATGGAGCCTTGGCTAAGAGGGTCAAAGGATTCCTATGTGAGAAAAAGTGCTCTATGATGGAGCGCATTCCATGGGAAATCAGGTGTAGTTATTTCCTCGAGGATCTCTTCATCGCAGTGGAACATGCGAGAATATAGGGGATCCATGGGAGTAACATTGGTGACTGGCACTGTGTGGTTATCTTCAAGTGGTGAAGATGTAGAGGGGGTATCACAATAATGGTGTGATGGCGTGCTTGACATAAACCAAATGTCCAGATACTATGTGTAACATCCCCGTCCATCCATGTTGGGCCATGCTATGAAAGAGAACTCTTACATTCTCACTACGGAACATACTGTAACATACCCAGTATCCAACTGAGCTATGCCCCATAATGTTTTTCGAACTACATGCAATTAAAATATATACATAGAGAACTCTTCCAAAATCATTATATATAAAACTTAAACAGACAAATACATCTATAAATACACGGATTCACACTAAAATAACAGTAAACATATACATGCAACATATACAGGAAATACCCATAAAAACAAACATAGTTATAACCGCACATATGATAACCCATAAAAATAAGCACGTAAATAACAATGCAACATGTAAATTTATCACACAATTGGCACTTATCTTGGTAAGGATGTCACCAACTACATGAATACCTTCCATGAACCTCCCAGCCTTAGACCACATTGTTCATCACTCTCAACAGTGAGTCACCCCCGAGCTGGGACTAACCTCCACCCAGGTAAAGAGATTCCTAACCAGGCTAAAGGCTCATAGACAATAGGAAAGACTTTGTCACAGGTTCCAACTCAAAATAAAAACCTACAATCCCTCATTCCCCACATTCATGTCCCACCCAGGAAGTGTGCCCCTTCTCTACTCAACAGTCCTTCAACTACCCCACTTCCTTTCCTTGCTTCAACAACAGACCGGACAAGAAGTCTCAGAGAACTGTAGTTGTAGTTTAGCACCTTCAAGAAATAAATTCCCATCAATTCTCTCACCCAGATAATTTCTCACGAGCCTGAAAAACCGCCTCTTCAATATCCCATGGCCCTCACAACCCACTTATTCAGTCCAGCTCCCAAGCTAACCAGATACACCAACACAAAATGGCTATGGATATTGGTTCAAGTACAGTCATGAAGATACAAAGGATAGCTCAATGGGTGTGTGCATGCTCATGGATGATTGACTGGATGGTTGAATGATGGAAGGAATTATGGGAAGAATGATGGGAAAATATGGGAAAATGAACTAAGTCCCAACAATATGTATGCATGTCCCCAACTTGACACTTGTCATGTTGGGAGCTACTTTGGCCCACTTATACCCAACTTTAGAAGCTAGGATAAAATCATTATCCATACTTTATGATTTAAAAAATATTAATATAATATTCCGTTTTGGCTTAATCTCCCTAGCTTAGCCCTTTTCCTTAAATTTTATCCCTACCCTTTCCCTAACTAGTGGAGTTTAGTCCCCCATACTCTTTTATCGTGGTCATTCTGCGTGCAATGATGTATTTTATATTAATTATGAGACCTATACAAAAATAAGGGCACTAGCCTTTAACATCTAGGCTCTCTGGCCTAATCAAAACATAATCATCCTAGCTTATAATAAATGGCTCACCAGCCTATAAAATGCAGCATATACACAAAAGGCTCCCTAGCCTCAAAATCGTGCGCACTTAAGTTGTTGCGCCCGGTATCCAGGAATGTGCACACTTCATCATTTTTTGCGCAATACAAGCGCACACTATGCCATGAAATGTGCATACAAAATGATATCAAAAAGCTCACTAGCTTAAGTACATTTGCATTTACATTTACATTTGGGTTTGTCCTTAGGGATATTACACTGTGGGTTAAAAATTGTGGTTAGATGTAAGATTTCTGGGGGGAAATGAACCAGAGAATTGGGGGGATTTGGGGGAAAATACTCATATAGGCTATCCATGAACCATGGAGGAGTGGGAAGTGCCTCAGGCTCATGAGAGATAATATGAAAAATATCTATAGATGGATTAGGGGGAATCATTGTCATCACCGGAAGTGGGGTGGGTGGAGGATTTTGAATAAGGTCCATTTGACGATGTCTGTATTCAATGGTCGTAGGACATTGGTACGTGAAATGATCAAGTGATTCACAAAGAGAGAAAGGGCACCTCATATTTTCATTGACTGATGTCGTGATATAATGGATGTCATTGACTCGGGTATTCAATGACATAGAGGGAGAGGAGTCTTGCTGAAAACTTTGGCGTATTGTTGTGAGCGTCTGGTAAAACTAAGGTAGTGAAAGATAATGATGCGTGTAATGGCCATATTCCAAATAGATGGCACATGTGAATTTGGTTTGAAACCCTTTACTTCCTATATTAGGGGATGCGGTGGTAGTACTGGGTGTGCTTGGTGAAGTGACCACCGATGTGGTCGCTCGAGGGAGTTGGATCAGATTACGTAACTTGGGGAGAGAGGGACATTTATTTGTGGGGTTTCCTTATTTATCGCATAATGCGCAAGGAGGTTGAACTATGCGGGGAAGTGGAGTAGAGGGATATTTATTCTTCCATCTTCCCCCAACTGTAGCAGTGGTGCTATCAAGTGGGGGTGAGGGTGGTGCAGTTGGAGTTAGTACTGGAATTTGCATCGGGATTCTTTCTAGTTGGAGAGGGAGGGATGGTTGAGGGACCATCGTGGGT
Source organism: Picea sitchensis (assembly GCA_010110895.2). Classification (NCBI taxonomy): domain Eukaryota; kingdom Viridiplantae; phylum Streptophyta; class Pinopsida; order Pinales; family Pinaceae; genus Picea; species Picea sitchensis. The sequence goes on from SNQJ01S0007604.1 coordinate 47,710, forward strand.
GGATGTAGATACCATAACAGAATGGAAAACAACATGTTGGGAAGGGTAACTGTTGCAAATACCTGAAAATATTGTATGTCTAGTGGGGGGTAGAAGAAGGGGATTTGAGTGATGGCTTGGGGGATGGTCTCCCAAACTAGGATTTTTCCTTGGGGAGGGGTGAAATCGGGGGTAATAGGTATTGTAAAGTTCTCAAGCAATGCCTGAGATAGGGCTTCTTCTACTAGTGTGACATTGAGGGGTGGATAAGATTCAGTGGAAGGGATGGTATCACCAGTTTCAGTTCCATCGGAAGATACAACACACACTTGTGGTGAGGGATGTATGAGCGGTGGTGCTCCATGGTATGTCCCAAGAAAGGATGGGTCCTTGAAAATTATGGGGGCCATCCCTATGAGTGGGTAGGCATCAGAATTAGTGTGGAAAAGAGGTAGGATTATATCAATGTTGGAGGAAGGGTTGGGCTCGTAATGTGAAACTTGGTCGATGGTGATGATCTTCCCATTGTGGGGGAACATCATCGTTCGAAACACATAAGAGGCAATAGATTTCATAGCATACATGTAGCTATGTCAAAACAAGATGTTGTAATCGAGCAGAGTGTCGATAACCTCAATGTCAATAAGAATTATTTTGCCTCCGAGTTCAAATGATACATTTTGAAAGATCCCTTCAGGAGAGGATGGTCATCCATCATAATCTCTCAAAGTGATAGCGGATGGTATTAGCTCAGGGGAGCCAAGTTTCTTCCATACTGTTTTCGACATGATGCATGTGGATGTACCTTCATCGATGATACATCGATGAACTGTGATGTTCCAAATATTGACTGGTATCTGGAAAGATACCAAAGAGGGTAGACGAGGTTCCCCACAATGTAGATCAAATGTGATGAGTCTAGTATCAGCAGGGTCAATTGCCCCCAAGGCAGAAAGAAATAACTTTCGTTGAGTGGGATAGGTTTGGATAACCTCCAAGACTGATATTCCTGCAAGATAGTGTGCCAATCCATCGACTAGACTGTAATTGTGTGTCTCCCTAGCCTAAGGGTTGTTGACATTTCGTCGTAACGGGATGCAAGGAATACATATGGGTGGTTCAGTGTTAGGGCATGTAATCATCAAAGGTTGTCTGGTTGTAGCTATAGTTTCTTCCGAAGTGGTGGGAGTAGACTCAAGGGGTGCGTTGTATTGACGACTACATTTTTTTAGAAGAATTTATTCTTCACTAGTGAGGAGGATAGTGTGATCCGCTATATTCCCAGGGTTTTGATATTGTCCCATCTATGGTTGGGTAGTTGCATTTCTTGTTGGGTATTCATCACATATTGATGTGGAATAGGGTTTTTCAACACCGTCGGGGGTGGTTGTTGCAAATACTATTGTGGGGCCTGTTGAGGGGCAGGCGGCGTTGGAGGACATGGTACATTCATGGAATCTTTCATCCATTTGAATTTAGTGATTTGGTGGCAATGGTGACCATAATGATTGTTATCACTGCAAAGTGCACAAGGGGATTTCATCTGGAGGTTGTTTTGGTTCCTCCCTTGTCATTTGTTGTTATTTCCCCCTAGGGGGTTCTAGTTCCCCTAATTATGGTTGCCCCTAGTAGGTTGGTTATGTTGGGGGTTGTTTCCCCCTGGTCCTGGGTTATTATTGTTTTGGTTTTTTCCTTTCTTTTTGGTATTATTCTACTTATGGGCCAGATTTTTCGTATTCATTTGTTCAAAATTTTGAAATTGTTGAATGGGAGAGGGATGAACAAATTTAACCCCAACGTGTGGTTGTCCTTGTAGAGGAGAAATGGGTTGTGGAGGGCCATGAAATAAAAATTACGGATTATTTTGTGGTAATGACCCGTAAGGTGCATAGGAAGGCGTAGTGCTTTCGTTAGTACTCATGGTGTAAGCTGAGGTAGAGAGGGTACCAGAACTTGGTTGAACAACCGGGTGCATCATGGGTGCCAGTGAGGGTCCACTTATGGGTGAAGGGAGGAAAAAAGGGTATGGTGGATAACAAGGGGGTCCTCCATATATCGGTGGATATTAGGGTGTACCGAACATAGGGGGTGGTTCGGTGTAGGGTTTGTGGTGTGTAGTGGTACCAATCAATCCATTCACTGAGTGAAACATCCCAAGTTTGTCCTGGCCAAATGCTATGGGTCTTAGGGCATCAGGTAGTATCGTATATAAGTATCATGACTCTGAATAAATGAGGTCATACTATTGAGCCTTACTGATGCCTTCCTCTTCACTTTCAGGGAAGGTGGAGGCCACATCTTTGGCAAGGAGAGGGATGAGTGATCTGAGAAACCAATCGAGGCATTGTTGCTTGGTGGTTTCATCTTTTCATAAACCATGTCATCGATGCCATTCGTGAATGTGGTCAATGATATGTGTGGGTGATGTTTGTTTAAACTCAGAGAGAAGTTTGAGACCATTTTCATGGTGGATTGGTAGTTTAAAGAAGGTCAAGAAGGTTTTGGACAATGATTCAAAAGTCACATGGGACCCTGATTTTTCGTCTACATACAACTTGGTTGATGGGACTATGAGTGTGCGCTGAAATAACCTTACTTGGACGGATTCATCCATGATGTTGTTTGAAGATCACCATAGGTGGAATGTCATGACATGATTAGCGGGGTCTTCTCATGCCTTTCCTTCAAACTTGGGAATGTATGAAATTAGTTTAGTAGGCATTGTAGGCCATGTGGGGTCATGCAATATAGGATCATTGGTGAGCTTACTCAAATCCGGTATGTTGACGGAGGACAAGTATGGAATATGGAGTGGTGGTGGAGGATTGGTTCCAACCATAGCGTGAGTGGTTTGTGAACCTGGCCCTTGAGGGGGGGTGGGTGGGGTTGTACTTCCTCCTCGAGAAGAAGTCTGCCCCATGCTTCCTTGTAAAGGAGAGATAGTGGATGGTTGGCCTTGGGAATTGGACCCAAGTAAAGTGGAACCAAGAAAATATTATCCCAATATAGTATCACTCACGAGGGTGTGAGAGGGTTGAGTCGATGAGTTGAAAATACTAGGAACTCCTCCTAGAAGAGTAGGGAGGTTCTGCAAGCATCTGGAATAGAGGGGATTATGTGGGTCCCCTGTGATGTCTAACTAGAAAAGTGAATGTGTGTGAATGGTGATGAGAGAAATAAATGAACAAGAGTCTTTTTATAACTTTGGACCTTCAAAATATATCTCACAATCATATGTAATTATAAGAGCGTCATACATAAATCAATTGGAAAGAATAATACATGTGGGTAGGTGTATTTAGTCCCCGTGGGAGAACAAAGAAAAAAAATGCTCATGTCCTAAAAACACATAACATCCTTCCTCTCAAATAGCACTAGACCTTCCAATAGCACTCAATAGTGGGGTATGAATCCACTGGAAGAGGAACTAGTGAAGGATGAAACAATTAGTTATAATGAGGGGTAGAGGGTGCATATCCTGAAAGAGCTGGCGATATTTCCCAATAGCCACACAAAATTTGATAAAGGTGCAATTATAGACCACAATTACCACTTGGGTAGATGTCCTAAAATTTGGCTACTAGGTACCTCGGTCAAAGTGCGATATTTAGATTTTCGGCCTCATAAATGGGTCATGGGTTGGATCCCATCCAAGAGGTGGGTACCTCAAGGGGGGAATGCACAGAACAACCACACCTTGGCCTTTGACCCTTCACGGGTATCTCCCTACCTTATGGTGTAGGAACACTTGACTTGGAGGATTTTAAAGTTCCCTATTTGTCAACTTCTAATGTTTGAAGATGTGAGAACCAAATAACGGCTAGTTATTTGGAAGCCTATCCCCGAGATCCTACCTAGTCTAAAAATTTTCTTTTGGCACCTCCTGTGGAGTAAAACTTAATGATTTTTTTGAAAAACTTTAGATGTGGTTGTTTGAGAGATTGGGGGTGTGAACCAATCTCATTTGAATTAAGTGGGAGTGGATAATTCCTTCAAGAAACAGTGGGACATTTCAGAATCCCTTTGGAGGAAACCTACTTCAACCTCCACAATTCGGGATGCAATTATGTGAGTGAGTAGTAACTTTGTGTGTGAGAAAGTGATAAAATGTGCCAAATGTTTAATAATTTAGGTGTCACCTTTCAACATGTGGACTTCGTGTGGTCCTTTACAAGTATTGATTAACTATCTTACTAGATGCCATTGGTACAACCTTCTTACAGAATTTTAAAGTCCCTAAAGAACTAGCATGTGGACATATGGGTCCTTACTTAATCCTTTAAACTCCATAATGTGATTTAATCTAAGAAATATTCAAAAGACTATCCTATATTGCAATCATGTGGGCATGTATGGGCCCATTACAATAATCTTTAAACTCCCCTTGTGATGTAAACTAAGAAAGTAGCTTAAAAAACTATCATAACTTTGCAACATGTGGGCATGTATGGGCCCTTACAAATTTAAGATGTTTTGAAAAGAAACTAAGAGGGGCCCTAGGGGGGTTTTGTCCTCTCCTAAAGATTTTTTTTAAGGGATATGAAATCTTCCCTCAATCATTTTTCTGATTCTCAAGATCACTCTATGGTGCGAGAGAAGAGCATACTCAATGATTGAAGTTTTGATTTCTGGTCCCAATGAAAGTGTTTATATATGTGATAGAAAATTATCTTAACTTAACTTTTACAATCAAAACAAGACATCCATGTGTAAAAATGAAAGAAAAAAGAGGATAAAAAAGGTTTTTAACCTCCTAAGTGCCTATGTTTTGACTAACCCTTCATGTTGAGAGGAAATCTAAGTGTGGTGCATATTACAAATTGCATAGAATCGATATTTAGAAGGATAGGGGAATTCAAAATATCACAAAAAACCCTTACAATGTTGGATTTTTGGACAGATTCATAGGTCACAGAGTAGACAAAGGCGCATGTGGGGCCAATGCGCAGAGAAACAATGACATGTTGGTGCATTGTGTGCAGAATGCACTGAGAAACATAGTGTTGTTAGCGCACATGCTCATAATATGCACCTCTGGGCTGAAAAACCCATGCACATTCTGATACATGCTCGGGAAGAAAATTTTAAATGAAATTCTCCTCTCCCTGATCTGAATTCAGCTCTTTGTAGGTAGGTCTAGGAAGGTTATGATCCCTGCAAGGTAAATAAGTTAGAAAGAAGTGCTCAAACAACCCAAATAGGGAGGAAATTGATACCTTCCCCAGTATGGTCACTAATATGTTGTATCATTTTCACCACTTGAATGAGAAAAAGAGGGACACCTATAAGTCCAGTTGGGTCAGTTGTGTTAGAACTAGGAATCACCCTCATATTTCATTGAAGGTAAGCCCAGAACCCATCAAGTTATGCATAAATGTAAATGGATTTTTAAGGGGTCAAATGGATAAGACTCAAGATGATAATGTTCTAACTCAGAAATATGGGCTATCATGCACGAGAAATAAAGGTCTTGACTAAATTCAATCAATAATTGGGAGTAAGGGTGAACAGAGGGAAGATTTTCGTGAGAAAAATGTAGAGGTTTTTATAAACATCAGGTCTGTAAGAAACTTAATGAAGAAAAACTCTAACACAAGATATTTTTGAATTAAATTTTAAGGACACTAAAGAAACATCATAATAATAGTATAATAAAAAATTCATCATAATATCACCAAAACAATCCATGTGAATCATTCAAGCATGAATACTTCATCATCATAGGAAAATAAGATGGAATAGGAAAGTTGATTTCTATTAACCAAGATGTCTTAAATCAAGTACATAACTAGTTCACAGTAACTTCATCAAAATATTACAGCATAAGGGATCCTAACTCAACCATCCAACCCTAATAAATCATTTAGACTATCTATTTATAACAAAAGGGGAGGAAATAGTTGGAGGTACAAGCTGGCCTTCTTCTAATGAAAATATCCAAGTAGTTATTCCATCTAACAACTTAAACTAACAACTATGTTATAAAAGGGGAAAATGTTGGCCACTGATCCAACCAATATTTGAACTGACTTGATATTTCTTTGATGTGCAACTCCTTGCCTGCCAAGTGTCCTTTATGGGGCATGTAACTGTCATCATGCTACCAGCTGTTATTTCTTCAATTCTCCACATCATCAGTGAATCATAAAGATGTTAATTCGACCCCCTTTGATTCCTGGTACCTGTTGGTAGCATCATTTGGTAGCACTCTGAGTAGAGAGCCTTTGTAGCACCTTTACCAAACTCCCTATGATTTTTTAGCGCAACATCTGAAATAGGCATGTCAAATGGGTAGCACCAAGCCTATGTTCCTCTACATAGAATTCGACCTCTATCAAAATTTTGGTAGTGCCCGCCTGTGTAATTCACTCTCTGTTAGAATTTAGGTAGCGCCCGCCTATGTGTCTGAGTGAAATTAGGTAGCACCATCATAATTCATAGCAACATCACTTCAACGTTGACAGTTTTGGAAACACCTCTCGAGTATTTAGCAGTGCCATAGATAGCAGACTGATAGAACATGAAAACTAGACAATTTTGTGGCACCATAGCACTATGGAATGTGAATGTCTATGCTACCACTGTTGATGAGATTAATTCTTTGCAAAAAAACCCAAAACTATGAACAATAAGCATTAGAATCTTGTATAGCTTGTATAGGTGGCAGATGTAGTAGTTCCTTAATTACTTATCTTTTCAAAAAGGGGCCATCTTCAAAAATGGAGCTCACCTTTTACCAATTACTTCATTAACCTGACACTCCTTCTTGTAGAAGGAGGAATTCCCTTGTGCACAACAATATACTCCCCTTTAGCAGTAACATTCTTTTTCACTAGAACTATGCTCTCCTTGTCTCTTGGTTTCTCCTTTTCAATAGTAACCTCAACCAATGCATTCAAGCTCCTTTGCGCCATTTCATCTTGGAATAGTTGCAGTTCTACTTTGAGCTTTATGTTCTAAGATTGAAAGTATATTTTTTTCCTATAGAGGTTCTTGAGCTACCTATGAAGAGGTTGGGCTCTTCTTACTGGACATATTTCTAAATGAAGAGTGTGGTTGTATCCATCCATGAGTTCTTTCATATTAACCCTGTCATACATGCCTTCTTCTTTCAAAAGAGCCACCTCCTTCCTAGCATCCCTGAGTTTCCTGATCAATATTTTGAACGTCTGGCTGCTAGGTGGAGTAGTGATGTGAACATTCTCAATAGGATTTTTCATGGCTTCCTCTTCCTTCTGCACATGGATTACTTCTTCTATATCAGTGGGCTTCTCAATACCTTTTCCTTTATCTTTCTTCTTCTTTAGAATGGAGAAATTTGGTAGGACATGTTCTTCAACAACCCCTTTAAGAGATGATGACCTTCTGAAAGGACTTTTGATATTCATGCTAGATGTTGAAGGAGATGAAGAGAAATGTAGCTTCCTCCCTTTCTTTGTTGTAGATTTAGTAGAAGAAGGGACCTCTTCTAACTCTGGTGCAGGAGGAGGTGAAAGGTCTCTTTATGGAGAATGGTAGGACTCCTCCTTAGTTCTTGAAACCTCCTTGATAGCTTCTTGATCTTGAACAGGAGTTGTACTCTTTATTTTCTTGCTAGCACCTGTTGGAGAAGCATTAGTGGATGGAAAAGGACTTGTTATATGTGACTGAGGAGTAGTTTCTATATCCAATTTCATGTGAGAAACAATAATGAAGTGCTCCCATGAAATGTTCTTCTTTCTCATCTCTTCAACAACTAGCATTTTAAGCAACCCAAAATGAAAAATGTTATTATCCACAACCTTTGACTTGGATTGAACCTTGTCTGACATCTTGCCTATGCTCCTTAGAAAATAGAAGGGAATGTTCATTTCAATTTTTCTAGTAAAATGAAGCAGAAGCCTTATATCGTACTGGTATAGTGTATTAAACCTGCCTTCACACGTGAAGTACCTCTGAATGATCCTCAATATTTTATCAAATTCTCCAACCAGATGATTTCTTTGCACCCCTTTGGAAAGATTGTCAGTTTGATATGCAGGCTTAAGGAAGTCTTTGGCATAGGCTACATCCAAGGCCATGGATTTACACCAACTCTTACCAGTGATAGGGATCCCTATAGCAGCTGAAATAGAGGTCCCAGACACCTCAAATTATAGGTCCCCTACCTTGGTCTTCAGGCCATCAAAATGTAAGAAAAATTGCCTTGTCAACTCAGGATGACCCCTTTGCATATTTTGGCAGAAAGTGAGGCAGCCCACCCTTCGAAAAACTTCTCTATCCATGGGCTCTGACTTGAATAGATGCATTGTTAAGAACCAAATATCAATATAGCATAGAAAAACCTTAGAAAAAGTACTCAACACCTTGAAAAAGAGATAATTTCAGATAATAAGCCTCTTCAAGGGGGAAACCTCCTTTTACCCCACTAAAATGTTCCAGTACAAGATGATTCAAAATGAAAATGTCTCCTTGGTATATATAGGATACTAGGAGTTATAATTACAACTAATGGCCTAAAGCCGACATAAATAAAATAACATTACTAATATAATATGCCCCAATTAAGGGGTAGTGAGCCAATATTAGGGCTTAACATGCCCCTCCCCTTGAGACAAGTGTTGTCTGCAACGCTTGAGTAACTCTTGATGATTCTGTATAAAAGACTCATCTTCCAAAGTGGAATCTTCAGCCGGTAGTTTCCTCCATTTAATGAGATACTCTAAAATGGATCTATTCCTCAGCTGGTGAATTCTTGTGTCAGTGATGGATTCAAGCTCCAATATGATTTTTCCTTCCTCGTCAAGTTTTGGAAATATAATTTGAACTGGGATCTTGTCGCCTATAACCTTCTTTAAGCATGAAACATGGAAAACTGGGTGTACTCATGAAGATGCAAGCAACTCCAATTTGCATGCCATAGTACCAATCTTTTGCAACACCTTATAAGGGACATAGTACTTTAGTGATAATTTATTATCCTTCTTGGCTTGCTTGAGGGACATCTGTTTGTATGGTTCTAGTCTTAAAAATACCCAATCCCCTACTTCAATGAGGGACATCCTGTTGTATGGTTCTAGTCTTAAAAATACCCAACTCCTCACTTCAAAACTTCTTTCATCAATGCATTTTGATTTCTACTTGTTGTTTCATGATTTGGTGCCATGGTCAGTTGTCCCTTAAGATTTGGAGAAATTTTTGTTGATTCTCATGTGATCTTCCATTGTTTGAACTCTTAGATTTTCTTTTAGAGAAGAAGTGATGGAAGGAGGGTGGTATCCATAAGTGCCATAAATGGTGTCATTTTTTGTCATAGTGATGAAAGGAAGTGTTATACCACCATCTCTACCAAGGGTAACCATTTGAACCAGTTTAGTTTATCGTAGACAAAGCAATGAAGGTAGCCTTACGCACATTTGTTCACCATCTCTGCTTGTCCATCGATTGAGGATGATAGGATGAGCTATGAGCCAATTGAGTACCCAAACAAGAAAAATAATTTTGTCCAAAATGTCTAGTGAAGAAGGGACTGCCACTTACAATAATCTTTGGGATTCCCTGTAGCTTTTGAACCGCTTCCATGAATGTCGTGGAAACTATACTAGCTTTGAAGGGATGAGAGAGTGTGCAAAGTGTGCTGCATTTGGTCGGGCCTATCAACAATCACCATGATGACACTCTTTCCTCAAGACTTTGAACCCATGATGAAATCCATGGAAACCTCCTCCCAGTTGACTTGTATTTGGATAATGGTTGTTAAAGACCTAGGGTCTTAATTGTTTCCACCTTATTTGTTGGCAAACCAAACATTCTTCCACAAACCTTTGAACATCGATTTTAAGTGCCATCCCAAAAAAAATATTTCTTTGACTTATATGGTAGGTTTCAAAATCCCGAAAAGTTCCTCCCATTGAGAGGTGTGCAATCTAATAGTACCTTTTGTTTGATTTTGTGGTGCCCCATAAATATAAGCTTATCTTTTGTTCATAGTGAATCATTTTTCCATGTAAATGTATCCGATGTAATCGAACTCACTGCAACTCTTGAATGAGAGTCCACACTTTTTTCATTCTTCCATTCATCCCTTTGCTTCTATTATCCAATCAAGTTGGATGATCAAGATAATGCAGAAAGGCCCAACATCTTCATATCTTCAGAGTGCATCACCACAACATTCTTGGTTCCCTTTTATAGAATATTTAAAAATCATAACCCAATATCTTGGTTACCCATTTTTGTTGTTCGTTCTTCCTGAAGATAGTCTTGTCCAAGAAGTATTTAAGACTATCATGATCCGTTTAACTTGAAGTTCCTACCTATTAGGTAAGACGCTATCTTTCAATGTAATGTAGTATTGCCATCATTTTCTCATAAATGGTTTGTAAGTCATTCTTGAGTGGTCCACTTTCAGTGTCAGGCCTCCTTCTTGCATTAGGACACATCAATTCCATTTCCTCGAGGCATCACATTCCACAATAGCAGTTTTTGTGAAGTTTGAGTGGTCAAGATAGAGCTTTACACATCACCCTTTGTTGTTCAAAAGATTTAGTTGTCTCCTCGAGTCCATGAAAATGCATCCTTCTTAGTTAGTGTTGTTCTTCCATAGTTTCCAACAAACTTGCTGTAGTAACCTGGCCAAACCCAAAATCCTCTAAGATTCTTTAATGTTTTGGGAATCATCCAGCTCATCATGGCCTTAATCTTGTTATTAGGTCTACCTTGACACCTTCATGAGATACAATATGACCCAAATAATCTACCTCCTTTACTCCAAAGAAACATTTGGATGGTTTTGGCATATAGATGTTGTTCCTTTGGGTAGTTGTAGCACCTTGTCAACACATGTCACACATGACCTCCCCGTAAGACTTGCTATAGATTAGTATATCATCAAAATACTTGAACTATTTTCAAAGGAAGGGCTTTGAATGGAATTCATCAACCTGAATGTGGAATATACCAACAAACAGCACCTAATGGCCTTCATGAGTTCATAATGTTGTTTTCGATATCTTCTTCCTTCATTCTAATCATGATACCAACTTTAAGATCCAAATTTTGTGAAATAGATTGCTCCAAGGAAGTTCATTTAACAATTCATCAATGGTGGGAAGGGGAAACTTATCTTTATTAGTGATCTTGTTGAGTTCTCTATAAACTGGACACATACACCATGAGATATCTTCTTGAATACTATTACCACCGGGTGCGTAGTAAGAACTTTGGCTAGGTCTAATAATTCCAAATTTCTAACATTTCTTCAACCATGTGCTCGATTTTACTCTTCTGGGCATAAGGGTGTCGATATGTTTTGATGTTAGGAGGAACACTCCTGTGAATTAGGTGAATTTGCCTGATCATGATTTCGAGTGGGTGGAAGACCTTGGGAATATCTTCAAATACCTTTGAATGCCACAATGATCCTTGAGATCTTGAGAATATTTAATTTTGAACATCCAGTGAGCATAGCTGTGCAATAACGCCTTTGATGCCCTCTTTTTCAATAATTTTTCATGCCGCTAGAGCTTATCACCTTTACCGGTTTCCTCTGATACCTCTTAACTCAAATTTATTTTCCTTCCAATGAAAAATTTCATGAAAGCTCTTTTGAAAATTAAAATCCATCCATTGTTCCTAATGATTGTAACCATTGGATTACTAGTACAACATCTGCACCACCCATGGGTATAGCAAACATTGGACTATTCATTACATATTCCCCCATAGTAAGATTGATCTTATTGCATTTTCCTGATCAATTGATAGTTCCTCCATCTTTAATCATTACTTGAAACTCTGGCACTGGATATACAAAGTAATTGAGATCTTTGGCTAATTTATAGTGAATGAAATTATGAGTACTGCCAGAATCTATTAGGACTATTACCTTTTTTCTTTTTGATGTATCCTTCGATCCTGAGGGTTTGAGGAGTGCTAATCCCAGCCAATGCATTACATGATATCGTGGGAGTCAACTCTTCAGACAAAATTGCTTTTACGTTTTCATTTTGAGATGGTTCTTCTTCTTCTTCTTCTTCCTCTTCACAATCTATGTAGAATAGTTTCTTCTCACCACACTTATGTCCCTTACTGTACTTGTTGTTATCACTCCAAGAAACTCCTTAGGGTTGTAGGCTAAAGATGCTTGGTAACTTAAGAAAATAATGGTTTTTTGTGTTTATGAAATTGTGGATCAATGGGATAACTCAGTGACTAATGAGAAGAACAACTTATCAAGTATTTGAATAAACCAGTGCTTTTAGAAATCAATGATCAGATGGAGTAATTGGATAGGGTATGAAGAATACTAATCAAGATAACCAAATACAATGAATGCAGGGTCATACAAGATAGTAAGAAGTCTTTTAATTCAAATTTATGAGCTTTATAAGAAGATGAAAGTTCTTAAAAGCTGAACTAAATTGAATTAAAATATAGAGTAATACAGTATATGAATAAATATGATATTGATGGCAAAAGGAAACTGTGATTCTATTAGAAGATAAGAGCCTTAGTACAATAGTCCAAGTGTATCCAGAATGCAACCACCTGTCTGTCTTAATTTTGTAGCTTTATAGCTTTACATCACAGTTCTCAGATCCTAAAACAATGGATCTGATATTCTAAAAACAGGAAGTAAACTATATTCACAAAAAAACTAGGAAGAGATCCTCAAGATGAGGTCAATCCATATCTAAGAGTAGTATATTGTTGATGAAGTGCAGTTTTAGCCTCCCAAGTCTATTTGATTTGGTCCTCCAAAGATAAAATTCGAATTTAGTGAAGTGTGCAAAAACCCTGATTTTCTGCCTTTGAAAAAGATGCCAAATGTAGTTGAAAAACCTTTTTTTGACCTTATCCCTCAAAACTAGCCTTTGAATTAGACTTGATAATTCAACAACTGTCCATTTGAAGTGGTTTCAAACCATTCAAACTCAAAAAATCATGATCTGGGCAAAATTTCGTTTATTCTGGCCATGATAGGCTTTCACTAGCTAATTTACCCAAAAATCCGCTCCTTAGCTAGTGAAAAGCAGAGCTTTCACCAGCTAACTAGCAAAATTAAAGACATGTTAGCTGGTGAAAGCGCATATATTTTTAAAATCAAATTTCTCAGTCATGGAGAGTCTGTTTTACATGCCTGAATAGTTGATCGACATCTATAAATCCTAAGCTTTCCAATGGTTCTTTCAAATCTACATTTGGAGCTCGGGAAGCTAGTCAAATGTTCCCTACAAGATTAAGCATCATTCTTTAAAAAATGCCAGTGCATTTTTTATCGCTAACATCTGGCTCCAACTGGGATGGAGACCTCCCTGTGAGGTCTCCAAGAACCTGACAGGCCCTGTGCCTTTAGTATTGGGCATGGAGTCATTCAGCCTTTACAATTTATCATCTGGCTATTTTCCAAAATTTGTTGTTGTCTTTCCCAATCTTCTTTATCTGTAGCATGTTTGCTTCAAACTCCCCTGGAAATGTTGTTTACACATTGACATGGCATCTGTTGTGGAAATATCTTCATTAAGAAGAAAAGTGTTGAACATAGGCAGGATGGTGAGATATGTAACCATGGTTTTGAAAATTCCAGGATAACTTCAAGCTTGAAATGAGAGTATTGCAGGCATCTTGAGGTCTTTGAATTTTCATTTTCCAACAGCTTCAGATACAAAGCATTTGTCTTGAGATGCCCTGGTGTTTTGAATCAAACACTTCACCCTGCTCGGTTTCTTCGAAGAGAATCATTGCACCTTGTGAACCAATGTCCATCTCTGTTTCAATCTCCATATCAATGCAAGTTGTTCAGTCATGTCATTGCCCTGAAAGGACTCTGGAAGAAGATTTTCAGACTGATCCATATTGAATTAGAAGACTGAGCCAGCCACCTAGGTCCTATGAAATAAAATGTACCAAAACCCAATATATATTTCCACAAAATTGGATATTGTCTACCTAGCCATGATGAATATAGATATCAAAGATATTCTTCCTCCTATAAGCCCATGGCTCAAAACCTTGTTAATGAATCATTAAGGGTTATAGCTTTAGCTTTCCCAATTGAGAAGTAATCACATGGATCGGCTTTGAAAGAGAAAGCATGTGATCTTTCTTTGAAAAGAGACACCTAAAACCCTTCCCAAGAGGAGCATTGGTCTCATGTCTTGAGTTGGGGAAAACTTACAAGTGTATGACCATCTCGTACTAGAGCTGCCATTAGATATATTGAAGCAATTTCACCAATATTTGAGGATATTGTGTACTGAATTAAAGCCTTCATGTTGTTGTAAAATGGAACGAACTTCAGTAATAGCTGCAACTATTGAACTGAAAATGTCATATGCTAAGACCATATCAGATGCCTCCTTTGCAACCTCTTTAGTCTGAGGATCTTCCACGAATATTTGATGCTAAGTTTTTCTTGATTTCGTGGTTAATCATTTGATTCTCCCATACATTTTCAAATACTCCAAAATCGCTTTGCTCCAACTTAATTTTCCAAAAATTTCTTCTGTAGTTTCACCAGCTAATTCACCTTACGATCTGCTAGTTAGCTGGTGAAAGATCTGCTTTTCACCAGCTAACTGGTTATAATTTTTCTCTTTGCGCTGGTGAAAGCTCTGTCTTTGGCCAAAAGACACCTTTCATATTCAAAACTATTGTTCACCAAAAACTCAGTGTTCTTTTGAGTTATCTCCCTGCAAATTTACAACAACCTATCATTCTTGAGCCACTGTCAGATCTGCAAACAAAATATCTACTAGAACTTTCCAAACAGAATGAACTCGAGGACAAAAAAAGGATGTTTCCTTTACTACAGGAAGAAAAGAAGCATATGCTCTGGTGTGAATAGGTCAATTAGATTGCATGCATGTGATATAATTTTACATAGATTTATCATCTCTAAAAGGATTTTTTCATGAACTTCAAAGCTAACAATAATGCATCTAGATTTCCATTCTCAGGAACCTTCTATAGTTAATGAAAGAACGCCTCCACCCTCCAAATACCGCATACGAACAGTACAATCCATACTGCCTGATACCAATACTTGTCTACTTTGTGCTCCTTTGTAGTAACCACCATATTATGTGCTACCAGACAGAGTATAGGACCTGTGTGGCTTGTAAAAGAATGTAAAGCCACATTTACACCAATTTTCTGTTGTAATCCACCTTCTTTAACATAAGGATTTGGACCATTCCATCTTTTAAAGTTTTATCTTACCACTACAAAAGCCATACACTAAAGAAAATGAGATATTGGAATCCTCTGAAATTGTATGAGTGGAGGAATTGTAATGTAGACCCTTCAGAAGGACATCGTAACATTGTGTCAAGAAATTATCCTACCTGGGGATTCTGCAATTCCTTTGTGCTTTTATTTCAAACAAACTCCTATTAAAAGTCACTCACTTTGACAAAGCTTGCTAATTATTTGGGTTGTTCCGAAAATAAGTTCTTAAAGTGCTCGACGCTAGCTTCAACTCATGTTGTAAAACATACATGAATCCTATGCACTGGAATCTTATTTAGCATCGGGTCTTCATAATTACCTTCATGCCTTGCTCATTGAAATAAGGCTATGATACAAAGTAAAAAAACCTTCTTTCGAAAAATGTCTATGTGGAGTAAGGAATTAGAATAGAGATAACAACAAGAAGTGTAATGAACCATCACATAGGACTGGGGCCACAAGCTTCAACAAGAACTTTGTATGCCATTGTCGATATTGTAGATCCATATACAAAAAGAAACAAATACCAGAATACAATACTGCCCCATATGCATAGATGTTGTATCCATGTGAAATAACCGATGGACAGTGCTACTACATTTATCATAGGTGTATCCCCGTGATCAGTATTTTCTTAATCCCTTGTCTCAACAAACTGCATGCAAATCCAATATTGATGGAAGTTTCCAATTTATCTCCAGTCAAAACCCAAATCTTAATACCAACCTATTCTAGCTTGTCAATGCACTGAGTAACCCCCTTCTACAGTTTGTCTCGGCATTAGTTGCACCAAAAAGAATCAATTCCCTTTCAATTTTATCTGTGACTATCAAACTATCCAAAACGCAACTATACTTCATCAAATCCGCCGCGGGCACATCTTCTGCCTGCAAAATCGGGCATATGGACTTGGTGTTTATATGTAGACTTGTAACTGAAAATCCAAAAAGGGAGAACATCATCTGTCAAACTATCTAGAACGTAGCTATACTTCATCAAATCCGCCACGTGCACATCTTCTTCCTGCAAAATCGAGCATCTAGACTCGGTGTTTGTATGCAGACTTGTAATTAAAAATCCAAAAAGGGAGAACACCATATGTCAAACTATCTAGAACACAACTATACTTCATCAAATCCACCGCGTGCACATCTTCTGCCTGCAAAATCGGGCATATGGACTCAGTGTTTGTATGAAGACTTGTAACTAAATATCCAAAAAGGGAGAATGCCATCTGCACAATCTCTGGCACACTTGTCAGTTGTCTTCATTATGCTCACAACAAATATTTCCCCAACATCAGGATATTTGGATGTTTTTTTGGAGTTTATAAATGCCATCCCTCTCATAATATATCAATGAGTTGTAATGTATATGGTATACTTGGCACTTAGCGCTAAGTTTTAACATCTAAACTCGACTTGATTGTCAATTTGTGTGACTTGGAGTTTGATGAGTGATGTGGCTAGATTCGGAGTTTGACTTGGTTATTTGCTCAAATTGCAGGGATATGATACCCACGAATTTCTCCAGGCGTTTATCCTGATTTTGCTGGCATGAGATCACTGTAATGACTTGGTTATTTTCTCAAATTGCAGGGATATGGTTCCCACAAAAACACAGAGAATCTTCACTAGTCTTCTTGCATCTTCTGAGATATGACAAACTGGGTTGCAACATTTCTTCACTAGATCCATTGTTTTGATAATTAAATTGATATGTTGTGGCAACTGTATCTTTTTGAGATTTGATACTTGACACTAAACTTTTATTTGATTATATGACTAACCTATGTATGTTCTATAACTGTGCAGGGCACATGAAACTGGAGCAATGTGGAACTCGAGCTTAGCCTCAAAACTCGAATTTGTAAAAGCACATAGAAACCTTTTTCCTTGCTGACATTTTTGACCTCATAAATGCAGTTCTGAAAAACCATGTAACCTGCAAACATTCACAGTATTCTAGTGTCTATTCCATTGGGTTATGGAGTCTTAAATGTTGTCACCAGACCTCTGCAATCTTTATTCAAACCCAGAACATACATTACTGAAAACAAATAATTGTTGCAAACTGACAAACTGAAAAGAATCTTCAACCATGCTTGATGACGAAATCATTCTCTATCTACTCCTACTTTCAACCAGTTGTCCTGCCTCTTGTCAAGTGAAGTCATGCTTCCAATGAGGCCATGTGAGAAACTAATTTATTGACATCGTGCTAGATCTTGCCCTGAAAAATAAAGGAAGCCATATCATACAAAAAAGAGGTTTGAAAGGACGATAAAGACAATCTTCTTCTGACAAAACTATTTTAACATCTATGTTGCTCATAGACTCTAAATAGTCAGCAAAAGGGTCATTGAAGTTATGATGAAATACCTCTTTGAGTTGCTGATCCAACTAACTGCAATGCTACCGATTGCTTTCACTAGTCTCAATGTTGGATGTAGATTGCTTAATCTCTGTTGGAGGAAAATACAAACTCAATTTCTGATCAGAACCTTTCTGCTCCTCTTCACCATCACTCTCTTTGTATCTACTACAAAATTTTAGTTCTTGCAAATCTTGAAACTGTAGGCTTCCCTCATGATCTTCTGCAAATATGAAAATGTCACTTGTTGATTTATCAATCTGCTCAACATCTTGAAATTTTTCAGAAGGAATAATCTGATCATCATATTTAAAGATTTCGAAAGAAACAATTTGATAATCATGACAGTCATATTTAATAGATGAATCTGATACAATGTTAAGGCCATCCTCATGGATATCATAATGTGGATCAACAATTTCTGGATACTGAAGAGTATTCTCTATAGCAGCGTACTCTTCATGAACATCCAAATCTTTAGTCAATAAATGAAATTCATGACAACATTCATGATAGAGAAGTGTTAAATTTTTAAATTAAAATAAAGTACCAAGGCAAGTGTTTCTCTTCCCTAGGTGCCTAAGGGGGAGAAATTTCCGAATATGGGTCTTAGTCAAATTAATTTGTGAGATGCAAATTAAAA
>SNQJ01S0007604.1:72222-111648 GCA_010110895.2 Picea sitchensis
TGAACCCTCTTGCTTGAGATTTATCAATTGGCTAAAGAAGGTATTGCTCCTTGTATCCTCATAGTGTGCTATTATTTCTTCCGTGAAAATTGTCCAAGTGACGAGTGATTTGCGAGAACAAAGCCATAGATACCATACAAATTTATTAGGTTCTAAATATAAAGAAGCAATTCGTACCTTTTGTGTATGTGGCACATTATGGAGATCAAAGAATTGCTCCATTTGAAGTATCCATGTGATTGGGTGCTTGCCATCAAACTTCCTCATATCAATCTTAGGAATGTGGTTGGTCTTCAAACCAAATTTGGAGTTTCTCCATTCTTGATTCACCTTCCTTGTGTCCTCATCATGAATTTCATGGGATGAATTTTCACTTTCAAGTGTCTTCTCTGTTACGACATTTTTCAATACTTCCATGATCTCCATGATCTTCCATGATCTAGGTATGAAAATTTATTTTATGTATTTCTCTAATATTTCTTCTCTGCAATTTCACAGGTCTGATCAAAATTGGATGTGCCAAGTGGAATTTATGGTATCTTCCCCACAACTTGCATATTTTTGGCCTTTCCAGGAGATCTCACTTGTATAGCATGCCCCGCACAAAATAATTGATATAAAATTCTGAAACTCATACCAGAAATACTAGATACTGTCCACGATACAATGAAATCAGTCCCACTCAATTTGGATACTCTAGGAAGAAGTTATGATTGTTTTACCTAGAACACCTTCTTCAGACTAGTCAATAGGACTAGTCAGATATGCTATTTTACACAAGGTGTATCTACAAATTTAAGATGACCTAGAATCTGAAATTTTTACCACAGATACCTTAATAATTTATTTAAATAGCCTCTGGAGTTTAGGGTCTGAAATGTTACAGAATTTTTTTTATAGCGAAAATTCCGCAATGACTCAGTTCAGGATGATTCCATAACCCTATCTTGTACAGGCTATATCTCCGCAATTATAAGGCCTCAGGAGCTAAATTTTGAACCCAGCGTACCTTGATCCGTCTGTTAAATATCCTCCAAGTTGTT
Source organism: Picea sitchensis (assembly GCA_010110895.2). NCBI lineage: Eukaryota > Viridiplantae > Streptophyta > Pinopsida > Pinales > Pinaceae > Picea > Picea sitchensis. The sequence continues at coordinate 73,266 of SNQJ01S0007604.1, forward strand.
CCTTCAGAAATGCTGTAGAAAACAATTTATAGAGAAAATGCCAAGGTGTCTCAGATGTAGCAGTGAAACCCCAAGACCTTGAGCTCTGATACCATATGTTAAGAACCAAATATCAATATAGCATAGAAAAACCTTAGAAAAAGAAATCAACGCCTTGAAAAAGATATAATTTCAGATAATAAGCCTCTTTTAGGGGGCAACCTCCTTTTACCCCACTTAAATGTTCCAGTACAAGATGATTCAAAATGAAAATGTCTCCTTGGTATATATAGGAGACTAGGAGGTATAATTACAACTAATCTCCTAAAGATGACATAAATAAAATAACATTACTAATATAATATGCCCCAATTGAGGGGTAGTGAGACAATATTAGGGCTTAACATGCATGTCTCCAGGCTCGGTTCTAACCACATTACCTCCCTTGTGTGACCTCTTCTTCAAAGGAGTCTCCATGGTTTAGGATGAAATATTAATAGATATGGAGCGGTGATAACTACGAGAATCAAAGAGTCATACTTCAAGTGAAGAATGGTTGCCCCTTTACAAGAATTTTCTCTAATTCAAACGGGTTGCTAGCTTAGGAAACACTAACTATGAAAATCCCTCCCTTGACTATGTACAGATATGAACACTGAGGAAAAACATATGATGAAGTGATACCCTATGATTGTCTTTTAAAAATGGGTCAAGAACAGTCCAACTCAACTGATAGAGGAGGCAGGGGAAAACACAATGTCGTTTCAGTAGCATTTATGGGTAGCACACTACACATAAAGAAGATAAGTCTGGATTTGACACTGAGAGCTCAGGAGAAATGGTAGACAGATGTATTAAGGCCAATAAACAAGTGATTGGATCCGCAGGTTTGAATAGAGGGAAAACAAATAGGATGGTGTGAGGAAAATATCTCCTCCATTTATGCAGGCACGATAGCTACCAAAACTCTGAGCGATGATTTCTCCTTGAAATTGATATGCAGAGGGGGAAATAACACAGAATACCTGGAGAACAAAGACAGCTCAAAGCTTTAGCGAAATATTAGGAAAGTATCACGAGCAACTCGGCCTCCAAATCCACCTCAGCATCAAATATGGTAGCACTGCTGCCAACTGGTCCGAGCTGGTAGTTTGTGCAATGCAACAATTTGAGTTTTTCAAAATTTGAAAATTGTTAGCAGAGCTCATAAATCTGAATAGTCGAAGGCATATTTTTAACTAATCATGGTGTTGAAAACAAGGAAGAGATGACATCAGTGCAATAATCAAGAATCATGGTGAAATATGAAAGAGAGGGAGTGCACTACTTAAATTCTTGGTGAGTTGGCAGTGCTCCTTTTCAAATAATGATTTGACCAATAAGAATGGGACAAAACACAACAAGGCAAGGCTACAGAGGTATGAGTAAGGAGGGTGGCATGCCAAGTCGATCTAGTCGTGGAGTGAGTGGAACTTAGTGGCAAATCATGGAGGGGATCAAAAACATAAGTCATGAAAAATGAAGCTAGGACAAAATTTCATGTCAAGATCAATATTTGAGCCATGACTTAAACCTGTATTTATCAAAGTCATCTAAGTAAATCACACAATTAAGAGACAAACCAAAATTACAAAAAAAATCTAAAGGCTTAGAAAAATAAAAACTAAGGGCTAAAGACCCAAGGAAACTTAGTGTGATAACAAGTTGAATAGGACAAAAGTTAGTGTATGAGTCAAATGACTCAAGCACAAGAAATAAATAAAAAACTAAGCTAATAACAACTAAAGAAACAAAACTATAATGCATAAGGAAATTAGAACCAAAATTAATCAAACAATTGATCAATATTCATGCCACCAATGGAGAGATTATATTAGTGGGAAAACACCAAGGAAAAAGGGGGACTTATGGATCTCCTCTTCCTCCAAGGGAGGGCCCTTGAGTTCCCTATGTAAGAGATCTTTTTACAAATAGAAAACTAGAAAGGAAATGGTGAAGAAATCCAAGCTTATTCCCTCAAGAGGTGAGGTGAATAGCTTAATGAAATGATGCTAGTATGCTCCAAGAAGGAAAGAGGTTCCCTGTATGAGAATGGAGGCATCATAACAATAGAATGAGATTATTTAATTCATAGTGCACCCATGGCCTCTTTTTATAGAAAATATTTGAGGCATTATCCAACCGGTCTTTAGTGTGAACAAGGGGCCCTTTAGGGAACCCTTAGGTCTTTGACCAACCCCCCACTTGGATTCATATCGGATTTAAGGGTCAAATCAACTTGAAAGCTGAACTAGAAGTGGGTGAAGGGTCGACAAGAACCATAAATGCATTGTTCTCAGGTGTGCATGGCAATTTTTGTACACAGTTGCGCGTTGGGCGCATGTGCACTTATCTGACGTTTCTGACCTACGCATGTGCGTGTGCTTCCTGTAGTGTTTCTTCACATGTTAATTTTTTAACCAGTTGTATAGTTTGTTCCCTTTGGAAAAGAATTTTTGGGACTATCAATGAACTAATAGGTGTTTGGAGATGTTGTATTCTTGTAACCATTTGTGGATGAAATTTTAGTGATAACAGTTGATTTCCCCCGAACGAAAAACTTGCATAGCAACATAACTTATTGACATCACTATTGACTTTGCATTGGCCATGTGTCTTCCACATGTCACCTAGATTCGTGACTTATGTAACCTAAAGTTCCAAATTGACCTTGACAATTTTCACTCTTTGATTGTGCCACGTGTCCTTGCTGACATGGAAAATGTCCTCCTCTTGGTCATAGATACATACGAATCCTTGATCCAACGACTGTGATCAACTCTTAGATCAACGATACACATTTATTTCAGCCTTCGGGACTTTGGGTTATTTTTTCCCAATTATCAACTCTCTCGAAGTGATATTCCCCGACTAAACATAGAGTAAGTTAAGTTCATCTAATAATCCATATTTGACGCAAAAAGATTAACATGATCCAATGACTGTCGGGATTTCAACTATTTGGGATCTCATGAATCCTTGATCCAACAACTGTGATAAGTTCTAGATCAAAGGTCTAGATCCATTTTAGCCTTGGGAACTTTGGGTTATTCATTCCCAATTCTCAATTCTCCAGAAGTGAGATTCCTCGAACAAAACTCAAGAAATTTGACTTCATCTGACGATCCTTATTTGATGCGAAAATCCTAACACAATCCAACAATTATCGGGATTTCAACTATTTCGGGATCACATGAATTCTTGATCCAATGAATGTGATCAGTTTCTAAATCAATGGTCTAGATTCATTTCATCCTTCAGGACTTTGGGTTATTCTCTCCCACTTCTCAATTCTCCCTAAATGAGATTCCTGGATTAAACCTTGGGTAGCTTCCAAATCTGATGGTCCTAGTTTGTCCTGATATCTTACATCAATGCATAGTATTCTTCCTCAATTATTTTGTAGTTTTTACTGTGGGGATTTTCAATCTTGATCTCATTTCTGCAATGTGTTTTCCTTTATGATATTTTTGGTTTTGTACTTGGATTCTAACTGATCGAGATCATTGATATTTTTGGAATTTGATCCTAATAGTGTTTCTACATTGCGTTGATCTCATGAAATATTATATGCTTCCTATCCTGAGCTTTAGGTAGATTCCTCTGCATGTTGTTCATAACAACTCATCAGCACATCATAATGGCATTGCTTGTTGACATCAATGAAAACACATCAATGACAATATGTCCAACAATATCCCCCTTTTTCATTGAGGGAAACACACCAATTTTTGGCCCTCGACCAAGTTTTGAGGAAATCTTGGTCAGGTTTGACCACTTTTTGGACTTCGATGCAGTGATCGAGAAAGGATCTCCCAAGCGGTGTTGAGATCACGAATCTCACTTGTTTTGTGGGATTTGTGGACCCAAAAATGGGTTCTTAGGGTTTTTGTAATGGGTTATGGGATGTCAGCCCATGGGTTTACCCATGTTTAGGCCCTATTGTAAAATTATAAATAAGTAAGAATGTATTGTAGAAACTAGAAGGAAGAAAAGCGATGTAAGAGACTTAGAGAGCGAAGTCAAAGTAGCTAAGTGAAAATAGTTCAGAGTGATTTGTGCAACAAAATGTGTATGTAAGGCTATGTGCATGATAAAGGAGTTGGCTTTGTGCCTTGAGCTAATTTTGGGAATGAGGATTAGGTGCTTAGTGTGCAGATCTCACGTCCTCTGTGAAGCTTGGCTCTGTGGCTTAGTGCAGAGGAGAAGATGAATGTAAGATATTGGAGACTAATAAAGAAGATGAAGAAGTTGGTGGACGTAGCCCCACACTAGGGTGAACCGCGTATATCTTGTGTCTTCTAGTTTCTTTGTGTTGTGTTGTTTATATTGTGAATCTACTTTGCTTATTATGTATGTTAGATAGACTTATAGATTCTTAGTGTTTCACATGTGTTAAGGATGAATGAATGTTAGATCTAACTCTATGTTGTGTGCTAAGTAGTTGAAGAGCTTGATCTTTACTATTACCACGTTGATATATCTTAGGGTTTGTTCTGCGATGTTAATAAAGCTAATGAACTAATGCATATCATCTTCTAAGTGTTATTAAAGTACTTATGAAGTCTTGTAATCACATATATATGTCCCATCTTGGTTACAGACACCTGATTCCTGTAACCCCCCTGTCTCTACCTCAGGTGAGACTTCACCTGCTTCACAGGTGTTTCCAAAAGGGCCAGTAGTTAGGGATTTTTTGGTGCACTTTTGAAGCATTGAACCCTAGGTCTGCCCTTGTGCCAACAAATGGTTCTGTTGTTGGGACCTGAAACTATGATTTCTAGGAACTGAATAAAAGAGAAGCTATGTACGTAGATTTGTTGTTGTAGTGCACAATACTCTACTTGAATTGTGAAGCTCTGTGCTAAGAAAGAAACCTGATATGAAGAAAATAGGTAAGATCTTAAAAGAGGTAAAGCTTTGTGATTTGATAAGAGTAAGAAAAGAGAAAGTTTTTGTTTCGAAAGCATGAATTTAGGTATGTTTAATAGATTTTTTCCTAGTCTGAAAGCTAGGGCGCAGTTGGAAGAAAGAGTTGACCTGAATAAATTTGATAGAAATAAAGAAAGATATGTTATTCCTATGCATAGAAAGAAATTTTGGACTAATAAATGGATGCAGAAACCTAGAAAGAACTTTTGCAGATTGCAGGTCCAACACTATGATCCTAGTGCACAGTGCATGACAAGTTGGGGAAATTACAAGAGAAAGAGAGGTTTGACAGTATGTTATAACTACAGGATACTGAGACACCTTGATAAGGAATTCCTTGGTAAAGGCCCTGTTTGTCTTTGTTGTAAAAGTATTGGTCATGAAGTTACGGATTGTCCAAAGATGATTTATAAAATTGAACAAATGAACATGAGACAAGAAAACTATGAAGGAAGTCAAGAGAATAAGATCATGTTAGAGAGTCATCAAGAGAATGAGTCAGAAAAATCTCACAATATGTTATCACAATTGAAAGAAATGATGAATGATCACAAGGATGTCATTTTATCAGAGATCTTGAAGGTAAAACATCGCATAAATGAAAGAATAGGAAACTTCGAAATAGATTGTGTGTTGGATGAGGAAACACAAGTGAATATTATGACAGAAGACACTTGGGAAGTTTTGGGAAATCCTATTGTGGTACCTTCATTGGGAAGGATAGGCTTGTTCAAAGGAAAGATAATAACCCTATGTGGAAGAGTTACTAATGTACTTGTTAATACCATTGAACATCGACTAAAGAGGAATTTGAAGTCATTACGTTTGTTGAGAATAATGCCCCGTTCCCACTTTTGTTAGGAAAGACTTAGATCAAGAAGGATCATATCAGAAGGAGAGTAGAGGAAGAAGCCACAGAAAAGAAGAAGCAAGAACTAAGGGATTTCATAGCTAGAAAAATAGACTAACTAATAGAAGAAAGAGAAGATAAGTAAAAGAAAAAGAACACAAGATAATTAGATGTCGAAGTTGAGAGAATGAAAGAACGTTTGAAGGACCTATCCATGCAAGAAAGAAGAAAACCCACCCTGGAATTAATAACAGAAGAAGTATTAACTTTGAACCCTTTGAGAACACATCAACAATGTGAAGTCACAACACTAGGGGAATATAAGAATAGGAATGGAAAGATAAATCTAGAAATAGTTAGAGAGACTCAGATCACAGGAAAGAAGGCAAGGAAGCTTAGTAAGAAGAAATCCAAGTTGTAAAAGATATAGGAAGTTACATGAAAGACTTCACAGGAGGTAAGTTTGCAATATTTGAACCTCACCGAAACAACAGAACCGCGCAGAATGGGACTTCTCTCCGGTGATTCTATATGACCATTGGAGGCACCCCGACCATTAGAATGACGTTCCAAAATGGCTGGGAAACACATTTATGGGTGGATGGAACACGTTTGGGGCATTGAGACTGCTCCATAACAGAAATATTCACATTAATGGAAGCATTCCTACCCATTGGAAGAATCTGTTACAACGCTCACTTATTTAACCCATCGGACGCTACGTCAGGACCAATTTTTTCCACCCGTGATTATCTGAGACAAAAAGAGAAGTGATTGTGTGTCGAGTTGTGTTATCATACCTTGACCACCTATCTATTCTCCTACCCTGAACTAATTGTTTAAAATTGAGAATGCCAGGCGAACATAGTGAGTTGGAGAATTTTGTCGAGGAGGTTCTTAAGAAGTTTATGGATAATAAAGATATGTCCAAAGGAGTACATGCATCATCAACCAGGGGAATCCAGGATTCCCATTTGACTGGATGACATTCTAGACGTACTAACCCCGCAAGGAAGTAAGCATCGCGAAGATATGGAAAATGTGAAGAAGATCTTGTCGATCTTACCAAATTATATCCCACGTTTGGTTGGCATGGTTAACCGCGACAACATCCCACGGAACTTCAAGTACACTTTCATTGCGTACATCTTCAAAGGAATACACATAGTTGGGAGTCAGTTGGGACAGATCCCACTACTGAAGAACAATGGCTTTAACATGGGGGATAGAAAGAATTATGCGATGATTTCACCTCACAGACACTTGACGAAGACCACTGGGAAGAAGCCTCACCTAGTCTCCCAACCTTGGATTAAGGAGCTCGTGTAGTCCAATATACTCAATGTTATGAAGATTCCCCATTTTGACCGACACAAGGAGGTTAACACTTGCATTAAAATCCTCTTGTCGTGATACCATGGTGGATACCTATGGCTCAACGGGTGGATTACTGTGGATTCGGTGTTGATCCACCTAATTACAGGACTAAACATGCAGGGACCCGAACCTTAGAAATTTTACCCAGGGAAGACCTTGGATCACTCCCTGACACAGCTTATCAAGGAAGCATATGGAAAAGTCAAGAATGGAAAGAGAGGCTACAAGGTAGCCTCTATCCAGGATGGTGCAGTGTGCCTCGCTTGCCAACTAATAGCTGGAAATAATCACCCCACACAGGTCACCGAGTTTTTGGTGGACCTCGCAGCAAAGTGTGTGGAGGTAATGCAAATGGATTGGGTGAGTTACCTCATCAATGAGCTCAAGAAATACTATCGTGAAGCTCAGGATTAGGGATACGAGTTCCACTTTAGCTGGCTACTCATATTGATTGCATTTGTCGCTTGGAAAATGTCGGATGGAGGCACCTTCCCAGATATTGAACCATCAGATTCGTTGGCTGCTAGGTTCTCTACCTTGGGGTACACCAACAATATGTCGAAGAAATGGCAGTTGAACATTGTGTTCCATGCCTATTGTCAGCAACTGAAGGTTTCCATTCAAGCCTTTCCACGCATGACACCATGCACCTTGCACCAATATCGACCTTTAACGAAGTTCCACGCAGATCAGAATTTTATGTATATCACTGCGCGCAGAGATGAGAACAAGGAAGAGTTGAAATCATATTACAAGCTAACAGATGACGACATGGAGCAGATCATGGAGGAGTGGCTAGAGGAGTTCCATGTATTGGTCGATGATGCATAATTATCTAACCCTGACATCATAGGAAGCCCCTTAGTCACCCGGGTAGAGCATGCTGGACAATCCAGTGTGAAGAAGAAGAAGAAAAAGGAGGAAGCCCAGAATATAAAGACTGATGAGGAGGACAACTCCTCTAAAGAAATTGGATCTGGCTCACCTRCAGGAGGAGGAGGAGGAGAAAACCAAGAAGATGGAGAAGAAGGAGGGGATGAAGGAGAAAATAAAGGAGAAGGAAAAGCTACACCACCAAAAGATCCCCCTACTAAAACACCGTAGAAGAGGAAGGTTTCTCCGTAAAAACCTTCGACAAGAAAGAAGACCCGTGCCAATAAGCCCCATCTAGAGGCCACACTCATAGAGGATGATATCATTCTAGTCCACAGAGCCATGGAGGATGCATATGAATATCTCTTGCAGAGATATGGAGTGAAGCAAGAGGAGTTGTATGGAAGGGTTGAGAAGGAATTCAAGGAAATACAATAGGCTATTCGATCTGTTCACGTAGTGGCCACTGCGCCTTCCTCGTCAGAGACTGCAGAATTAGGGGATGAGCTCGCCCAACTAAGAAGACTTGCAGATGCGAAAAAGGCTCGAATTCAAAGATCCCAAGAATAAAAGGAGAAGGCTAGAGAATCCCTAAAGAAAGAGAAAGAGGAATTCTTAGAGAAACTACGAGTTTCGGGAAATGCTCAAGGAAGAAAAAGCGAAGATACAGAGAGAAAAGGACCAGCTGCTCATGGAGCAGATTGCAGTCAAAGAAGCAGTGGATAAATCACTTTGGTATGTGCCCATCTTGGCATAGGAGGGACAAGAATTGGTTGATATTCAAGTGGTGAAGCTCGCTAAGTCCATCCAACATATTCAATCGAGGATAATAGACTTGGAGATTCAAGTAGTACCAAGCACTCCACAAGAGGTGCGAAATTAGAGGGAGGAAGTCGTTAAGAATGCAATTGGAAGGATCATATCCCTCACCTCAGAATGCAAACAACTGAGTGATATAAGCGCACAGACTTATGAACACCCCATAGACGACCCAAATCTAAGGAAACTGGGAGTGCGGTTATAGGAGGCGCAACAGCAGGCACTGTTAGTACAGGTGCAGATGAATCTACTCACTACATTCAAGAGAATTAAAAGAGCACAAGATCAGTATGCGATACAACAACAGATTACTTCCATCAAGGGTAGAGTAATGGAATTCACGCAAAAGTTGCAACCTATGCAGGATGATGCCTGCAAGGTTTTTGAAGAAATCGAAGGACAAGGCTCACAACTAGACCAAGTGGTTGCGACAGTGGAACAGTTCTTGGAAGGTCCTGTTACAGAGAAGATGATTCAAGATCTCCCTAAGCAGGAGGCTCAGGTGAAGAAGCAAGTTGAGGCCACTTGAGTGAAGCTTGAGGCCTTCAAAACAACTTTTCTCAGACCTAAGTGACTCAGAACGAGTAACAGATGAGTGTTGTGGTCATGTTGTCCCTCGACCAAGTTTTGAGGAAATCTTGGTCAGGTTTGACCACTTTTTGGACTTCGACATAGTGATCAAGGAAGGAGCACCCAGACGGATCCAAGATCGTGGATCTCACTTGTTCTGTGGTCTTTGTGGACCCAGAAAGGGGTTCTTAGGATTTTTGTAATGGGTTATGGGATGTCAACCCATGGGTTTACCCATGTTTAGGCCCTATTGTAAAAGTATAAATAAGTAATAATGTACTGTAGAAAGTAGAAGGAAAAAAAACGATGTAAGAGACTTAGAGAGCGAAGTATAAGTAGCTAAGTGAAAATATTTGTTAGTGCTTTGTCAATAGAATGTGTATGTAAGGCTTTGTGCTTGATAAAGGACTTGATAAAGGAGTTGTCTCTGTTCCTTGACCTAATTTTTGGAAGGAGGATCGGGTGCTCAGTGCGTAGATCACATGTCCTCTACAAAGCTTGGCTATGTGGCTTAGTGCACAAGAGTGGATAAATGTAAGAGATTGGAGACTAATAAAGAATACAAAGCAGTGGGTGGATGTAGCTCCACACTAGGGTGAACCACGTATATCTTATGTCTTCTGGTTTCTTTGTGTTGTGTTGTTTATATTGTGAATCCTCTTTGCTTATTATGTATGTTAGATAGACTTATATATGCTTAGTGCTTCACATGTGTTACGGATGAACGAATGTTGGATCTAAATATGTGCGGTTTTCTAAGTAGTTGAAGTTCCTGATATTTATTGTTACTGCGTTGATCTATATTAGGGTTTGTTCTACGATGTTAATAAAGCTAATGAAGTAATTAATATCATCTTCAAAGTGTTATTAAAGTACTTGTGAAGTGTTGTAATCACATATATGTGTCCCATCTTGGTTACAGACACCTGAGTCATGTAACCACCCCTACCTCTACCTCGGGTGAGACTTTGCCTTCTTCATAGGTGTTGTTGAAAGGGTCGGTAGTTAGGGTTTTGTTGGTGCTTTATTGAAGCGTTGAACCCTAGGTCTACCCCTAGGCCAACACCAAATTCATACACAAACTACCCTTGTGAATATGCTTCTCTCCTCTGAAGTTACTCTCCCCTTTTAATATCAATGGAAAATGGTTTCTCCCCATATGATTAATCTATGTCGATCTGTATGTTTCTGACCAAAATCTAAACTTCAGAAACTCCCTCTACAATTATTCTCTTCCTTCCATAATTGAATGACTCCCCCTGTCAATCTTCTCTCTCTACTTTTGAATGCTCTCCCCCTTTGTTTCTAAAAGGGTATCTCTTCCTGACAGGGTCTCTCCCCCTGCCAATTTACTAACTGATTATGTCGGTCCATTGGGATATTTGTGTTCAAATAAGTAGTCATATTGATACCAACTTGTAGTGATACCCATTTGTAGTGATCAAGTCTTTCAAACCTTCATCTAATTACTTTATTATTTGATAACAAAAATACTCCTCCTAAGTTTTTACTGATTTTCATTTGTCAAATAGAACAAGAGTATGAATCTTACTGATCTTTTTTATCTTCTTCTTATTATTCTTTGATATTTCACAGGAATAGAAATTGAGGATTGATACCAATTGATTTAATACCAATTTTGTTATCAATTGATCTTTTGTTGAATGATACCCCTTGAAATTCTTTGCTACTTTTTCTCTTCTCCCCTTTTTACAAAAATGACAAAAATGATCTTTTCTTGTTCCTTCTGAGGTCATACTCCCCCTAAGGTGATCCTCATATTTGTCCATTTTCTCCTTCTTGTATTCTACAATAACCCTACCAATAATTTTTCTTTTGACCACTAATGTTTAGATAGTCAAGATTTTCCATATGTTATCTTTTAAAAAATCTTGGCATAATCCTTTGATTTTGTAGAAACCAATTTAAATTTATTTTTGTATTTTCTTTTTTTTGCTAACTAATTATGGCATCATCAAAATTTGATATTGTCCCATATTCTTCTACTGTCACTTCCCTTTCTTGAGCTTGATCTATTTCATATTGAATTTCACATTCTTTATTAGGACCTTCACCCATCATTTCCTTATTATTAATTTCTTCACTTTCAGGTGCAATATCATCATTCTTTCTTTCCCCTTTAGATTTTCTTCTCCATATCTCTCTATGAGATATTTTTCTTTTTGGACCTTCTCTTTCTAATTGTTCTTTTGGAGATTTGTCATCTCCTTTATTCTTCCAATGTTTATTAGGTTTTATCCCTGGCTTGAATGACTTATTTAAGGATTGACTTTTTGAACTCCTACAACTTTGGGATTTGTGCCCAAACCTAAGGATTTTGATTCTTGAATTTATTTTGGATTGAGAGATCTGTCTTTTGATTTTCTTCTTCATTTTTACTTCTATAGCTTCCTTCCTTAAAAACATTAATGTCTTGTAATTGGTTTGTGATTGCATCATTTCCTTTTGAGAAGGATGATCCTTTCCCATGTTTGTAAATGGTGCTCCACTTGTCACTATATTCTTTCTTATTGTATCCAGGACTAGTTTTTTCATCAGCTGAACTTTCACTGTTCCAAATTTTATCTACGATAGCTGAGCTATTCTGGAAATTGATAGTTTTATTTTTCTTTTCATTCATCTTTTTGAGATTGACTATTTCTAATTTCAACATGTGACATAATTTTTGCCTTTTGGATGATTGCATCCTTTGGGATTCTTCATTTTTCTTGGCCTCCTTGAGTTGAATCTTTAGATTTTCATTACTATATTCATTTATCTTCTTAAGGTTGATCATTTTTTATTTAAACTTGTGACATGTCTCTTCCTTTTTAGTCAACTGAATCTTTAGGGCTTCTTCCACTTCCTTAGCATGTTCAAGTTGATTATTTATATTGATGACTATTTATTATGTCTCATCCAAGACTTCTTTGCATTTAATAGTTTTTTCATATGTCTTCAATTATTCCATATCTTTTGTTAGATAAAAAACTTTAGTTTTCAATATTTTGATTCCTTCCTCATATTTTAGTTGAATCCTTTTGAGGTTGATGGCTTCTAATTCAAACATTTGGCATGATTCTTCCTTTTTAGTTATTTTGATCTTCTAGGATTCTTCCTTTTTCTTAGATTCTTCAATTTGATTCATTAGATCTGCATTAGTACTTTCATTTATCTTTTTGAAGTTGCTGATTTCCAATTCCAACATGTGGTAATAATTTTCTTTCCTAGTTAACTGGATCTTTAGGACTTCTTCACTTTCTTTAGTTTCCTCAAGTTGAGTTTTTAGACAGTTAACCAATTCTTTTGTTTCTTTTAGTAATTCTTTTCTTTTATTGTCATGTGTCTTTAATTATTATATTTCCTTTATCGGATGATCAACTTCAATCTTCAATCTTCAATCTTCTCATCTCTTTGTCTTTGTCTTCTGGTTAAACTCTATGTTCAATCTCTTCATGGCTATATTGATCTAACTGTTGAAGTAGCAACATATATTTGTTTTTAAGTTTCTCAAACTCTTCTAGAGTGCACATTGTTGTGTACTCAATATTGTCAATAACCTCCATATGAACTTTAATATGTATACCATCTCTTGGTTCCATACGAATATCTTCTATTGCAACTGTAACATCACTCTTAAGATTATGTAATTTTTCTTTAGTGATTCTTGAGGTATTCCTCAATTCCTTGATGAGGTTGTATTCTTCATTTCTGACCGAGGATTGCATAAAAACCTAAATTTCATCCTAATTAGAAATCTCTTTCTCTATATTTTGTTCTTAAATCTGATTGGAATTCTCCTTTTCTTTATTTTGTTCCTTATATTGATAAGAATTATCTTCTTATGAGTTTTGTTCTTTATCCTGATAGGAATCCTATTTAGAGGAGTCTTGTTCCTTAATTTAATAGGATTTCTCGTCTTCTTATGCTTTATTCTGATAACAATTTTCTAGTTGGAGCCATAATTATTTAGCAGATTTTTAGTGCCTCTTTTTTTCATTGACTTGGTCTTACAATCCATCCTGGATTTCTTTTAAGGCTAATTAATTGTTTCTCCTCGCTTCCTTTGTAGTTTTTGTTTTTCTCTTTGAGGTAGTTAAGTGTCAGGGATTACTTACTACCGAATCCCAAACTCTAGATCCTATTGACTTTAGATACATTTTCATATTTTCCCTCCATGAACCATAATATGTTCCATAAAATAAGGGATCTTCATTTGTGGAGATACCCATTTTTCCAACCATTTCTTCATAATCTACCTTCCAGTGTTTAAAATATGTTGAAGGAACCCTCTCTTATACCAATTGTTGAAATGTACACTTGACACTAAGAAGGGGGGGTGAATCAGTGTCACAAAACTTTGGAAAATTTTCCACTTTTCATAAATTAATTGAACAACATATATTTATTTCAATTTATCAACCAATATATAAAAGAGTAAATATTTTATTTATTTATTTAACTTGAATGAATACATAAGATCTATATTCATATTCAAACAATCATGAGAGACCCAACTATTTGTTACAAGACCCATCTTGTAGTTCTCATATCCAACTGAGAAATGAGGAATCCAACCCTCATAACAAGTCCTAGCTTGTTGATCTTAGATCCAATTGAGATGTGAGGAATCCAATCCTCATACAAGACCCAACTTGTAAACATGCACCAACCTGATAAAATGAACCCTCATTCAACCCATTATATATAAATATATATACTTCAACAAATTCAACTACATATTTTGTTCACCCTACTTATTTATTTATATAGTCTCCTAACAGGTATGAGTTTGAAGCATTATGTCCCTTTGTTTGAACCATCACACCTATTCATACACCTCTTCATTTGAATTAATAATATTAATTTCTATTATTATTATTATTTTGATTTAAAGACTTCAAATCCCTTGTTTTGCATTTTATTATGTTCTGGCTAAAAACCTGTCATTGCAAATGTTGCAAAAATCGAGTTCTACGAAGGTGCTTCCTTCAAACCATGTTTTTCATATGACCATATGCATAGAATCACGGCCTTATTAATTTAAGCGTTGCCTCTTCTTTCACCTAGAAATATTTTTATCTATGAAGTGATGTCTTCTGTAGTGTTAATCTTGAGTTGACGTGTGTCCATAAACTTCAACGGTCTAGATGCTATTTCAGAGCTTCGATACTCCAGGAATCTGGGTTACTAGAACTCTAAGTAGTTTAATTCCTCCGAAATGATAACCTACCGAATAAGTCATAAAGCGGTAGTGATTGCTTGGTGTAGGTTAACACCTTCACTTACACTATTCTTCCACTATGCTTGATCAATAGTTGAGAACTCTCCTGAAGTAGATCAACGGTTAGCATTATTTTCTGATTTATTCTTTACTATATCCTTCCACTATACTTGATCAACAGTCGAGAATTCTCTTGAATTAGATCAACGATTAGCATTACTTTGTGATTTATGTTTATTCTATCCTTCCACTATACTTGATCAATGGTCGAGAATGCTCTCGAATTATATCATCGATTAGCATTACTTTATGATTTAAGGTTACTCTATCCTTCCACTTATTAATACAAAGGCTATGAATTAATAAAAGGTTGATATGGATGACCACTATTTACTTTGGGACTTTGGGGGTTCATAGGTCTAGGTAATTGTTGTTCCAATTTCCACCAGAGTTGGACAACATCGAAGTGGTCAACATGGGAGTGCTTACATCATGTTTTGATCTAACGGTCATGTGATAATATGGAGGATATTAGATCAAAAATTATGATTGACTTAGGCCTTCGACACTTCGAGTAGTTGTTGATTTCCTCCGAAGGACAAACTCTGGAAGTGACATAACTTGTTGATGTCACTATTGACTTGGCACTGGTTGAGTGGTTACCACGTGTCACCTAGATTCATGACTTACGTAACCTAAAGTGCCAAATGGAACTTGACACTTGTCACTATATTATTGTACCACATGTCCTTGATGATGTGGCACATGTCCTCCTCCTGGTCGTAGGTTCATATGAATCCTTGATCCAACGACTGTGATCAACTCTTAGATCAATGGTCCAGATTTATTTTGGCCTTCGAGACTTTTGGTTATTTGTTCCCAATTCTCAACTCTCCCGAAGTGATATTCCCCGACTAAACCTAAAGTAACTTAACTTCATCTAACGATCCATAGTTTACATGGAAAACTTAACACGATCCAACAACTGTCGAGATTTCAGCTATTCAGGATCTCGTGAATCCTTGATCCAACGAATGTGATCAGTTCTAGATCAAATGTATTGATTAATTTCGGCCTTCCAGACTTTGGGTTATTCGTTCCCAATTCTCAATTATCCTGAAGTGAGATTCCCCAAATAAACCTCGAGCAACTTGACTTCATATGATGATCCTTCTTTGACGCGAAAATCCTAACATGATCCAATGGCTGTCAAGATTTTGACTATTTCAGGATCTCATGAATCCTTGATCCAACGAATGCGATTAGTTTCTAGATCAATGGTATAGATTCATTTCATCCTTCGAGAATTTGGGTTATTCGCTCCCATTTATCAATTCTCCCGAAAAGAGATTCCCCAATTAAACCTCGAGTAGCTTCCAGATCTGACAGTCCTAGTTTGTCCTGAAATCTTACATCAGTGGACAATATTCTTCCTCGGTTCTTTTGTATTTTTTATTGTGGGGACTTTCAATCCCGATCTCATTTGTTCAATGAACTTTCCTTTCTGATCTTTTTGGTTTTTTACTTGGATTCTAACTGATCGATATCATTGATCTATTCAGAATTCAATCTCGATAGTGTTTATGCATTGCGTTGATCTCATGAAACCTTATATGTTTCCTCTCATGAGATTTAGGTAGATTCCTCTTCATGTTGTTCATAACAAATCATCAACACTTCATAATGACATCGGTTGTTGACATCAATGACAATATGTCCAACAAAGAGAATAAAATGAAAGTTGGGTCTGGTCAGAAATATTATTAAAGAAATAAGATGAGGAAAAGAAAATAGATTAATAATAAACTCTAAAAAAGGAAAAAGAATATAGGATGAAAGTTGAGAAGGAAAAAGAAAATAAAGAAGAAGAGGAAAAATTATAGGTAGAAGTTTATGAATCTAGAAAACAGAAACAATAAAATTTACAAGTAGGAGATGAGAGAATAAGAAAACATAAAAAAACATAAATTAAAGAAAGAAGTCGAAAATATTGACAAAGAAAGACTTGAAGTAGAGGAAAATACAAGGTTAGAAGAAGAATATAGGAAGAAAGAAGAAGAAGAAAAAAATGAAGAATTAAAAATATCACAACTAGAAAAAGATCAAGGAGCTTCTATATAAAGTACAGAAACACCCAAGAGAAATAATCTATTGATCAGAACCTATATCAAATAACATAGTAGGCTAAACCACCTCTAAGCAAATTTATTGACCTAACTAGGAATTATTTGGTTGTTCCTAAACCAAGCACATAAAAAAGGAAAAGGAATTAAGGATACAATTTTTGAAATGGAATAGGTAGTCACACCAAGTACTATGGAATTGTAACACACTCAACCCCCTAAAACACCTTAGGCTGGAAGGTTTAAAATTTTCTCCATTATTTGCTCTAAATACTTTACCAATAAATACCTCTAAATCTAAGGATGATATCATAATTCGAATATTCTCTTCAAGAGATTTCCAATGACTATAAATATGCTAAAATCTAAGTTTAATAAAGATATTCCCCCTTAAAGTTTCAATGCCTTTTCCCACCTAAAACCAACTCATACGCATGTTTATCCTTTCCACCTATACCATTCAACATGGAATGGCTTGGGAATTGATGTGTCAGGACATGCAACCTCCAACATGGCATGCCTCAGGCCAATAGGCGATAGACATATCACACAATCCAATAAGAGAAACAATTCACATATGAAAATCTAGGGCTCAATATTTTCCAAAAGTCACTTGTGAGGTTTTCTTCTAGATTTTAAATGGTGTAAATATATAGGGTTATAGAACTCTTGAGCTTACCTAGAACCTTGAAGTGGAACCATTTAGAGTCTATGGATCCAGAGATCCAGTCTTCCATGAAATCCCTCTTAACGAAAATGGATGGATTTGGATGCAAAACCCCAACCAAGAACCTTGGTGCATCTGGGTATCTAGGATCTGGAGGAAATCAAGTTCCTTTCCAACACAAAGGTTGGATCTAGATCTCCAGCTAACATGAATTGGCATAGAGTCAGACAATGTAGGAAACATGTTTTGACATGGCATGAAATGACAATACAGAAAGATGATGTGGCACTTGATGTGTGAAGGATGATGTCATGGTGTCATCCCCTTATTATGGAATCTTGCACTGGAACCAAGACTTATATAGGGATCCAAGATCTAAGAAAAAATCCTACGGTACATCATTTGAAAGGTTGTATGGTTAGATGTTAGATATGACCTCACCCGAGACACATGGAATGACACATGCATGGCACATGGCCCAATTGAGACGTGACACATGGTCTAATCGTGATGAAACACGTGGACCCTGACACATGGACATCAACGCAATGAGTAAACCTCTCAAACATAATTGTTCCTTGGAACCTAGACCCATTTGTATATCTAGGATTTGGAGTCTCTCTCTTGTTGCATTATTTAAAAAAGGGATATATTCAAATATCTGAAATCCTGAAATTTAACAATCTCTAGATATTGCATTTTGGTTATGATTGGATGACTAGGATCCTTAATCCTTCCAATCCAACAACTGTGATTACATCAGCTAATAAATTCATAATGAAAATGAGGTCCCATAGCTCAGCACCAATCCCACACTAACACCTATCACTCCCTCATGGAATTCCAACCACCACCTATCATGACACGCCACGTCTCATGTCATTCACACATGCCCCAATCCCTTGCTCATAATACCTCCAATGGGTCATAACCTAGAAGCAGAACTATGCCCATATGGCATCTAGGGATTCAGGAAAATATTTATGGGATGGTTATTTGTAGAACTAGATGTTCGGTCTTCTGGATATGTTTTCCCTACACTTGATTAACAAAATGGTGGGGTTGCGGAACCTTTTTGATGGAACCATGACTATCCAGGGATATGGGGGTTTAATAGAGGATGGTTTAATAAAAGAGTCAAATTATCGATCTTCAGATATCCCTAATGTATAGAATCCATATATCCAAGATACAAAACCTCTGAAGCCATGTTTTATTTCAAAGGTTATATAACCCGTATTTAAGGTCTTTCTCCTCCTAGTTTCTAGCTAAGTGTTTGATACACTCCTTGCATCATACCATAATGATAAAAACTTCCTAATCAACTTGATCAGTTACTTCAATGATTTTGTACGACTTAGCATGGTTTAACCCTAAGTATTCATAGACCTGAGGTGAGGCAATTTTCCAAGAAACAAATCTTGTAACTTATCTAAAATCATGCCTATTGTCCTAACACCCCCAATAATTAAGAAATACTAGGATGGGTCTCACATTAATCAGGAAAGGCATAACCAAGATATAGTATTAGAGAAAGAGAGCTAGGACCCAAGAGAATTCGATAATCCTCATGAGTGCAAAACTCATCTCACACACACAAAGAGACCATGCATTCATATCATTTTATATTTTAGAGGATCAAGAACTAGTAAGGGAAATTTAATGCATGCAAAAAACACAAGTTGTGCATTTATTTCATCTCTATAACCAATAATACTTTCCCTTAAGGATTCCATGAATTCTTATGATTTTAAGCTATGAATTACATGGTTTCTGCACATGTATTCAAAAGAATATAACCAACAATAGTAGTTATCCAACATACATGGAATTACTGAGTCAATTGTCATTCTATGTTGAATATGAATCCATGCTATATAAAGAATGAAAAACATGTCTATTTCGTTCAAACATTTGAACATACCGAGTACACATAAAGACTTGTTTGTTTAGACAATGTTGGACAAACCAACTGACTAAGGGTTATTTCCTTTCCACCCAACCATAGGCTCTATTACGCTTGTAGTTTATACAAAAAACCACTCTATCTCTATGAGTAACTTAAAATGTGAATGCCACTCTCCTTTATAGAAACCACTGGCAGAAACCTTTCACCCACCTTGCCTTGGGCCTCTACAAGGTTTATCCTATTCCTTCCCATCTGAGTTTACCTCAACAAAATGGGGTCATTTCCATTACCCAACAAGCATGAAGCTTTCAACCCTCTCAGTCCAGGTCAGGTTTAGGTTATTTTACAAGTCACATGAGTTATCTTTTCTCAAAAATATCTTCTTGTGGGATTTCCTACAACTCATATCACCTCCCCCTAGAAGGTTCTCCCTATTCTCTCTCTTTTTCTTCCCACTCCCAAAATTGATCTTCATCAATCCCCCCATGTGTCTCTACCTTCCTATCCCAATAAGGTTCTTGACCTACACTTTTCTTCCTTATGTCAAAAGGAACTCATGGTGAATCATGGGGGATTGTGATGGGTACTTGTTTCACCCTTGGTTTAAACTTTTCATCTTTCCTAGCTATTCCTCCATACTTCCATTCATTGTGGGTGGTTGGTTGTTCATCTACCAACCGCCTCTCATTAATTGATTGCTACGATTTTAGAAAAAAGGGAATTAATTTATTATTCCCAAAATAATTCAACAAGGGTGACTTGGGATTCATTATCATGATGAACCCATTTGATTCCCCCTCACTATTCCCTCTTACGGTATCATGGCATGCACTAGAGTTCCACCCTTTAGTTAGTTGTTGAAATTTTTTAATTAAACCATGGTACAATTACTGTGTTCTTATGACATGGCATGGAAATAATATCTATATGCTAACATACAAACATTACCAAGAATAATTTATTACAAATTAATTAGGGGATTAAAATGGGGTTGTTACATTCCCCTTCCCCTTCAAAAGGGAACATCGTCCTTAGTGTTCTCTCCTCTTAGCATCACCTTCCATGTCTTCATCCTTTAGTTGCTTCAACAATGTTTTTTCTTCACAATTTGGTTCATTTCCAAACCCCTAGCATTTTATTACATGCCTACAAAAGTTTTGAAACAACATGCATATTATAACCAAGATTATGCATAAACATTTCATTGTTGTTCATAACTCAAGATGAAATATGAATTTCAGCATAATACTTATCTTTTAAATCATGGATTTGCATCCATCTGGATGATATGATTAGAGTTCATCTCATTATTTTTCTTTGACATACCCAATGCACACATGATCCTAGTTATCTCATAACATGATTTATTAAAGTATCCTCTTCCATCTAGTCACTCACCTTCCAGGCTTAGGCATCCCCTTCTTTGCTGCAAAGTCACTCCAACGATTCATCTTTCTTTCCCAGGTTTCCTCACATAGGAAGAGTATAGCGACTTGTATATTCTTACATCCAGGGTGTCCCTCTGGATTTCTCTAAATCAACAAAAAAATATCAATGGTTATCATGGAATATCACAAGGTTTTGATGTCACATTATTCGCCTCTTTCCCATGTCTTCTAGCTCAACAACCATCAGTTGTGCTTCCAGGACATCTCTGTCATCTCATCTGTATCACATGCATACAATAACTATGAGATATTTTATAAGAATTCCAATTAGAATTCCTTTTAAATATGTTTCCCATAGATTTGTAATTTCACTTATACATTTTCATATTTTTTCCATATAGGGACATAGATCCCATAAGTATGAGTCTTCCTCCTCATAATAGTTTTTATTTTGCAGTTACATGCATACAAATTATTTATGGACTTACAGGACTACCATATCCAAGGCCATCCTTCCTGAAAAATTCTCAACTTTCATACAACCAAATAGATTGTTAGTTTCCCATAAATATTATACCTTCATTTCCCATTTACAATGTCTCACAAAGTTATCTTAGAATTGCACATTCTAACAATTGAATCACTTTTGTTTATTAATCACATGAAATAGAATGAGGGTATCTCTTCTAATCCATGCATTATCTAGCATACCAAGCCTTTTATAATGCAATCAATCATCACAAGAAATTAACCCAATGTTCCAATATCCATGGCCACATATGTACAATGCATCCTTTCATTGACTCTGGAATACTACATATCTATGTCAAGTATTCCACCATGGTGAGTTGGAAACTTAGCCAACCATCTGATGCAATAAGAGAACGACCACCACCTCGCGCTCCTGCTCACAGGATCGATCAATCATTTCATGAGCCAAAGTGGCTCTTCCAATTCCCTGCTGGAATCTCTATTAAAAACCCGATCCACAGGTCCTTTATTCACCCACACGGCTCTTCCGCACTTAACCGTGAGCTTCCCCAACTTTGTTTCGGGTTTCGGGGTTTCGCGATCCTCGATGTCACGAACCTTTGTCCCCGTGATCTCTCGATCACCGATTTGTCGATGTGCCCTTCCTGCCTTATCCCCTCCTGGCTAAACTCCTGGTCCACATGACCATTATCCCACAAGATCGTCATCTTATCTCCTATCGGGGTTTCGTGACCCAAGCGTCCAACCTTTCGTCCTTTGGATCCTCGATATACCGATGCGCTCCCTTGCTTCCTTGGCCTCCCTGGCTATGCCTTTAGTCCGCACAACCTCCTCTTATATGACCATAGTCATACTCCTTATCAGGGTTTCAGACATCGCAATGCCGAAATGCGTAAACACTTTGTCCATGGGATTCCCGATATCCTGATCCCCGATATGACGTCAGCTGGCCCCCACACAACAGAGCTTTCCTTCTTTCTTTTGGAAAATCGAACTTCGCGATTCCGAAATGCAAGTCCTCCTTGTCTCCAGGACTCACGAAATGTCGATCCCCGACTCTCTTTGGATCTCCGACATGCATCCCAAGTGGATGGACGGTTCCGATCGTTTACAAGGTTTCCATCATGGATTTTCCCGACCTCTTGCTCACGGAACTCCCGATCTCGCCCACGTGTCCCAGTTGATGGACGACCCTGATCCAATCTCGTTGTCTTGGAGTTTTTGAAGCTCCGATGACAGAATCCTCTGTCAACTCAAAACCTCGGTATCCAATATACCGACGGGTCGCTCGATCTTCGCCACGTGTTGCCACAAACGGACGGCTCAGATCTTTCCCGGAACCTTTACCATGGAGATTCCCGATCTCCTATCCACAAGATTTCTGGTTTCCCGATAGCCAATATCCCGATACCTGTCGGGACTTTTGCCTAGTGTGGGAAGGGTTAAACCCCGTGCACCTCCTGTCCAATCCAATGGCTAACAGGATTTCCGAATGAGATCCAATGGCTCACGATCTCCCCCTTCTGTAGGCTTCTCCTATTCTCTCCTGGACGTGAAATCTTCAACGGTCCAGATTTCTTCGGCTGATCCAACGGCCAATGCTATTCCTCCCGAGCATTGGCGCTTCCTTCCTGCACTTGGAAGAATTCCAAGTTTCCTAAAGGCCTCAACCTTTGTCTTCCTTCTCCTCTGTGAACTCCTTTACTTTGAGTTCTCTCGCGTGTATGAAAACGTTGTTCTTCCTGAGATT
This sequence comes from Picea sitchensis, assembly GCA_010110895.2. Lineage (NCBI taxonomy): Eukaryota > Viridiplantae > Streptophyta > Pinopsida > Pinales > Pinaceae > Picea > Picea sitchensis. The sequence continues at coordinate 96,258 of SNQJ01S0007604.1, forward strand.
TTGGGAACTATGAACTCCTCCAAAGAGTTCTTCAACCTCTGCACTCCTTGCAGCTATGACTCTCTCTGTGCCTAAAAGAACTCATCCTCCTGAGCTTGTTCCTTTCGAATCCTTGAAGGATTCTTGAACTCATGCACCTTTGTAGAGTCTTCACACACACACAGTGTTGTCTCTCCTGAGCTTCTCAACAATCAGACCCCTAAGGGATTTTATCCTTCTTTCTTCTCCCACAGATGGAGAATGTAATGCCCTCCTGGCTATCCATCACTCAAACAACCTCTTGTTGAATCTGCAGGGTGTTCAACAACCCTGTGAAGATCCCTCAGTGGATTCTTCCTTTAATTACAGAACTCAAAGAGTTGTCTTCTCATGTGCCTGTCTGCACACTAACTCAAATGCCCTCTTGGTAGATTATCTTCTCCCAGAACGTTCAACAGTTCTGTCCTCCTGTGCACCTATGCACCCGCTCAATGCCCACCTGGAAGAGCTTCACAGAATCCTCAGTGATTATGATTCTTCTTTCTGAACTCACAGCAGAGTTCTCCCTCTGTGCACCCCTTGCACCTGCTCAATGCCCACTTGGAAGATCTTCACAGAACTCCTCAGAGCTTCTGTCTACAAATTTGTCTCTCCTACATAGCCTTGCCTCCAAGGTGTTCAGTAACCTTGAAGTCTTCACCGAGTTGTTGATTCTAGTTCTTGTGTCGCAGCACGTCTTTGTCTAAACCCGCAGTATTCAGAAGTGCAACATCAGTGCACGGCTATCAGAACCTGCAACATTCTGTCACACCCTCCTGGCGTGAAGCCTCAAAGACCTTCACCTAAAATCAGACACACTCTTGCAAATACAAACCTACAGTATACATCTACAGCATATAAGAACACTCACAGACATTCATTCAACACACAGAATACATGTAGGAAAAACTGCTCTTTGTATTAAATATGGCAATGCCTATATTTACAAGGTGTTCCTGAGAATGACCTGTAAGAAGGTCTCGGCTCTTCTCTCTTCTTCTCTCTACACACTCACTCCTCTATTCTATTCACCTCTATTCCATCCTCTTCACTTCCTACACAAAATGAGATCCTAAATCTCTTTTACCTGAGGGGGCTCTTCGAGCTCTTCCCTCCAATCTACCTACCCTATTCAATTTCATTGAATGGGTTGTCTAGTCCACATCCGGATCTAGATCTCAGCCTTACAAACATTAAAGGCCTATCCTATCTACAACCTGCGCAAAGGCATGGCTCTATGGCTCAACAGCCTAGACATTAAATTACATTCAATTCAAGTTTTAAATGAGGACCGCACCTCTCTCTTCATCACGCGACTTGAATTCGCTGACATGGCTGGCTAGCTGGTTGATGCGGAGAGATGTTCCTGCATCACTATCTCACCACATGGCTAACTTTAATGGAATTATTTTCCATAGTAGGAGTATGTTTCATGTATTAAGTTGAGAATCACCTCATACTCACATAACAAAATCATCAAATTATAATTTCATTTAATTACATTCATTCACTCATCCTTTATTGGTATCCAAGGTGTCAATACTCATGGCTACCTAATTAATTTGTTTTACTATTCCCATAAATATATTAGAGAACTAGAAGGTTTTCCTTCCATAAGGGAATTCTAATTAAATTCCCTTTCTTACAAACATTCATTCCCTCAATGCATTTAAGACATGTGCTACTTATGAGCATAAGCATTCACAATCATCCATGTAAATCAATGCATTCACGACACATATATTCATGAATTTAACTCAAGGATTTTTTAAACCATCCTTTCCTATCAGAGGTTCCTTCCTTGGTCATTAATTCTTTCTTTCCTGAATTATACCCTACTTGGGTGTCAATGAAATTCATGTAGTCAATCGTAATTATAAATATATTACCAAGATATAAAAAATGCCTGAAGGAATTCTTACCCAATTCCTTTAACGACATATGCTACATTGGCATGAAAATTTTATACCTTCATGGCTGCTAGAAACCTTTTTGGTATTACCTCATCAATCAATGACTAATGGGGAGACATAGGGTCCCTTCATCAAGTATTCAATCATCATCCTCTTATCTCTACTCTCTGTATGAGGTTATCCACCCTTGGCGGTTGCCTCCTTAACAAATCCAATATTGTATACACACAAGAATCATAATAACAATTATATCAGCTATTATGTTGATGATAATGTAAGTGTTATATCACTTTTAAGTCAGCAAGCATTATAATATATGCACTAGCATATCTATATTCATTCTACCACACTATACTTAATGTGTTTATGAGTGAAAAATAAACACATTTAGTTGTTTTATTTTCACAAAGCTATCAACATTCTTATGCTTGAACTAATCACACATATTGGTTTTCTCATTCTAGAGAAATATAAATAAATCAACAAGAAAGGGGTCAAGGGATTCTCCATTCCAATTCCTCCACACAGTTTAGAATTCTCAGCATGGGTGAGTTCTCTTCTCAACCCTCTTTCCATTTGCATACTATGTATTTAACTAGGTTTCAAATTCAAACATATGTGTTGATTTGTTTTCCCACACAAATTGTACTTCCTTATTTAAAAGAGTAGGACTCTTTTAAACAAATAAGAGTTTTAAAGTGAAAAAGGTGTCTCCATTTCTCATATTGTTCTTGCATTTTGACCCCTTTTGGGGTCTTGCTGCTCCATTTCTCTTGAGTAATAACATTCAAGTTCATCTCGACCTTTCCTCATCTAGAGAGTCTTGCTTCCCTAAATGTAACAACAAACTAACACATCAAGTTTATCTCATAATTTAGATTACAATAAAGTTCATCCTTTCACATTAACCAACTAAAATCAGAATCATTAATGTTTTTAACATATACATGTCTTCCACATATGCATTATCTTTTTAAAATGTAATATAGAATTCTTATAAAGATAGGCTCCTACATCCCATTGCCTAATCTTCAATAGGCACTCATTATGTGGATAGTGGATTTGATCTCCTCATAAAGTATTTACATAGCCCATCCATATGAGATTATTTCAACATGCAACTTATTTGTTGCAATATACAACAACACCTAAAATGATATCATCTCTAAGAGTTAGTAACAATTGTTAGCATATGGCTTACCTTATTAATCACTAAGTTTGATTATCATTTATATTTGTATTATTCATTTAAGATATTAGTAATATATCCTCAAGTGATAACTAATGAGTTATTTAAGATTTCCTAACTTAATCATCTTGCATGATTTTAGGATCTAGAGAAAATATTTCTATGAGGTGGAATCACCCATTGTACTATAAATATGTATCATATTTGTGTGAATACAAACAAATGAATTATATAGTTAGCCTTTTCTGTCATCTTGGTGTTCCTTTCTATATTTTTTGCATTCAAAATTTTCTACGATTTTGTTGTTTGTTATTTCAAATAACATTCTAGTGGTTGGAGGAGCCGATCCAATTATCATATTTTGTTTTTTCTGCCAAAAGGTGCTACCAATTCCGGTGGCTTTCTCACATTTCTGCTAGGGTGGGAGATCAAAATTTCCGTTAGGGAGCGAGATCAATCTCTGTCAAGGCTCTAAGGACCAGTGACTTGTTCCCAAGACGGCACAATGGCTCCACCCTCGACATAATAGAATCATGTACCTCATTTTCTTGTGGATCATAGTCATTCTTAAAAACGGAGGCACAACACACTGAAAATCGTTACTCTTAAATTTGGAGTTTGTGATTGTGTATATCATTGTGGATGATGTTTTTTCTGTAGTGCTTCAGCGTAAGAAAATCGATGGTTCTTTCACTTACACTTGGTATTTGCAACTCGGGGACTGAGAAGCTCTTCACTCTTTCCCCCAAATAATTTTTGGGTACTCAAATTTCTGAGTCCAGACGCTACTCGAAAGTCTCAATCGTGGCCATGGATTTCATGTTCAATTCGGTTCCATGACATTTATTATATAGCTGCTCTTCATCAAGTGCACGAAAAGCACATAGAAACGACCTATAATCTACTGGAAGGATATGATCTTGATCAATTTCTCTCTCAGCTTCAGACTGATGTGAAATGACAAAGCAATCAGTCGGTTATTTAATGCTTGTATGAGGTTTGCAGAACCATCTTTTGGAGTTAGCATCTCATGCGCCCTCAATGAATCTGCTCAACGTTTTTAGCACTCGGTTCAGCGAATGATTTAACCCAGATCAATCATCAACAACGCATTCCCTCCATCTCTTATGTGTCATAGATCTGCACACATGCATTTTTTTCTCTCAACATTCTATGTGTTTCTGGTATTTATTTGAGAGAAGTGATTGATGAATTCAAGAGCCTAAAGGAAGTTCCCTCAACGAATTTGTATCACACCCATTTCTGCGCAGACATGCTCTCAAGTTGCATTTGTATCACCCTCCAACAATAGACTCAACAGTGTTTTACTCAAAGATTTACTCCTTGATTTTCTCAACCATTTCTGCGTAGACATGCTCTCATGTTTCATTTGTATCACCCTCCAACAATCGACTCAACAGTGTTTTACTCAAATATTTACTCCTTGATTTTCTCAACGTCCCCACTCTCACCGATTTAAAAAGGTAAAAAATTTTATTTAGCATGCCAACTTATTTAATGGGTATTGGCTAGCTGTTCTATGAAATGGTTTTTTTCCTCTCAATTCGGTGATATAAATTGATATGAATCATTATTTTTATGTTTTTCAAAATCCATTTATAAACTTAGAAATGGATTCAACATGCTGAAAAACTCTCAAAACACTAGGATTTTACAGAAATAATCACTTAAATCAAAGAATCCAACAATTTCTCACTGAATTTTGAGTAAATAAAAAAAATCTTCATTTTTTAAAATCTTTAACCTACAACTATTTAAAATGTTCACATAAAATAATTATACATTCACAAAACATGCACTAGTTTAAAAAAAAATAAAAAATCATTTTTTTAAAAGTGGCAAGGATATAATATTTTAATTGGGGTGGTATTACTTTTTAAGCCATATTTCTAACTTCGTTTAGAATATGACTTTTTGTAACGTTGTTTTTTTTTTGGAGAGATAAGGAAAATTAGTTAAAATTCTTTATTTGATTGGAGTGATAAGTTAATTTAATTAAAAATTAAAATAATGTTTATTTTAAAGAGAGACAATTTTGTATTAAGGATTTGGGTTGTACAATTTTGAACAGTCATTAGAGGTTTCACTAGTTAAAGGGGGACACATTATCAAGACTGAAAGTCTTATGATTAAATCTTGAAATATTTTATTTTACAAATTGTATTTTTTTTATGCCAAGAGATTGATAAGAGTTCAGTGCAAAACTATATCAATTCTCTTTTTCAATGAGACTTTTTAAAGGCCAAGGCCAAGCTCTTAAAAGTGTTCATTTTACGTGGAGTGTGTACTCTTTTTCGGTGTCTCGTGTTAATCTTTCATGGTGATTTTTTCATGGATGATTTGGATGCTTTGTGTCTAGTTATGACACTCAAAACACTTTTGAATAATACAAAACAAGGAAATTCAAGCATAATTAATGATAAGAAAGTGCATGAACAATCAAGCACAATTAATCAAGAAGCATCAAATATATCAAATTAGCAATCACATCAATAATGGACACATCAAATTAATCAAATGTTCAATTCAAATCGTTGCAGTAATGGACACAACAAGTTAATATTCAAGCATAACTCAAAGCATCGTCCAACATTAAAATTTGAATATCAGTTTTGGAATCAACATACATTGTAAACTTGCAATAGTCCGTTGTAAGTGTCAGTATCAAACTTAGGTTGACTTTGTTATTGGGTGCATTCTCGGTTGAACCTGACACCCTATATTATTTGAGTCCAAATTCCAATTGTAGTCTCTATAAATAAATTATTGTAAAATCACAAGTTTGGGTGCATTTTCGGTGATAACCGACATCCTCAAACTTCTTGGAAGAAACTTCAAGAGAGAAACCTCAAGAAAGTTCAAGAGAGCATGACAATTGTTGTTGCAAGAGTTGACTCTAGGTTGTAAAAGAGTCAAGCCTTAGCACATTTTAAAAGAAATAAATTTTGTTCATTGATTAGTCATAGAAGGCTTCTAGAACTAGGTCTAAAACAATCATTTCACTCATTTATAGATTAGAAACGAAAAGGCATGACCTCATTTGTCTAATTCATTTTAAAATCATGAGGATGGATAGAAGATAGGGGATGAACAAAACTGAAAGAAAAAGCCAGGTATCTAATTCTGATAAATCTGGTCTTCCTTTTAATAGAAAAAATAACACCAAACTTCAAATATCTGAACACAGGTCTTGTCTCACTCATAGCAAGACAGAGGAAAAGCTATGAACAAATAAAACTTATAAATAAGGAAAAACAATCAAGATGCAGGTCTTGTTCTACTCACGGCAAAATAGAGGAAAAAATGCACTTTAAGGAAGGCTTTAAATTAGCTACAGCAGAAGTATTACTGAATTGTAACCATTACAAGTTGAATTAATGAATGGAAGGAAGAAAGAGAAGTGATGAAAACTTCATAAACAATAACACATGAAGAAGATAGAATTAAACAGTGACAAGGTGTAGAATCTCTTGGCACTCTGTTCTATATTTGCTGAAAAGGAATGCATTACAAACCCAACCTCCAAAAGGCTCCCAGGATGTTCCCCCCTTTTTTTCTTCAAGAAGATACAATAATATATGTCTTCTGCCCCCTTTCGAATAACTGAAAAACGATTTGGATTCCAAAAGAATCCATCTATAAATGAATAGGCATTTCATGTAGGTATTGAGGTCGAAATCCTCCCAAAAGATAACAATAGTTACCATCAAATTCAGAAACTTTCTGCCATAGAAAATGGGTCGAATTGCTGAAAATTGGGGCTGCGGTTATGGTTCTGTATTTCTCGAATCGTGACAGTTGTGTACAAAATGAAAGAGGTTTTTGTTCATCTATGTTTTCTGACCGAAACCTCTCTCGGTTTCCCGAGATCGATTTCCATTTTCCCCAGATCTTCCTTTCAAAAACATGTGCCAAACGGAGAAATTCTGAGATCCGAAAATTAAGGCTCGGAGATGGATTCGATTCTCCCAATCTGTGACACCTGTAGGAAAACTGAGGGAGTTTATTGATCTCTTATTCTTTAGGCACAAAAAACTCCGACCGTTTCTCAAAATGATATTTGAGTCGCTCAGAATCATCATTTGAAAATGATGACTCAGCACAGTAAAAAATGTCACATTTCTGAAAACGAACCTCCTCTTTTGGGGGTCTTTTGACTATCTTCCCAAGCTCCAAATGAAAACCTGAATACACCAATGGAAATCCTAGGATCTGTAGATGTCAATCGACCATTTGAGCCACAAAAAAGCCTCTCCACGGCTAAGAAAAATTATTGTTTGCTTAGGTATTTTTTTGCATATGAAAAGTCTGTGATTTCGGTGGCTAACAATGCAATTTCGGAGCGTCGTAAACCACCGAAAGTCCCGAAACCCCGATTTCGGGATTTCGGGATTTCGGGTTTCGGAAAATATAAAAAAAACATTTCGTCGACCAAACCTCCGATGGCCAAAACCTGAAATGATGACGTGGCATTTTGTAAAACCTTATTTTAGTGATTTTATTTCCGTTTATTGCATTTTATTTTTTCTTTTTATATTTTTATTTTTATTTTATTTTTTGTGCCTCCTCTTGAGCTCTTCCTCCATGTGACGTTTGAGTTCTTAGTCTCGGCCAATACACTTTCAGCAGTTAAGGGTATATGAAAACTGAGATTTAAGCTACCGAAAGTCTGCACTTTCGGTAGCTAAACACTATAAATTGTTTCCTCCTAAGCTACCGAAAGCCAAAATTTCAATATTTGTTCCAACAACATTGATGGCCAAAATGATGGAGATGGTTTCTTTATTGGAAACTTTGTTAGAAACAACTCAGAAAAATTCAGTCATATTGACTGGTGAAACATTGGAAAATGTTATCATGTGTTTGTGAGTCATGCAAACAAGGATTCATCTGTTGCAATCACAATCACAACTATTGAATGATGAGTTGATAGGTCTCGAAAGTCAACAACCAATGAAGTGTTCTGAACTAGTTTTTGTTCAAAACAATCCTCTCTATGATAATGATGTTATTTTATCAACAATCAATGAAGGAGAAAATCACTAAGACAACTCCATATGCAAACGAAGATGAAGCTATTCATGAACCTACATTTCAAAAGTTTTCTTTTGACTTCAATGAAGAAAATATTTCAATAATGCAACAACATATAGTAAATCCACTTCCACGGATTTCAAAGAAACATGTTCAAAATACTCTTTCCAAGCCCATCATCAGACCTTGGGAAGAAATAATCTACAACAAGAATAGAACAGGACTTGGATATGACAAGGAAGTTACCTTTCATATTCCTGATTATTCCAAACCAATCCAGTTCCAAAGTGTTGGATTCCTTCAAGAATTCTCAACTTCACCTGTCATAGTTGAGCATCAAAATGAGAAGTTCCAACATTGTAATTGAGTAAGTCACAAAGAGAATCAGTGCTTTGATCTCCATCCTTGCCAACATTGTGGCAAGAATAAACATTCTTCAGAAATATGTTCAACAATGAAGAAACCTACAATATTGAAGATTCACTATGAGTGGATCGATCATTTGCAGTGGTCATCAACAACCAAGAGATTATATAAGTCTTACCGTAGAATTCAATCTTGAGTAAAGACCAGTATCATAGCATGTAGCCCTTTTTTTCCCTGACATAAGAGTATATAAATCAAAGTGGTCCCCTTATGGCGTATATTTTAAGCATGGCCCTCACGAGATGAGATAACATGTGGTTGTTTCCACATGCCCACTTTTTGTTTTGTACACAAATGGAATAAGTATGGTACTTTATTGATCATAAAAGGGGGAGTGCAATGATGTAACTCTCCTATACATTACGGGGGGGGAGTTCAAAATCAAGTGAATATGGTTCAAAAAATCACTTTTGGTCTCTCCTTTCAGCTAAAAAAGGGGGGAGTTGATGACGAAATTGAAGATGGTTGCCAGACCAAAATTTTTGACAACAATAAACATTAAATATGTCAGATGGGAATCAAATTTTCCAAATGGGCAACTGCAGTTTGTAGATGGTATAATTTGACAGGATTATGGTTCAATGAATTGCAATTGAACCATACACACGATACACTAGGATGTTTTTGGACACCTAAAAGTGTCAAAATTTGTTAGCGGTCATCCAAAAACTATCATATACATGGTATCAATTGGTTAGTGGTTATCCCAAACCAAAAATTCATAGAGCACTTCAGTGATACACTGATAGTAGAGTCGTGATACTACATGTTCACCAATTAGAATAATACATCATATTCTTCTATCTCAAATACTTGGAAAAATGATCAAATTATCAAGCAATCAGGGAATGTTCATATATTGCAGTTGTTCGCTTCCATATCTCAAATCTCTTCTAGTTCATTTCAGTGAACCATTCAACATCCAGATTGGCATTTTTTTAGAAAGTTCTTCTTTGAGGAAAGTTATTTATTTAAATTCAACTTGTTCATGCATGCATTCATACCATGAATCCTAATCTAGGTGGATACTAGTGGCAACATTCATGTTACACTAATTCAGAATGGTTCCACATCTTGGCAGTTTTTCTACAGTGTTTTGGGTCCCAAATGTTTGGGGTTGTTTTGAGGCCCTAAACGACGTTGTTTTGGCATGGTAGTGCCTATAATTTATCTAAAGGAATAATCTATGACGAATGGAATGTGTACTCCTCAAATAGACCCTTTTTACGAGGTATTGAGCGCACCAAATAGAGATCATATGAAAAAGTTGTGCCCTCGAGAAGTTGATGTATCAACTTATCACATCGGGGCCCACAAACCTTTTTGAATTTCATCTTCTGTGGTTAGGGTTTTCGATGTTTAGGTTTTTATCATTGGTTATTTATGTTAAATTCATTTTATTCCTATTTTTAATAAACTTCATATGAATGAGCATAACTGACACATCTCTCTCTTCATGGATACGCTACCACCATTCTAGCTAGTTTGTGTGCTTTACATTTTACAATATTTTGTATTCCATTCATTAATATAATATGAGTTCAATATATTATTGTGTGCTTGAAATATATCTATGTATTTTATTATTATATTTCTACCTTCATCTCATTCTTAATATGATATGTATTAGTGGTATCAGAGCATTTTGATCCTTGTCATTTATCAGTGCATGTCCCCGATGAGGTCAGGGTATACAGAGTTGGGTCTCGAGACAGTTTCTCTTGAGGAAAACCACACTCTCGATCCCAAGAGACCTCCCATGGATGAATAAAAGAGAGATGACAGAGTAGGATATCCTATCAAACTATTGCTCGAGGAATCCTTTTCACAATAAAGGAATGAGATGATGGATAATTTCTCCTATATCCTTTGAAAACCACCAAAAGTAACGGTCACACCTTCAACCAACAATCACTTTGGAGGTGTGATTCCTTTCAAGGTACAATTTAAATTTCATATTCCTTTATTTGAATTCTAGATAGATGCTGATGCTTTGGAAAAATGGTTAAATCCGCTAGAAGATTATTTCTCTATCCAAAAAATTTCCAACAGTGAAAAAATCATCTTTGTGCTTCTAAACTCCCTTTCGTATGTTACATATTGGTGGGAAAATTACTTTGAGAAACATTCCAGAGACAAGTTTTCAAATTTTGGGTCAAAACCCACTTGGGCGACTTTTTTTAATGCCCTCAAGAAACAATACTACCCTATTGAAAACTATGATGACTAGTACACAAGATGGAAAACTTTGTGTCATGAGAGATACCAAATGGTGGAAGAGTATATCAAAATATTCCATAACTTTCACATAAAGCTAGGGATTAAAGACTCAGAGTGTCACCTAGTCCTTAAGAACTGTAGTGGCCTACATAGGTACATCCAAACAGATATGGAGTTCATGGACAACTCCTCACTAGGATCTACTTATCGATATGTTCTCAAGATCAAGAAAAATTTCAAGTAAAATAATAAGTGGGATTTTAGTTTTTCAAATCCATCATAGTAGAAGCATGTTAAAGGTGTCCCTAATTCCTAGAGAGAAGGATAGAGAAAATATGGCCAACACCAAGTCAACCAATCCAAGCCACAATTAAAGAAGGGTAATAGGAAGTCAAATAAGGACACTAGAAATTGGTGTGAGTTACATAAAATCTCTTGGAACAGCATTGATTAATGTGCTCCAAACAATCATTGTTGGTTGATTTGAAACCCCTAGAGTTGTATGTTGACTTAGACTTTGATTTGGAAATAGATAAGGGAAAATTGATAATTTGCGTAGAACCCAGTGTCATAATCGCTACCATTGAAGTGAAACTAGAGGAACCATAGGAGGATTAAGAAAGGGATCACCTCTTCCACTCATAGATGTGGGTAAAAGGTATCCCCATCCATTTCATTGTTGATAGCGATAGAAAAAAGAACCTAATCTCAGTAGAGTTCATCAAGAGGTTGAGCCTAACAATAAGCCACATCTTCATCCCTACACCATTGATTGGATCAACCAAGAATAAGACATATTTGTCAGCCAACAATGTCTCCTACACTATGGCATCAAACCCTTAAAAGATGAGGTATTGTGTGATGTTTCCCCCTTGAATTTTCTGATGTTATTTTAGGAAAAATATATAAGTGAAAGTGTCACATTGTTTGTGAATATAGGCATCCTAGTGTTATTATTACTTTTCTAGGTCAACTCTACATGAGACCATATCCATTCCCAACTATTGTGGCCTCTTTGATCTCTGTGAAGCAATGCAGAAAAGTGTTCTTTGAGGCAAGATATTTATCCTCTTTATGTTCTAGTCGGAAGGTGAATGAAATGTCAATGACTGCCAAAACCTTTGCACGAGGTCTCTCTACACAACAAAAATAGGAGGGAAAAGATAGTATAATAGCACAAATACATATTTACCTCGCCCCCTAGGGTATCTTTCTACCTATCAGGTAAATCACTCAATTGATTTGACACTCGATGCTCCTCTACCTAACATCCCTATATATAAGCATTATGTTGAAATATTCACCAATACCGAGAGGGTGGTGAATTAGAATTGAGAACCTTTTACCATTTTTAACCATAATATGTATGTTGTGTATGTGCTATATTCTTTGCATGTGTGTGTGTGGGCGCGTCAGATATGACAACTACATCTGATGATCCTTCGCACTAGTGCTATGTTTGTGTCGTGTGCACAGGGTGATTTCCTAGGGGGGTAACAGAGGAGGATGGGTATGCCCCCCCCTTGTTACACGCAGCATTCGGCAATGGGCGATAGCTCGGGGTAGCGCCCCAAAAAAAAATTTGGGGCGTTTTTTTCTATTTTTAGCGGATTTTTCTATTTTTAGTGGTTTTGTAAATTAATCCCAGATTAAGGTATTAGGGTTTTGGTATCTACAAAATACCTAAAAACATTGTATATATTGTATGGTGAATGGTTAAATTCGATATAATGAATATAAGAAAGGTTTTCTCGGTTGAGGGTTTCTGGTATAAAATCTTTGTGTACTATGTGTATGAGCCATTGATTATTTTTTGTCTTTCTTAAGAATCTATATGCATTGCTTTACTTCGCAGGTTTAAAACTTACATGTCATATCAAAGCTCATTTTTGGCTTTAGAGGGATGCCTTTGTTGTTGAGGGTTTGGCTCAGTCTTGATAAATCAAGTTTATCTTGGGTCTGTGATAAACTTGGGTTTAGTGGGAGATTTTGCACTGGAGATTCGAGTATAGAAAGAGGAATGGTGAGCTCATATAGAATCGAGATAGAGAAGTTCAACGGTAAAAAATTTGAGCTATGGAAGCTCAAGATGGCAGACCTTCTTGTATACAAAGAACAATGGATTGTTGTGGATCCTGGTACACAACCTACTGGTACACCATCTATTAGCACATAGGCTACTGATACACAACCTACTAGTACACAAACTACTAATACACCAACTACTGGTGTGTCGAAGGAAGATTAGGAGAAGTTGGACAGAAGAGCAAGGAGTATTATTTGACTCTGCCTAGCAGATTCGGTGTTGTTGAATATCTCAAGAGAATCTACAGCCAAGGAACTATGGGATAAGTTGGGGAATTTGTATCAATCAAAGTCCCCGGTAAACAAGTTGTTTCTTCGAAAGAAGATGTATCATCTTAGGATGGAAGATGGAGATTATGTGACAGAACATCTAAATGCTTTTAATACTTTGGTAAGTCAACTTGGCTCTGTTAATATTACAATTACAGAAGAAGATAAGTGTATTACTTTGTTATGTTATTTGCCAGACTCTTGGGATAATCTAGTTGTAGCAATAGGTAGTACCACTCAATCTACATTGAAGTATGAGGATGTAGTTGCATCCTTGTTATCTGAAGAGATGAGGTGAAAAATCATGGATGGTCTCAACACATATGCTTTATTTGTACGAGGGTGTACCCAAGACAGGAACCCTGGTAAGCCTTCGAGGTGGAGATCTAAATCTATAGGTAGATCTAAGTCTCCAGGAAAATCTTTGAGTAAATGTTGGAAGTGTGGTAAAACAGGGCATTATAAGAAATATTGCAAGTCTAAGAAGGTTGAAAAACCAAAGGGATCTGATAGTACCTCTTCCAAAGAGGTAAAAACCTCCATTGAAGAAGGAGGTGATGTTTACCTAGCATCTACAGGTACACATGTATACCATGATGTATGGTTGATCGACTCAGGTGAGTCATACCATATGACTCCTCACAGGGAGTGGTTCTCTGAATATGAAAAATATGATGGTGGTGATGTATTCCTAGGAGATGACTCAACAAAAAAAATCTTGGTACGTGGAATGGTTAAGTTGCTACTAAATAATGGAAGGATTATAAATCTCCCTGGGTTTCTACACATTCCAAAACTAGCCAGGAGCCTAATATCCATAAGCAAGTTGGATGATGTAGGAGTGAAAACTATATTTGAAAAGAACACTTGCAAGATGGTACGAGAAGCAATGGTTTTGATGAGGGGAGTTCGTTGTGGAACTATGTACAGGTTGTTTGGAAGAACTTATACTAATGTGTGTAACAATTATGTTGTCCCTGAGTAGAGAAATGAAGGAGACAAGACCAATACTATCCCAGAAAAGAAGACCATGCTGTGGCATCAAAAATTGGGGCATATTGGAGAAACGGGACTTCGAACACTACATGGTAAAGGTATGGTTGAAGGTATGTCTAATTGAACTTTGGATTTTGATTTTTGTGAACATTTCATATATGGTAAACATAATCGAGTAAGATTCCCATCTGGTGCTACAAGAGGAAAGGGGATCTTAGATTTGATACACAACGATGTGTTTGGACCTGTTCCTGTTCCATCCCTAGGTAAATCTATGTATTATGTTTCATTCATAGATAATTTTTCAAGGAACACATGGATTTATTCTCTTAGAAAGAAATCTGAGGTATTTGATAAATTTAAAGAGTTTAAGGCTTTGGTAGAAAACCAGATAGAGAAGAAAATAAAGGTATTGAGAACAAATAATGGTGGAGAATTCTGCGGAAATGAATTCAAAGAATTCTGTAAGAAGTGTGGTATAAAAAGGCAGAAGACTACTTCATACACTCCTCAGTAGAATGGAGTTGCATAAAGGATGAATAGGACACTAATGGAAAAATAAAGGATCATGCTCAGCGGTGTTGGGTTAGGAAAAGAATTCTGGGCAGAGGCAGTGGGTACAACATGTTACCTGGTCAATCGATCACCTTCATCAACGTTGGATGATAAAAATCCACATGAGGTATGGTCTAGAAAGAAACCCTCTCTTCAACATCCTAGAGTGTTTGGTTGTGATGCTTATGTACATGTTCCAAAGGAAAATAGGATTAAGCTGGATAATAAAGATGAAAAGTGTATCTTTATTGGTTATAAAGATGGTGTGAAAGGTTATAAGCTTTGGAACCCATAAACCAAGAAAATTGTTTACAGTCGAGATGTTGTTTTTAGAGAGGTAAAAGATGTGTCCAAACAGGATTCCCACCAATGCAAGACGAACCTGAGAAAATAGAGCTTGAGTTGGATGATGCAAAATCTAAATCCTCTGAAGAAGAGGAAGCAGAAGAAGAAGAAGAAGAAGAAGAAGAACCTCATACCCCATTATTGAGGAGATCAATGAGAGATAGAAGGAAACTAGAAAGGTATAGTCCACCTGATTTGCGTTCCAATTTTTCTTTATCTATTACTGATGATGATCCCAGAACTGTCAGGGAAGCAGTGAATTCAGAGGATAGTAAACTCTGGAAGAAGGCCATGGTTGAAGAAATGGATGCCTTGAATA
>SNQJ01S0007605.1:4757-21944 GCA_010110895.2 Picea sitchensis
GCTTCTTCTAGCTGAGTTCTTAAGTTCTCGATGACCTGTCGGGCTTCTTAAAAAATCTGAACACTTTCCTTTTGTTTCATCAATTCTTTCTTGAGTGACTTGTTTTCTTCTCTTAGTTCATCTAAATCACTAATCAATTCTCTGGTGATTATGTACTCTTCATATTTTGAATCTGTTTGACATGGTGAACATAATTCGTCTTGATCTGTATCTGCATCTTTTTTGGCATTTTTTTAATCTGTGATGGGTGAATAATATATGTCATGTAACTTATCCCAAATTTATTTGGTTGATGAACATTTACCAACCTTTTCTCTTACCGGATTAGGTAATCCTTCCCAGATGAAATCCATTCCTATTTTTTTATTCTTCTTCAATACCTTCTTGGTTGCAGTCTTTGCCCTTTTTGAACTATCATATCATGTAACAATTGATAGCCAAATATAATGTCCCTATGCCTGTAAAAATACTTCCATCCTTCTTCTCCACATATCATACTTAAAATCATTTTGACCATTAAACATTGGTACTCCATTCTCAGAATAATCCATGATCTCCTTCCATTGGTTAAATTGTTTCATGAAAGAACCAGCTCTGATACTAATTGTTAGATTACTAAGAGGAAGGGTGAATCAATAATAGAGAAATTTAATCATTTTTAACCATATAATGAAAGTGTTATATCAGTGTAGCATTATCATCCAATAATTTCAGAGTAAATAAACAATGAAGAAATGAGAAATCATACACATACACAATACACCAATGTTTTTAAGTGGAAGAAAACCACAAAATGTTTTTTCTTATATGTCTTGAATAATTACATTCATTGGAAGCACCAACTTCCTTTGTTTTCCAGATACAACTGGAAGGAGGCTCCAACCCCCTAGTTTCTCAGGCTACAATCTGAGGGAATCTTCAACTCCCCAATTCTCTGGCTACAACCAGAAGGATGTTACAACCCCCTAAGTTCTCCTGCTACAAATGAAAGGTGGCTACAACCACCTATCCCTGCCCCGTCCAACCGCCCTGAAATATAAATTTCAAATGTAGACAATCTATCACTGTCACTGAATCAAACACTGTCACTGTGAGCCTGTCACTGTCAACCTGTACCAATAACCTGTAACAAACTATACTAATGAACATGCACCAAACAACCTGTACCAATAACCTGAACCGACATGTACCATGCATCAACCTTGACTCATCAAGATTTACCAACATCATCAAATATACACCTCATGTATGTGACAACTCATCAACTATATACCTCATGTATGTGCCAACTCATCAACTACTTGTCTCAACCATGTACCCAACATGTACCTCAACCATATACCAAATACATACACCAATATAACCATCAACAATTATCTAACAATTCATCACTCTATCTATAAACCAAATACCATAAACCCTTACATCAAACCATGTGCCACAACCTCACTGTTATGTAGCTTCAAGCTAAACCAACAACTTCAACAACACATCACAACCAAAAGACCAATACCCATATGCCAGATACCAACAACAAAATACCAACTATATCCCTCCACAAATCTGATATATGCAGCAATATTGAACATCCAATACCATCTCAAGAGCTAAACCCTAGCTCACAAAACATACCTTAAACAAGATGTTCCATATCTCTTATAAATAGATGTCAACCATGTTGCTGCCATGATTTTTCTACCGCATGTTTTCTGCCGCGATTTTTATGCTCCACTTTTTTTGCCGCACTTTTTCTGTCGCATTTTTCCTACCGCACTTTTTCTTCCGCACTTTTCCCGCCACACTTTTTTTCCGCACTTTTCTCTATCAATAATACCTGCCCAAATAACCTTTAACAAAATAGATATTCAATGATATTCAATAGGTTGAAGTGTGATTAAATGAGAGAGCCTTGCCTCTTATTTATACTTTCATGTAGCATCCCACTTTCCTTATTTTAGGGAGTTCTCGATTAACTTTATTATTTAAATAATTTCTTTTGCAAACACTTTGACTAGTTTGACCTTTTGGAGCTTCTAGATGACTCGTGAGGCTTCTCCAACTTTACATGGCCATAAATATCTAACTGTGAGGAGTTATGTGGCGTTCCACATACCACCGGAAATGACATGACATGTACTATCCATCTAGAATAGTCTTACCTGCAAATATATCAAAACTCATAACATTATCCATCAAACAAACTTGGGTCCATGACCCAAACCTTTGTGCTACCGAAATTCTCTACCGGACTTTCTTTAAGTGTTGACATCAATGACAACCAACCCAATTAATCAACAACCTTCACTACATAATGGGGTTCTTTTTCTTATAATGTTATTACCTTTGGTCTAAAGATATCCCTAGTTGTCTTCTCTCACATAGTTATTGCTTCTTTTCGATACTTTATTCATAAATTTCTTGAGGCATATATGGATTATTGGACCATATGCATCAAATTGAAGGAGAACATAGGTTTACTACGACTAATGTTTGATCGCTGCATACAACTACACATTTATTTAAACCTGAATAAGTGTATCTTTTGTGTACCTTTTAAAAATATGTTGAGACATATAGTATGTACGGAAGGAGTGTAGGTTGATCCTGCAAAGGTCATTGTGATACGGAATATTCTCTTGCCTAAGAGTGATAAATAGTTATGGTCAACGTTATGCCACACTGGCTACTATCGCAGATTTATCAGAAATTATGCAAGCATCACTGCTCTATTGGAGAAATTGTTGAATAAATTTGAATCCTTTAGTTTGAAGCCATAGTGTGATCAAGCCTTTGATACCCTCAAATAAAAATTGACTAGTGACCCTATTATCATATATGTGAATTGGAATGTGGAATTGCATGTACACATTGATGCCTCTGGTATTTATTTGGGTGTAATTCTTGCACAACCTAGTGAAGGAAACCTAGATGATACCATCTATTTTGCCAGCATGAATCTTTCTTAGGCTGAATGCAACTACATTTCCACTGAAAGGGAAGATTTGGTAATGGTTTATTTGAAAAATTTTAAAAATTATATTTTAAGAGGCCATTTTAAATTCTTTACATATCATTTTTCTCAGAAATATATGGTTAATAATCATATGTTAGAAGATAGAATTTGTATATAGTTTTTATTGTGTCGGGAGTTTTCCTTTGAAGTCATTTCCAAGCCAGGGAAATAAAATGTTGGCTCTAATCACCTCTCTCGATTAGAATCAGGAGAGAGTGGCAAAGATGTAGATGACCAACGCCCAGATGCAGATCTTATTAAGATTGAGGCTATCCATGATTACCTTTCAGATATTGCATTGTTTCTCACTATTGGTTCTATTCTTGATTGGTATTCCATAACTCAGAAGAGGGATCTGGTGGTCTGTGTTCTTGAATATCAGTTGATTGCATGTCAGTTGTATAAATTAGGATTGGAAAACATCTTCAACGATGTGTATTTGATCACGAGCAGCCAATGATATTGTGGGAATGCCACAGTGGAGTTGCAGGAGGAAATGTCAGAGGGAAAGTAACTTCTAAAAAGATATTACAAGCAAGATTATGGTGGACGACTACCTTAAAACATGCCATAGATTATGATGGACGAATACCATTGTGTAGAGATGAGTTTGCCTTACATCCTGTTTGGGATCTTCAAGCATTTGAAAAATGGACATTTGACTTCATAGGACATGTTAGAACAAATATTGAAATTTCTAAACTTTGTGTCGCTAATCATTTTTTTTTGTCAATTTGCGCTAGCTTTAAATTGTTGTCGCCTGGCCTAAGCGTTTTAGCCACAAAAAACCTTTAAATCATTCACGATTTTTGCCAAACTTCTCTACCATCAAAATCTCAAATTCTTGCTTTGCACTTGTCAAAATCGTCGAGACTTCCCATCTCTCTTTCACAATTCCTCGGTCTTTAAAAAGGACCTAAAAATGCTACAATTGCTTTTATATAAAAATTTATTATTTTAAAATTATTTTATATAATTTTAAAATAATATTTTATTATTGTTTTTAAAGTTTGATAAAAATTAAGGAGTTATATTTATCTAAACCAAACCTATATAAGAGTCCCGAACCTATATAGTCAAACCTATATAAGAGCCCGAAGCCAAATGTTGAGGCCAAGAACATACTTATGCAAAAATATTGGGCCAATTACCTCACGTGCCCAAACACCAATCAAAGCACCGAGCCAAGCACTTGCAATACATAATATTGGGCCAATTACCTCACGTGCCCAAACACCAATCAAAGCACCGAGCCAAGCACTTGCAATACAACACAGCCAAAACCGAGAGCCCAAGAGCCAGGCATCAAGACAAATGGAGGTGGCGTTCACAAGGGGTGCCCAAAAGTGGTGCATTATGCGTTGCAATGTTTTGCATCCATTTGACTATTTTAACAATAAAATATCGTCTCTCAGGAGCAATGTGGGATATTTCCCATATACAAATAAAAAAATGCAGCTTACCGAGGATAAAAGCTACATCATGTGCCAAAGTCATAGGTTATATCATATACCAGGCATCGCCGAGAGAGCCCACGAGGCAGTAAGAGATTGTGGACAATGCATCAGGAGTACGTAGAAACAGTGATGTATATAGACATATGAAACAAGTTGTGTGCATTACATATGGATATTACCCACTGTGAAAAACAACCCAAATGTTAAACACCAATACCTTCCAGGTAATGAATTCAAGTGCCAAACACCAAGGGATATCCCACGGATGCAACATTCATGTGAAGCGTTGACAACAAAAATGACAAGATGGATAAGAGTATAGGGTGCACTGTCGTTTCCTGTTTTTTCAAGCTTAAAAGTTCCAAGGGATCAGATCTCATGCAACACTCTGGTGTCTCTTGCCTGACTTCTACTTTTGTCATTTCTGTGTTTGAGGTAATCGATTTGTGATTGTCGGTTTCGATCCGACTATCCAGTGCAAATGGATGAGCAGTTGACTGAGGATCAGATTGTGGAGGCTTTCAGTCAGTTTGATAAGGACGGTGATGGATGCATTACCACCAAGGAATTGGGCACTGTTATGCGCTCTGTGGGACAGAATCCAACTGAAGATGAATCACAGGATATGATCAGAGAGGATGATGTTGATGGAAATGGGACAATTGATTTTCCAGAGTTCTTGAATCTCATGGCTTGAAAGATGAAGGATACTCACTCAGAGGAAGAGTTCCGAGCGCGAGGTTCCACTTAGGAGATTCGACCACCGGGTGATTTAAAATTATCATTTCTCATTTAACCCAAGGCCCGAAGTCAGGGTTCCTCGTGCTCTCGATTCCTGGTTCCATAATCTTTTCTTAGTGTGGCAGGGTTCCTTTTCGTTTATGCAAAGTGTTTTAAGTTACGATTTGGTTGTTTCCATTCGATTTCCAAGTGTCCAAGTGGACATTTTCGATGAAGTCTATAGGTGTAAGAAGATAAAGCCACATCAAATGCCAAGTCTATTGACCGCCAAGTAAATATCCAAGTGTTCAACAGTGCCATTGAAGGTGATAGCGCCCACATGGAGAGATTTGCAAAACACCCAGCGTTGAAAGGCTTTCGTTTTTCACGGGGAGATTATGTTATTTGATGCAGAGGAAAGTTTTGAACCCATCAGCTCGCGATCCTAAATCCGATGAGACCCTGAAAGGAGGATTAGTATATTTACAAAACGGATGGCATGATTCCTCTTCATATGGAATTAGGTGGAAAAGATGCATGTATTATACTTGATGACGTTGATCTGGATCTAGAAGCAACCACATTGCCACATCAGACTTTTGCAACAAGTCCTCAGTTGTCTATGTTACAGTCTTAAGGCCAAGATAAAAAAAAATATTTTTATGGTCAAAAATCCATTCAGGCACAGCTACATCTGTTGTTTCACCTTTTCATTCAAGTATTTCTGCTCATAATCAATAGAAAAATAATCCCACTACATCTACATAGTCATTTTGTTCGATATCTGTGTCAGGATAATGTTGTAGGAAATTCGGTCAAGTGTCAACACTCCAAGCAAATGAATTTTATTGACGCTACTTGGGAATCTATGGAAGGGAAAGAAATTACTGATGAGTACATGTTTGATGGTGATCACATACAAGTGAACAAAGATAAGTCTTGCATCCACTTCTAGGAAAGAAATGGAAAAGAAAACGATGAACATATTGGACGACAGCATACCCAGTAAACAAGTGGCAGCAAAGGATCAACATCAATATTAACTGGTAGTGATACTGTTCAATAATAGTCTCTGGAAACTTTTTCTTTTCCCCAATTTTTTCCCATGTGCAAAGCAACATCTAGTGCAACGAGGACCATCCAATGAGAATTTAAATACAGATAATAATTCGAGAAATAGATTTGAGAAAATGACTGGAGGTGGACTTGTACCTTTGGATTTCAAGCTGCATAATTCTTAGTTTTGGGCTATTTGGTGAATGTCTTAAGGGAATATTTAAAAGCTTATGGATAGTGAGCACACAACAAGATGGGCTTCCCTTCTTATTGCAACAAAGCTATATCACTAATGTGAAGGATACTGGATTTGTCTCTCATGGATAGAAACAGAGCATGGAAGCTTAAGAAAACATAGAAATGTGTTACAACAGTCAGCAACAACAATAAAGTACAAAGGATTAAGTAGAGCAAACCTTCTGGAGTAATTTTGTATGAAGAAGAGACAAAAAAAAGAGTGCACTGCAAACTTACCTATTGATGCCTGATTGCTCCAATTTTGGTTAAAAGTCATATTTTGACTTAGATGGAGATTTTTAGGGACCACATGGTGACTTTTCATTTAATATCTCATTTAACTCTATCAGTAAGTGCAGGTGGCACTTAGTTCAAGTGTATAAATTCAAGTAGAACTCAATCCCTAATTTCTATGGATATGAGTTATCTTCAGATTTCTTGTGATGAATCCAAGATTTGTTTTGATTAGTCGAGTATTATTTCTAGTTGATTGAGCCCAATATTAGAGAATGGTAAAAGTGGCACACGTGTCACTTGTTTTG
This sequence comes from Picea sitchensis, assembly GCA_010110895.2. Lineage (NCBI taxonomy): Eukaryota > Viridiplantae > Streptophyta > Pinopsida > Pinales > Pinaceae > Picea > Picea sitchensis. The sequence goes on from SNQJ01S0007605.1 coordinate 11,783, forward strand.
TAAAACAATGCCTTGAAGTTAGGTGATTAGTGGTGATTAGTTGTTACATGTGACAATTTGTTGTAGCTACTTTCTATTTTTAGAAAAGTCTAAAGAGCTAAACTCTTGAGAAGATGTTTTGTAAAGTATATATATATGTATGCAGAAAACCAATTGACGAGGGGAAACAACTTGAGAGCCTTTTGGGGCTAGGTATGTAATGCAAATTTTTCAGTGAAAATATTGACAGAAGCAAAGAGATTCTATACCTCGTTATGTTAAATTTTGTCTTCTTCATGTGTTATTGTTTCTCATTTTCAAATTGATACTTTTATTCCTTCTTGATCCAAGTGGATATCGATGGCCACCCACCTATTCCACTAGATCAATAAATTATTTTCCACCTTGGCAGTTTTTCGGGTTCCAAACTCTTGGGGCCATTTTGAGGCCCTAACACGATGGTTTTTGGGGATTTGGGGCCCAAGTAACTGCTAAAGACACTAACATGGGCTAGTACATAATTTTTCTTCTCGGTTAGACATTTCCAACGGTCTATCATGCACCTAAAACGGATATCATATGAAAAAGTTACGACCCTGGGAAGTTGATGTGCTAACTTACCCAAACGAGGCCCACATGAATTTTGGCGCTTCATATCCTAGGGTTATGTTTTTGGATGTCTAGGGTTTTTGACATTCCTGTTTATTGTAAAAGGACTTCAGAGCCTCATTGTAATGATCTTCTTCTGAATGAACACAACCATCCCATCTCTTCTCAAAGATAAGCTGCCACCATTCCAACAAGCTTGTTTTCCATTGCATTTTACAGTTTCATCTTATTTCCTTATTGAATAGAAAACCAGTTTTACTGTATCTTTGTTATTTTTTGTTAAGCATATTTTAATAATCTATATTCATTTCGTTTTTCTCATAAAATCTAGATCAATGGTATCAGAGCGGTCTTCTCCTTGTCATCTTAATGCATGTCCCCAACGAGGTCGGGGTACAAAGAATTGGGTCTCAAGCTTGTTTCTCTTGAAGACAAAAGATCTTGCACACCTAAGCGACATCTCATGGCAGGAGAAAATAAATATGATGGGATAGGAGATCCTTTCAAAATGTTGCTTGAGGAATCCCTCATGCAACAGAGGAAGGGGATGATGGATAGTTTTGTGCAAATCCTTCGGTAGCTACCAAGAGGCGATGCATCTTCCTCAAGTGGAGGTGTCACCCCCTTAAAGGTAAAAATCAACTTTGATATTCCTATATTTGAAGTTCATATAAACACATATGTTGTAGACAAGTGGTTGAATGTACTAGAATGGCATTTTTTTGTCCATAACTTTTTGAATAGAGAAAAGATTATTTTTTCTCTCCTCAAAGCCATTCCTCATGTCAAAGATTGGTGGGAAAATTTATGTCAGAAAAAGGAAATAGAGGAACCCTCATTATTTACAGTCACGGCCATCTGGGAATCCTTCAGGCATGATATTAAGGAACAATACTACCCAATGGACCACACTACGGAAAGAAAGAGACAAAGCAGTGTCAGAGTTCACAAATATCTTCCATACCTTGCGCAGCAAGATGGGTATCAAAGATTCAGAGCAACATATGGTGCTCAAGTATCGTGGTGCTCTGCATAGATAAATCCAAACCGAAATGAAAATTATGGACATCTTTTCCTTGGGTGCGGCCTACTAATATGTTGTCAAAATCGAGTAGAAGCTCAAACAAAAGATGCGACAATTTGGGTCTGGGAACCCCTCACAGCAAAAGCTAGGAGAGGGTGGACCCAACCCATAAAACAAAGGACAAAAAATATGGACAGTATTAGGACAACCATTCCAAGCCGCAAGCAAAGAAGGACATCGGAAATACAAAGAAAGATACCGGTAAGTGGTGCGACTTCTATAAGATCCCTTGGCATAACACTGCTGACTACTGCTCAAATAAGTCACTGGTGGCCAAAGTGAAAGCCTCTAAATCAGATGTGGGTTCTGACTCTAATTCGGAATCAGAAAGGGGAATATGGATCATTGACATGTAACCTAATGCTACCATTGCTACCACTAATCTCCATCCTGGTGAGCCAGACGAGCCAGAAGAAGGATAATGCCTCTTCCATTCACAGATGTGGGTAAAAGGCAACTTGATACACTTCATCTTTGATAGTGGTAGCTAGAACAACCTCATCTCAATGGATGTTGTCAAGCGGTTGACACTACCAACAATGCCACACCCACAACCCTACACCATTGGATGGCTCTGTCAAGGAAGCGATCTCCATGTCATCCAACAGTGTTGATTATCGTACGACATCAAGCCCTTCTAAGACAAGGTATTGTGTGATGTTTCTCCTCTCGAAGTTTGTAATGTTCTTTTGGTCCAACCTTATTTATAGAAACATCATCATGTATATGAGTCTAGGCCTCATAGTGTTATTATTACTTTGAACATGAAATTGTACAGGATACCCACGGTTGTCCCTCCTAGTTATATTTTCTTGATCTCTTCCAAGCAATGTAGGACGGTCATCTCTCAGACTGAGAAATTTGACTTCTTCGTGATTCGCTCTCAGAGTGAGCGAAATATCGTAGGCACATCCAGGGCCTCTTTGATCGATCTCTCCACACAACATAAGAAAGTGGATAAGGTCATGGAAGAATACTCAGATATCTTCTCCTCTCCTACCAGGGTACCTCTGCACTGCCAGGTCAAGCATCCCATTGATTTGAATCCAGGTGCACCACTACCCAATGGGCCAGTCTACCGCCACTCTTTGTTAGAAAACGAGGAGATCAAGAGGTAGATCCAAGAAATTATCCACAAGGGGCACATCCTTCCCAACTCATCACCTTGTGGGAGCCCAATCGTGTTGGTGCAGAACAAATACGAGACCCGACGACTCTGCATTGATTACCAGGCCCTGAATAAAATAACAGTCTGAAACCGATACCCGATTCCCTGAATCGATGGCCTTCTTGATCAACTCACAGGGGACAAATACTTCAGTAAGATTGATCTGAAGTCTGGTTACCACGAGGTCCCAATAGAACATAAAGATGTATGGAAGACTTCCTTCAAGTCAAAAGAAGGTATTTTTGAATGGTTGGTCATGCCCTTTGGTTTGAAAAATCCTCTAACAACTTTTATGAGGATGATGGAAGATATCCTACAAAATTTCACCAATATGTTTTTAGTGGTGTATCTAGATGATATCATCATCTAAAAAAAGACTTGGGAAGAACACTTACAACATATTCAATAGGTTCTGCACACCCCACCATAGCACAAACTATATTCAAACTTGGAAAAATGCACCTTAGGCATGGACAGGGTCCATTACATAGGCTATATCATTGATAAACATGGTGTGCATGTGGATCCAGCCAAGATCTAGGTCATTCGTGACCGGACAGCCCCAACCACACTCATTGAACTTCAAAGCTTCTTGGGCCTCACCAATTTCTATCGTGGATTCATGCTGGGATTCTCTCATATTGCATGGACCCTCAGCCAAGTAACCATAGGTGGTGGTAAGAAAAAAGTTTTTTGGGGTCTGTCCCAACAAAAATCCTTCGATGACTTGAAGAAGCGTTTGTGCTCATCCCTGGTACTTTCATTACTGGACCTGCAACATCCCTTTGAGATCGAGACAAATGCTTCAGACTATGTTATGGGCGTTGTTCTCACTCAACAGGGCCACCCTGTGGCATATCATAGTGAGACACTATCATATGTTGTCCGTAAGTACCCTACTTATGAAAAAGAAATGTACTCCATTGTGAAATCCTACTACCATTGGAGACATTACATTCTTGGGAAGGAGACAGTCATCCACACTAATTACAAGCCACTACAGTTCATGTAGACCCAAGTAAAATTGCAGAATGACCACCATCAGAAGTGGTCAACATACTTACAACAATTCCACCTCAACATCAACTATAAAATAGGAAGTACCAACCGATTTGTTGACTTCCTCAACTGACCTCCAGTCGCGACACTCACCATGGTGCTAGAATCTTATGGTCATGAGACCTTTAGATGGCCCCACCTCTACGAGACATACCCTGACTTCTCCACCACCTACCAAATGTTGGGCGCCAACTCAGTGGTTGCTAATTTCGATATTTAGGATGGGTTTTTGTGTCATCTGGGACATCTCTACATTCCATCAAGAGAGCATGTGAAGCTGATTTGGGAAGCTCACTAAATTCGAGTGGCAGGACACTTTGGCATCGAAAATATAGTGGTAGTGTTGCAGAAACATTTCTACTGAACGAAACTTTGACAGGATGTCAGCAAATATATCAGTTCTTGCACCGCCTATGCTATTGAAAAACCGACCACTAAGAAACATGGCATGTACACCCCTCTGCCTAATCCCAACAAGTTGTGGGAATCCATCTCAATGGACTACATGTCGACTCTCCCATCCAGCAAGAGGGGAAATCACTATGTTTTTGTGGTTGTTGATTGCTTTTCCAAGATGACGATTCTAGCCGCCTGCAAGAAGAACATCACAGCATAATCCACTGCCAATATCTTATTTAAATGAGTATGGGTACATTTTGGGATCCCACAAACCATTATCTCAAACTGTGATAGTCAGTTCCTCAGCTCATTCTGGTTGAGCCTCTGGTCACTGTTGGATACCAAGCTCACCAAATCCACTGCCTTCCACCCCCAGACAGATGGCCAAACTCAGGTTGTCAATCATATGGTCGTACATATCCCGTGCATGTAAAATTCAAAACACCCCCACACATGTGATGGGAGTCGTCCTTATGTCCATCATAGCTACAACCAAGCCTTTCGTAGCTCAACTAGCAACAACCCCTTTCAGGCGGGGTTGGGATTCCAAACATTGGGCCCCATGGATGTTGCACTACCCCTGGAGACCACCTCATTCGACTCGTCCCCTGCTCCACTAGAAGCTGACAAAGCCACCTGGTTCATTGAATGGATCCAACACATCCGCCAATAGGTTCAAGATATTCTACAAAAGTCTAATTCCAAGTACAAACAACGCCATGATCAACATCGGATGCCACATAAGTTTCAGGTGGGAGATAAATCTTGGTTGCATTTGTAGAAAGAACACATAACAAGACCCCATCAGAAGCTTCTTCCATTCCGTTATGAGTCATACACCATCACCAAGGTTGTGGGTGAAAATTCTTTTGAGCTCAACATTACCCCCTTCCTTGTTCTGCATCCAGTCTTCAACGTGGCTCTCCTTCGGCCATATTTCCCACCATTATTGGACACCTGAGAGATAACAGAGAATTTTACACCAACAAAGCTCAAACCTAACTGCATGAAATAGATATCCAGTGATCAGAATGTGGACAAACATATCAAGGGCACTCAAAAAAAAAGGATCCATCTTTATCGAGTTATCAAAGCAGGGAAACTCTTGCACCAAGGCAAGTGGCTCATCCGGGGCCAAATTCAGCATAAATTTCCTCATCTGATGGGGAAACTCAACACAATGGAGACCATTGCTTCCTAAGGAGGAAGGATTGATCCATGTGGATATCGGTGGCCACCCACCTATTCCACTGGCTCAAATTTGTTTTTTCCACCTTGGTAGTTTTTCGGGTTCCAAACTTCCAGGGTTGTTTTGAGGCCCTAAATGACGTTTTTGGGGGATTTGGGGCCCAGGTGACTGCCAAAGGAACCTACTTGGGCMTGTCAATTTTTTTTATTCTCGGTTATACCTTTCCAACAGACTATCGTGCRCCTAAAACGGATATCGTATGCAAAAGTTATGACCCCAGGAAGTTGATGTACTAACTTACSCAAACAAGGCCCACATGACTTTTGGTGCTTCATCTCCTAAGGTTAGGTTTTTGGATGTCTAGGGTTTTTGACATTCTTGTTTATTGTAAAATGCCTTCAAAGCCTCATTGTAACGATMTTCTTGCGAATGAGCATAGTCTTCACATCTCTTCTCAGAGATAAGTCGTCACCATTCCAACAAGCTTGTTTTTCACTGCATTTTACATTTTCACTTATTTCCTTATTGAATAGAAAACAAATTTTATTGTATCTTTGTTATTTCRTGTTAAGCATATTTTAATAATCTGTATTCATTTCGTTATTCTCATAAAATCTGGATCACTTCTATTAATTTATTCAACTTTTAATGGTTACAATTCAGTGAAACTTCTATTGTGGCTAATTAACAACATTCCTTCAAGTGTAGTTCTTCCTATGTTTTGTTGTGAGCAAAACAAGACCTACATCTTAATTTGTTTTCCTAATTTACAAGATTTATTTGTTCATAGTTTTTCCTCTGTCTTTCTATGAGTGAGACAAGACCTATGTCCAGATATTTGAGACAAGACCTATGTCCATATATTTGAAATCATTGTCATTCTTCTACTGAAAGGAAGGCCAGATTTATCAGAATTGGATACCTGGTTTTTTGTTTTAGTTTTGTCCATCTCACATCTTCTATCCATCCTCATGATTTTAAATGGATTTAGAAGATGAGGTCATTCCTCTTTAGTTTTGATTTGTAATGATTGAAAGGATCATTCAAACCTAGTTCTAGAATCCTTCGAAAAATTGATCAATCAACAATTATTATTTCTTCAAAATGTGTTAAGGCTTGGCTCTATTACAGCCTAGAGTCAACTCTTGCAACAACATTTTTTGGCACCGTTTCCAGGGACGGTTTCGAAGGTCTATATCTTCCCTGGGGTATGACAAAGCTTAGATCTATTTCTTGATGATGAACAAGGGATATACATTCAATTGGTTGTGAGCATTTACCTGATGACTCCTTGGTTTGAAGACTCCACATGATCCATTGGCGACTCCACTGGTTTCAAGATGTCAAGTTATTTTGCTGCTCGGATTGCTGCAAGGTTTTCTCCTTTGGATTTTACANACATTCAATTGGTTGTGAGCATTTACCTGATGACTCCTTGGTTTGAAGACTCCACATGATCCATTGGCGACTCCACTGGTTTCAAGATGTCAAGTTATTTTGCTGCTCGGATTGCTGCAAGGTTTTCTCCTTTGGATTTTACAAATCTTTTTGGTTTTACAAACGATGTTCTAGACATCAAAGTTTGGGAAGATATTCTTCCTAATTTCAGAGAAGATGTGGATGAAAATCCTTCACAACACTTGTTTGGATTTCATAAGCTTATGGATAAATTGGATATATATCATGAAGATGTCCTCATGAAGTTGTTTATGTTTTCATTGGGAGGAGACACTCGACTCTGGTACAAATATCTATCCCTTTCCAATATTTCCTCATTGAAATAATTTCACACAGTTCTTCATCAACATTGCAAGAGAATCTATTCAACAAAACTCCTTTTTGAAGATTGTTGCAATAAAGAATTCATAGAACAAGAAAAAAATTCAGAGCAGGAAGATTTCCTTCATGAAGATAAAGCAAATTTTCATGAAGAAGAAGAAAAAATGTTAGAAAGTTTTCAAGTTGATGAAGATGATCGTCATGGGAGAGGATTTATTGATGAAGAAGCATAACATATTAACACTTGTGATCATATTCAAGATCAAGATCAAGCCAAGCTCCATAAAGATGAAAAGGAAATGTTAAAAGGCTTTCATACGGATCAAGATCAGGTTTGTTGTAGGAATAACGATGAAAATACATTTTCTTATGAAGAGCTAGATCCAAGTTCATTCATACATGAATCTACCTTTAGTTCTTCTTTTCAAGAAAATGACTTTCACGATGATTTTGGTAATATTGATAGTGTTGAAAATAGTTTGATTGAACAACACAATGATGAATTTGTTGATCTAGATCTTTGTGAAGATAAACAACTTATTGAAGACCACATACAATCACAATTTGTTGGCTTAGATCATGGTCATCTTGCTATTGAATTTTTTTTTAAAGGAGAACCTTATCAGTCTTATAATCAATTAGATGACTTGAAATGTAATGAATTGCATGCTCTCCAAAAGTCATTTCAGGAAGATCTGCAAGGTGATGGTGATGATAATATTGATGATGGAAGTAATGAAAATGTAATTGAAAGTATCTCATAGGTGATTTTTGTTATAAATTCTCATGAAGATCAGGTTGTCAATATTCACCTATTATTGTCGGAGCATCATGAAATAGAGATTTTTGAAAGTCAAAGTTCATAATTTTTTTATGAGAAGCATGTTTATGATGAGTATCCAGAGGATGAAGAAGAGAATATTTCTTTCCCAACATGAATGGAAACATATAATAGTTCTCCTTTGTTTGATAACTATGATGAATGTGATATTGAAGTTGATGAGCAACAAATTATTTATTTTTCTTCAGATAAACCTTTTCAGCTAGAAACCAATCAACACCATCATGAGAATAATAAACATGTGTATGACAATGATGAAGAATATTCCTAGACAAGTGATGAAGAAGATAGGGATGGGTTACTGGAGCAGTTGATCTCTCCTTCCTATTTACCAACTGTTGAGAAACAAACTAGTGAGCCCCAATGTTACATTCTTGTGCCAGAAAAAGAAAAGATCAACAATGGACAAAGTGTGCAAAGGCATTTCATACAGCTTGGCCAGCAGGAAGAAGTTTTGGTTGACTTTGAAAATTATTTATCTTCTCATGATCTAGTGGTTGTTTGGTTGGAGTATTTTCTTCAAGAGGTACAAAATGTTGCAACGTTTTGTGTGCAACCAAACTTCAACAATAAGCGCAAGTTACCTATTCATTCTTTGTTGCAAAAAAATTATTATCTTTTCATTTCTTCATTCAATAGCAAGAAGGGTATGTTAATAAATCCACTATTTGCATGGCTCCATTGGAAATTTCATATTACTTGATCAATGGAAATTTTCCTGATTAGTATAGGGCCAATGTGTATAAATAATTTGTCCAAATCAACATTTCATTTCAGCCTTCTAGTTCAGCATTTTATTTCAGTTTAGTAGTTTTCTTCTTAGTTTGGCATCTAGTATGTTTTAGTTTCTAGGAATGATGACTCCATACACCAAAGGAGGAACTTGTGAAAAGCCTCTTCAGTTTCAAAGAATAACCATTTTTTGTTTCAAAACAGGCACAGGTAAAATGACAATGTTCAGAGTTTGTCAGGGTTGATTTCAAGTTGCCCAATGGATGAAGGCACGTGGTCTACTGTTCTTGGCACTTTGTTGGAAAGAACCATCCCTATATGGATCATATGTTAGAAAAAATATTGAAATTTCTAAACTGTGTCCCTCGCCAATTTTTTTTGTCAAGTTGCTCTAGCTTTAAATCCTTGTTGCCTGGCGTAAGCATTTTAGCCACAGAGAACCTTTAAATCTTTCGTCATTTTCGCCAAGCTTCTCTACCATAAAAATATCAAATTCTTGCGTCGCATTTGTCAAAATCACGGAGACCTCCTATCTCACTTTCGCAATTCCTCGATATTTGAAAAGGGCCTAAAAATGCTACAATTCATTTTTATATAAAAATTGTATTATTTTATATGATTTTAAAATAATAATTTATCATTGTTTTTAAGGTTTGGTAAAAAGTAAGGGGTTAAATTTATCTAAACCCTAGGTTGTATCTAGTTATCAATTTAGCCAAACCTATACAAATCCCAAAGCCAAATGTTGAGGCCAATAACATACTTATACACCAAACATTTAACCCGAAGCCCGAAGGCTGGAAGTCAGGATTCCTCATTCTCTCGAATCCTAGTTCCATAATATTTGCTCCATGTGGCAAGGTTCCGTTTTGTTTATGAAAAGTGTTTCAAGTTACGATTTGGTTGTTTCCATTCGGATTCCAACTGTCCAAGTGTCCAAGTGGACATTCTCCATGAAGTATGCAGGTGTAAGCAACTAAAGCCAAATCAAATGCCAAGTCTATCGACTGCCAAGTAAATATCCAAGTGTTTGACAGTGCCATTGAAGGAGATAGTGCCAACATGGAGAGATTTTAAAAACACCCAGCGATGACAACCTTTCATTTTTCACGGGGAGATTATGTTATTTGATGTAGAAGAAAGTTTTGAACCCATCAACTCGTGATCATAAATCTTTTGAGACCATAGAAGGAGGATTAGTAGATTTACAAAAAGGCTGGCATGATTCATCTTCAGATGGAATTAGGTGGAAAAAATGCCTGTATTATACTTGATGACGCTGATCTGGATCTAGCAGCAGCCACATTGCCACATTAGACTTTT
>SNQJ01S0007605.1:22711-33177 GCA_010110895.2 Picea sitchensis
TTTTTTTTGAAGAAGAGACAAAAACAGAGTGCATTGCAAACTTTCCTATAGATGCTCGATTGCTCCAATTAGGGTTAAAAGTCATATTTTGACTTAGATGGAGAGTTTTAGGGACCATATGGTGACTTGTCATTTAAGATCTCAGTTAACCTTATCCATAAGTGCAAGTGGCACTTAGTTCACGTGTAGAAATTCAAGTAGAACTCAATCCCTAATTTCTAGGGATATGAGTTATCTTCAGATTTGTTGTGATGACTCAAAGATTTCTTTTGATTAGTCGAGTATTATTTCTAGCTGATTGAGCCCAAGATTAGAGAATGGTCAAAGTGGCACACATGTCACTTCTTTTGTAAAAGAGTGCCTTGAAGTTAGGTGATTAGTTGTTACATGTGACAATTTGTTGTAACTACTTTCTATTTTTAAAAAAGTCTAAAGAGCTCAACTCTTGAGAAGAGGTTTTGTAAAGAATATATATTCATATGCAGAAAACTAATTGAGGAGGGGAAACAACTCGAGAGCCTTTTGGGGCTAGGTATGTAATGCATATTTTTCAATGAAAATATTTGAAAGAAGCAAAGAGATTCTATACCTCGGTATGTTAAACTATGTCTTATTCCTGTGTTATTGTTTCTCATGCTCACATTGATACTTTTATTCCTTCTATTCACTTATTCAGCTTGTAATGGTTACAATTCAGTGAAACTTCCATTGTGGCTAATTAAAAGCATTCCTTCAAGTGCAATTCTTCCTTTGTTTTGTTGTGAGAAAAACAAGACCAGCATCTTAATTGTTTTTCCTAATTTACAAGTTTTATTTGTTCATAGTTTTTCCTCTGTATTTCTATGATTGAGACAAGACCTGTTTCCAGATATTTGAAATCATTGTCAATCTTGTACTGAAAGGAAGAACAAATTTATCAAAATTGGATACCTGGATTTTTGTTTCAGTTTCGTCCATCTCACATATTCTATCCATCCTCATGATTTTAAATGTATTTAGCAGACAAGTTCATGCCTCTTTATTTATGATTTGTAATGATTGAAAGGCTCATTCAGACCTAGTTCTAGAAGCCTCCGAAAAACTGATCAATCAACAATTATTATTTCTTCAAAATGTGCTAAGTCTTGGCTCTATTACATCCTAGAGTCAACTCTTGCAGCAATAGGACCAATCAACCCACCAACCAAGCAATCAAAAGACATGTATATTATCACTTCTACCGACTATCTTAGTTGTTGGGCCGAGGCAGAACCAGTCCGAGATTTCTCTACAAATATTGTAGCTAGATTTATTTTTGAGAACATCATCACTTAGTTTGAGTGCCCTCATAGTTTAACTAGTGATCAAGGTGTTCATTTCATCAATGATATTGTAGCCACTCTCACCCATGAGTTCCTCATTCAACATCACAAAAGTATCTTGTATCATCTGCAAGAAAATGGTATCGTCGAAACCTTTAACAAGATCATGGAGTATTAACCAAGGTATGTTTCGCAAATATATATGATTGGGATGATAGAGTCCCCACAATATTAAGGGATTATAGGACTACTAAAAGAAACTCCATAAGTACACTCTATTCCAACCAGTTTATGGAAGAGAAGTTGTTGTCTCCATCGAGTTCATCAATCCAAACTTATATATTTCACATGTCACTCACATGAAAGATTAAAAATCAGTTGCGGAATGGGTCACATAGTTGTTTCCATTGGACGAAGCCTAAGTGTTGGCCGATTTTCATCAAACAGTGGAGAAGGCTTATCATAAATCTTGGCATGATAGGAACGTTAAGACCAATACGTTTGCACAGGGTGATCAAGGTTTGTTATATGACAAAAAGTACTAAAAGCATCTAAGGAAGTTCCAAATGCATTATCTTGGACCCTTTATAATTGTGGAAATCCACGAGTTCAAAGTTGTTAGACTCACACAACTCAATGGAATTCTTTATCCAATATGGGTGAGTGATGCACGCCTGAAGCCATATATTTATGCTCAATAAGAGAAGTTTCACCACACTCTTGTCCCCAAGAGTGAATACAGTAGGAAGGATTTTCAATTTTTCTATTTCTCTTTTCAGTCAATAAATTGGTGACATGTCCAACTGTCACTTGTCCTAGAGTATATATTTCATTGTCAAATTTTCCATCCCAGACATCACCTTTTTGATTGGGGAGGTCTGAATCAAATACTTTATTATTTAGTAACTTCCAAGTTTGAAACTTGTGCCCTATTGCTGTTATTTTTTTCGTTAAATGTCATTGGTATCTTTTTGGTCACCGTCCCATCATTACCCATCAGATTCATTTAACTCCTAACAACTATTAGTACCTTTCCAACTATTTCCCGGTGTGTTAATTAATTTCCTCCTTAACTGGATGTTCCATTATTGTGTTCCTACTTATTTTCTTTATTTCCTAAATCCCCCCTTGTATTTTTCCACATTCGATGGTCATATCTGATTTTAATGTTGAGTTACCTCCATGATGTATCTCTTAATGACTGCTAGTCATGTCGCCTCCTTCATGTTTCCTATGAACTCATATTTACCTGAATTCTAAATATTATCATTTTCTAATCCAGTTATGTGCATACCCAGTCCTAGAGCCTCTCAAGAACTTTGTGGGTCCACACTCACGCCTCTGTCCACCAATGTTATTTTTTTATAAATGCAGGTCTTCCAAGATGGTTCACACTTCCAGCCGAGGAGTCCCTCCTAAAGTCACTATTCTAGTAGAATTTGTCAATCCCCGGGTTAAATTTCTCATTTATCTCCATGGAAAGGTCAGGCAAACTCGGTTGCTCGAAATTGACCTTGCAGATGCAACATAGTACTCTCAGATATCTATCCATAACTTCATGGATTGCTCGACCCTATCAATCGGTTAATTTCAATGGGAGTGGACACCATCCTTCATACCCCTCCAGGACACTACTTTGTTGAGTTTACGTGACTTACTGGTGTTCAACACTACTAGAGAAGTCACCTTATGCACAAAGTTTCTTATCATATGAGAACATAATGGGACTTTATGGTTGGACAAGGCCTATCCCATCCATGTGGAAGATATTCAAAAGTTAACTGGTCTATCAATGGAATGTAAATACGTAACAAAAGGATTCTAGGGCTTAGGGAAGCATGACCAAAACAATGGTGACATTATCCTCTACAAAAAATATGGCACGAGGCGAGGAGGTCGTGGAGAGATCATTGACCAAATCAATGATGAGTAGGTCTATTTTTCCTACTATTTAATTGCAGGAAATTTCATGAATAACTACTCACGAGGTGACTGCACTCTCGACACCATAGTAGTGGTTGAGTATAGACAAAATGGAGCACCTTTGAACTAGTGTAAATACTTGATCAAAAAAATGTTGCAGGAATAAGCCAATGTGCACGAGAGGGCCACATACTCCCTATATGGATACTTATTGGTCACGTTCACTATATGGAAGTGGCATCCTCCTCAGGGTCAAAGCCTCTCCCACACTCCTGAAAATTGTATCGCCGAGATATTCGATCTCTGGAATAGTCAAACTGCTGCCACTCACTCAAAAGACCACAATATTTCCTTTCTGCAATGGCACAATGACCTAATTTTATCTACAAAATGACCAATGATTTCACAAGTGCTTCTCAACTAGCACAACCACAACATTTGGTTTGACATGAACCATGAATTTACTTTTAAGAGGCCTTTAGGTGTGGCTCCTTCCATTTTTCACACCCGTCCTTTTCCTTTTTATTTGGATGAGGAAAATATAGACAAGGATGTCACTTAATGTCTTGGGGTAATCAGAGAATAGAATAGATCAGGTGTCTCATATGTGATTCCTACCATATCAAAATGGTCGGTTCTAATATAGACCAACGATGCAAGCCCAAGTATGATTACATCAAAGAGAAAGAAAACACGAACAATGTCAGATGAGGAAGAGGACGAAGGAGAAGAAGAGACACTACCCCAATAAATTCCACTCCCATTCCCATCCATTCTAGACGATGCCACTATTTCAGGTAAGTAGCTCCGCGAAGCCTTTTCTACTTATTTTCCTCATAAGAAAAGACATTCTGAATCTTCATCCAAATCCACTATTGACCCCCACATCACATATGACACTCCCATTTATTCCCTTTCTCCACCATATTGCACCACTAACCCCATTCCCTCTTCCATTCCCATCATCACTATTATCGGTGACCCACCACTCAAGACTCATCCCACTTATGTAATAGAGGATCTCTCCCATCAACCACCTAGCTCGACTATAGAAACACCTTTCACTACTCCATCATCCCCCCATCACGCTCCTATAGACGTTACTAAAATCGTGCCCATTGTACCTTTCACGATGACTACAGGAACCACAGTCCCCATTCCATCCACCTTTACCTATGGTTCCCAGGTCCATGTTCCAATTGACACCCCTCCTATGAACAACCCCAATCATGAACTAGACACGGTACCCGAGGTAGATGAGCATATGGGTCCAGATCCTCACATTGACGTGATGGGAACCCATTTCGTGGATGACACAAGTTTAGAAAAGGAACATATTGAGCCATTTTTTCAAGAACCACAACAATGTTACACAATCTTGGAAGTGTGCCTCAAGCACATCGATGTTATTGGAACACTTCCTCCAAAGGTCCAGGATAGGATTTTCTGCATCCTTTGCAGTACATCACCTATTCATGACAGTGATGTCACCCCCAGTTTGTATGAGCAATCTGTCTCCATTGGCCAACCAATGACTTCAATATTTCCCTTGGATTAGTCCCTCATTAGTGGAAATCTTGCGGCGTGGTATACACCACAACTCATGAATCATATGAGAGCATCCATAGATCAACTTGAGAAGATACTTCTCAATACAGAATAGACAAATGAAGAGATTACACAACATTCACAACATTTGCATCAAACCATTATTATCGCCACGTTAGCTAGGGATCATGAGTATGGGTTGTGAACACAGGTCGAGTCCAATATGGTTGCCATTTATGATACATTTCTCCAACTCTAGCCTACATTTATACAGGTTACTCCCGAGCTACCTGAGGATGTCACCCCAGTTGCGCCTCCACAATGACTTGAGCTCATTGTTGATGCTTGGTTACAATCGGCTATGATGAATGACAAGATTAAATAAGACATGGATGCAGTCAAGTTGAAAGAAAAGGATAATCCCTAAGAGATGATGTAGAAGGTCACACAGGTAGTTGTAGAGGGAAATATTATTAGTTCCTCTCTTTATTTCTATGCCAATGAATTCCGCCAAATMTTTGGCATGGTTAACAATTGGGTTGGCTTGCTAAAAYTATGAAGTAAGCCAGTCAAAGAGTTGCATGAAAATATCGACTAGAMGAACACTAACACCCAAGATATCCCTGATTCGGTTGAGCAAGATTTTTTTTTTGTAGAGATCAAAGTTATGGACRAAATATTAGATGCTCTGGATGAGTCTACTYAGGAAACCAAGAAAGATTTTAGAGAGTTTTGTCCTATGGTGCAAGTTGAGTATGTACAGATGAAAAAATGTGAGTATGATGTAGACTTTGAATGGAATACACTACTAGATCTACCTAGCCCGAGGAACCCAATGTGACAATGATAGAGGAGTTTGTTGCATGAGCCTTCATTTTAGCAAGAAAATGGTAAGATTGTGTGGAGCACTATTATAGTTTCCACTAGCAGGACCTCATGATTGTATCGGAGTTGGAACCTCCATTTGTATAAGGAAATGAGAAGGAAGAAAAAGATTGACTCGAGACGAGTTAAAAGTTGTGGTTCGGGCCTGTTGGGCCTTCCATTTTTTAAAAAGTGTCCATTTTTGTGGAAATGACAAGGTCTCGAGGAAAGTGCTACATGACCAGCTGGAGAAAGGAAAGTAGTGGAAATTAGTTAAAAGAGATAAAAACTAACTGAAATTATAACAACAACATAGACAACAAAAATCACCATGAACCAGCTCGACAAGCAGTTAGAAAATCATCAAAAGCACTGGATGCCGACAGAAAAAGGCTGGAAAAAAAGAGAAAAAAGAAGTGGTCGGGAGAAAGATATAAAGAGGGAGGCAACTCGATGAGGAAAAAGGTTTCATATGTGAATGAATGCGGTGAATGAGTGAATGAATAAATCACAGAGGAGATATCCTGATATTGTTGTTCTTTGGGTTGGGATCAAGTTATTACTTTTCTATTGTAATTGTAATGGGTGTCAGGGATGCTACTATGCTTATGTAGTAGGGTAGATTCTGTAAGAGATATTTGGGAATAAATTCTACTACATAAGCCATTGTATGAGAGATGTATTTACTATATGATAGTTTTGATACATTGATAATATAAATAATTGTTTGGGCCCTAAAATTCTGTTATATTGTGTATGAATCTATGGTTTCTATGCTATGCAATTACTTATGTAAAGTGTATTTAACGTTTAATCATTTCTATGAATGTATTTCAGTATTGATGTATGAATCTGAACATGGTTACATAAAATATGATGAAACATTCTCTATGAATCACTTCACTACACACGCATTTCGGCTGCACTTCGGGCGATACCTCCTTCCCTTGCAAAAGGTTGAATATTCCAACGCTCCTAGACTAGAGTGGTATCTTTTGTTAGCAACCTTTGAAAAACTTGGTTTCGATTTTTGTGCCAACAAGTATTTCTTTTCCTAAGTTCATTTGTCTATGCTAAGGGAACCCCTTGGCCTGATATATTCTCCCCTAGATGAGGGTGCCACATCCTCTTCAATCATTATTTATTTTGACTTTAGTTAGACTAGTGGAGTGGGGTTTTGCATGGAAACCTCGGTATTATCCCCAAGAATTGAATGCTCTCCTTGGGATCATCAGAAGGAGGGAAAAATTCACATGCATGAGGCTAGGAGAGTGCTAGACATGTGGATGCATGATATACTCTCCTCTCCACTTGTGTGATCCTGTTAACTGATGACTACATGACCATTTAACTGGGAATATGTGGAAGTTCACTCATTTTTTGGTTAGTGTGTGTACACATCTCTCTATATCACTACTATGGTGCATTATTTTAGCCATGTATAGTATATCACATGCATTTTTCCATTATCTCATTTGGTTAGTACAATTATTTCATTCTTTCTCCAATTATTCTCTTAACTTTGCAAGTTAGTTGTTCATTGTTTCTAGCTAGATTCTGTGTGCATGTTTCAACCCAATTTCACATTATTTTCACATCCCCTACATATGGATTGGGAATCCATTTGTATGGTTGTGAGAGGGAAATGTTATGTAAATAAAACACACACAATAAATATCTCTTTCTATGTTGTTGTCTTGGTATACTTCCACAAAGACCTTAAGTGTCTCAATTGAGGAATCAACTTGTTGTGCCAAGCTTGTTATATAGAATTTGTACCATTTTTCCTTCAGGAACAATGTGTACACTTTGGTTGGCTACATATAGTTCAGTATAATTTTAGAGAATTGAACCATACTTGTCAAGGATGCCCCTATGATTCTATTTTACTATTCTTAGAAACCAACTCCTTTTTGGCTTCTTCTAGTTCTTTCCGCAATGTTTTGTTTTCAAAAAATAATTTCTTTCTTCGATGTGTTTCTTGAATTTTTAGGATTTGAAACTTTTCATGTAGGTGTTGGAGATTATACTCCAATTATTATATATTACCTTCTTTATATTTTCCCTTTCTTACTTCCGCCATATTTTTCCATTGAAGGGATTTTTTCTTGACCCTCTCTAATTCCAACAAAGTATAATGCAAAAGGGTACATGCTGGTGTCCTTTCTTCTCTCGATGTTCCCTCTTTTGTGGTGATTTATGATTTTCCTATGGTGTTTTTCCCTCCTCTTGTGGATCCTCTGTAGGACTAGGAGGGTCCTTAATTTGTATTATTGTGGTAGAAAGGGGTGTTACAATCTTATGAGTGCCTTGTGATGTGCCCTTCTTGTTTCTATAGGACTGCATTCTTCTTTGTTGAGTGGATTATTAGTCTTTTAAATTTAGAGGGTTTGTTGGGGGTGTCTTTAGCTTGATCAAATTTGCATCCACCTCCTTGTATGAACCCTCCAACTCTACCTTCTTATTTTTATTATTTTGTAGGGATGATCCTATCCTGTTATCCTTTTTTGAATTTGTTACCTCTTCCTCTTATTTAGGGATTTGTTCCCCCATGGTTTGTTGTGCCTCCAAGAAGGCATGCCTTTCCATACCTACAAATTATTTCCAGGAGAATATTTATTTTATATTTTCCAAGGAATTATAAACTATCAATTTGATAAGGCCATGATGTGATGGTGTGTTCTTCTCTGCCCCTTTTACCTTGGTGCTCATCTCTTTGAAGGATTGTAGCAATAAATAAGGTATGTTGAGGCTTTCTTCTAGTTATTGGTAGGAGAGGTCCCTAAATTGATCAATGAGTCTAAAATTGTATCTTTTATCACATATATTTTTCAAGGGCAACAGGTCATCCAAGTTCGTGGTCTACACAGGAAGTGTCTGAATGTGAAGGATTGTAGCAATAAATAAGGTATGTTGAGGCTTTCTTCTAGTTATTGGTAGGAGAGGTCCCTAAATTGATCAATGAGTCTAAAATTGTATCTTTTATCACATATATTTTTCAAGGGCAAATGTGTTTTATCCAAGTTCTCAGGTCTACTAGAAGTGTCTCAATGTAGCGAGTAGAGCAACCATTTTGGGCTTAAGTACAAATAGATCTGCCCATTTCACGACGTTTGAGATCCCCCGTGGAGGGATCGACAGCGGCCCCAAGGTATTCATAGTTTCATAATTGTATCTATCGTATAGCGCTGAAGTGCCCTGTTCCAAAGTGGCCGGCGGCCCGGTGAGCCCCAATCGCTGATTCAAAATGGACACACAACGCCGCATATAAAGCTCTAGAGGCCAGTGTAACTCAAGACCAAGTATCACTTCTGATCATTGATCGCAGAAGCCAGAATAAGTGGTCAACGATTTGGTTGAAGGGTTTAAAGTCTCGAAGCATGAGTAGAGTCGTTGATTGAAGAAAACGTGCCTCAATGGATCGACAACTCTGGGTAAAAAACACGTAATGTAAGCAGGATTTGATATTTGATTTTCCTGTAGCCCGGAGACCTGAAAAGCGTCTCAGCCATCGATCTCAGGGAGCCACGATCACTACATTGGTTTATCCAGATAAAAGTAGCATAAGACAAAGGAGGTTTGAGGTTTGAAAATTTCGGTTCTAATCACGCATGTTGATCTCGATCACTGACAAAAGGAAAATATGATTCACAATCTAAAGAACACTGTGAGCAGGCGTTGATCGAAGCCCCATCTCGCACCATAAGATCGATGGTCACATTCCAATGTAGTTGAAAGGCGAGGTTATGTACCATGGTATGAATAGTAATCATCAAACTCCTTGTTGTAGTATTCACCTCCATTATCTGATCTGAGACACTTCCAACTTTTTCCTGTCTCATTCTCAACTAAATCTTTCCATTTCTTAAAAGTATCAAAAACATTAGATTTTTGTCGAATGCAATAAACCCAAGTTTTTCTAGTTTCATCATCAATAAAAGTAACATAATAATGAGAGCCACCAAGAGATGATACTTGAGCTGGTCCCCATACAGCTATATGCACAAGCTCTAACCTTTCATTCTTCTTTTCTTTTCCGACTCTAAGAAATCTGACTGTCTTTTGTTTTCCATAAAAATAATGCTCACAGAAGTCCAAATCAATTTGTTTAAGATCTGGCAACAAATTTCTTTTGTGAAGTATCTGCATACCTGTTGGCAGACAATTCACATTTTTATAATGTCCTTATAATCTGCCTACACCAGAGTTTTGCAAACTTTGATTTTCGTCGCAACCTTCGAATAAAATGACACTTTTGTTTCGTGTGTTTGCTCTCTTACCTTGGTTCTCGTTTTCACGACTGCAAGCGTGAAAACTTTGAGTTCGAAGTCATGTCGATGGCATAAAAATCGTCACTAGATTATTATGGTTACTCTTGTTTATGTGGTCATCTCACTTCTAACTCAATGACAGTCGCACAGTTGTCAAGACACCAAACCTTTACTCACTTTGCATTTTGATTATGCTAATATGAATTCATTTTATAAGTTTGTGATGCAATGATATTTTGGTGATTGTGATTTAGTCCTTGATACAGTGGTGGTATGATATTCGATTGTCTTTGATCAAATTCCTTGGTGCAATGGTTTCATAAGAACGCATTAACATTGTGATTAAACCCATGGTGCAATGGTCGATGTAGTGGTTTTTTTTGAATCATACAAACACTTTTGTTGATTTAATATATGGACCAATTGTTGAAAACTATGGTTTTCAAGTGGATATTTGATATTTCATTTGGTTAAAATATTTTGGTTATGAATGTTGTGAGTATGTGAATAGTCCATTTGATAATTGGTTTACAATGTTTTGATTGTGATTTGAGTTAAA
>SNQJ01S0007605.1:33187-52684 GCA_010110895.2 Picea sitchensis
AATGACTGGATGTGGACTTGTACCTGTGGATTTCAAGTTGCATAATTCTTAGTTTTGGGCTATTTGGTGAATGTCTTAAGGGCATATTTAAAAGCTTTTGGACAGTGAGCACACAAGAAGAAGGGATTTGCAACAAAGCTATATCACGAATGTGAAAGATACTGGATTTGTCTCTCATGTAAATAAACAAAGCATGGGAGTTTAAGAAAACATAGAAATATGCTATAACAATCAACAACAACAAAAAGATTACAAAGGATTAAAGATTACAAAGGATTAAGTAGAGGAAACCTTCCAGAGTAATTTTTTTATGAAGAAGAGACAAAAACAGAGTGCACTGCAAACTTTCCTATAGATGCCCGATTGCTCCAATTTGGGTTAAAAGTTATATTTTGACTTAGATGGAGAGTTTTAGGGACCATATGGTAACTTGTCATTTAAGATCTTAGTTAACCCTATCAATAAGTGCAAGTAGCACTTAGTTCAAGTGTAGAAATTCAAGTAGAACTCAATCCCTAATTTTTAGGGATATGACTTATCTTCAGATTTGTTTTGTTGACTCGAAGATTTCTTTTGATTAGTCGAGTATTATTTCTAGTTGATTGAGCCCAAGATTAGAGAATGGTCAAAGTGGCACACATGTCACTTCTTTTGTAAAAGAGTGCCTTGAAGTTAGGTGATTAGTTGTTATATGTGACAATTTGTTGTAACTACTTTCTATTTTTGGAAAAGTCTAAAGATCTCAACTCTTGAGCAGAGGTTTTGTAAAGGATATATATTCATATGCAGAAAACAAATTGAGGAGGTGAAACAACACTAGAGCCTTTTGGGACTAAGTATGTAATGCATATTTTTCAATGAAAATATTTGACAGAAGCAAAGAGATTCTATACCTCATTATGTTAAATTATGTCTTCTTCCTGTGTTATTGTTTCTCATGTTTACATTGATACTTTTATTCCTTCTATTCATTTATTTAGCTTGTAATGGTTACAATTCAGTGAAACTTCCATTGTGGCTAATTAAAAGCATTCCTTCAAGTGCAATTCTTCTTTTGTTTTGTTGTGAGAAAAACAATACTTGCATCTTAATTGTTTTTCGTAATTTACAAGTTTTATTTGTTCATAGTTTTTCCTATGTATTTCTATGAGTGAGACAAGACCTGTGTCTAGATATTTGAAATCATTGTCATTCTTGTACTGAAAGGAAGAACAAATTTATCAGAATTGGATACCTGGATTTTTGTTTTAGTTTCGTCCATCTCACATATTCTATCCATCCTCATGATTTTAAATGTATTTAGCAGACAAGTTCATGCCTCTTTATTTATGATTTGTAATGATCGAAAGGCTTGTTTAGACCTAGTTCTAGAAGCCTCTGAAAAACCGATCAATCAACAATTATTATTTCTTCAAAATGTGCTAAGTCTTCGCTCTATTACATCCTAGAATCAACTCTTGCAACAACAGGACCAATCAACCCACCAACCAAGCACTCAAAATACATGTATATTATCACTTCTACCGACTATCTTAGTTGTTGGGCAGAGGAAGAACCAGTCCGAGATTTCTCTACAAATATTGTAGCTAGATTTATTTTTGAGAACATCATCACTCAGTTTGGGTGCCCTCATAGTTTAACTAGTGATCAAGGTTTCCATTTCATCATTGATATTGTAGCCACTCTCACCCAGGAGTTCCTCATTCAACATCACAAAAGTAGCTCGTATCATCCGCAAGAAAATGGTATCATCAAAACCTTTAACAAGATCATGGAGTGATTATTAACCAAGGTATGTTGCGCAAATATATATGATTGGGATGATAGAGTCCCCATGGTATTATGGGATTATAGAACTACTAAAAGAAACTCCATAAGTATACTGTATTCCAACCAGTTTATGGAAGAGAAGTCATTGTCTCCATCTAGTTCATCAATCCAAACTTATATATTTCACATGTCACTCACATGAAAGATTAAAAATCAGTTGCGGAATCGGTCACATAGTTGTTTCCATTGGATGAAGCCTAAGTTTTGGCCGATTGTCATCAAACAGTGGAGAAGGCTTATTAGAAATCTTGGCATGGTAGGAACGTTAAGACCAATACGTTTTCACAGGGTGATCAAGTTTTGTTATATGACAAAAAGTACCAAAAGCATCTAGGGAAGTTCCAAATGCATTATCTTGGACCCTTTATAATTGTGGAAATCCATGAGTTCAAAGTTGTTAGACTCACACAACTCAATGTAATTCTTTATCCAATATGGGTGAGTGATGCACGCCCGAAGCCCTATATTTATGCTCAATAAGAGAAGTTTCACCGCACTCTTGTCCCCAAGAGTGAATACAGTAGGAAGGATTTTCAATTTTTCTATTTCTCTTTTCAGTCAATAAAATGGTGACATGTCCAACTGTTACTTGTCCTAGAGTATAGATTTCATTGTCAAATTTTCCATCCCATATATCACCTTTGTGATTGGGGAGGTCTGAATCAAATCCTTTATTATTTAGTAACTTCTAAGTTTGAAACTCGTGCCCTATTGCTGTTATTTTTTTCGTTAAATGTCGTTGGTACCTTTTTGGTCATTGTCCCATCATTACCCATCAGATTCATTTAAATCCTAACAACTATTAGTACCTTTCCAACTATTTCCCGATGTGTTAATTAATTTCCTCTTTAACCGGATGTTCCATTATTGTGTTCCTACTTATTTTATTTATTTCCTAAATCCCCCCTTGTATTTTTCCACATTCTATGGTCATATTCAATGTTAATGTTGAGTTACCTCCATGATGTATCTCTTAATGACTACTAGACATGTCACCTCCTTCATGTTTCCTATGAACTCATATTTACCTGAATTCTAAACATTATCATTTTCTAATCCAGTTATGTGCATACCCAGTCCTAGAGCCTCTCAAGAACTTTGTGGGCCCACACTCGCACCTCTGTCGACCAGTTTTAATTTTTTATAAATGCAGGTCTTCCAGGATGGTTCACCCTTCCAGTCGAGGAGTCCCTCCTAAAGTCACTACTCTAGTAGAATTTGTTGATCCCTGGGTCAAATTTCTCATTTATCTCCATGGAAAGTTCAGGCAAACTCGGTTGCTCGAAATTGACCTTGCAGATGCAACATAGTACTCTCAGATATCTATCCATAACTTCATGGATTGCTCGACCCTATCAATCGGTTAATTTCAATGGGAGTGGAAACCATCCTTCATACCCCTCCAGGACACTACTTTGTTGAGTTGACGTGACTTACTAGTGTTCAACACTACTAGAGAAGTCGCCTGATGCACAAAGTTTCTTATCATCTGAGAACATAATGGGACTTTATGGTTGGACAAGGCCTATCCCATCCATGTGGAAGATATTCAAAATTTAACTGATCTATCAATGGAATGGAAATACGTAACAAAAGGATTCTAGGGCTTAGGGAAGCATGACCAAAAAAATGGTGAGATTATCCTCTACGAAAAATATGGCACGAGGCGAGGAGGTGGTGGAGAGATCATTGACCAAATCAATGATGAGTAGGTCTATTTTTCCTACTATTTAATTGCAGGAAATTTCATGAAAAACTACTCATGAGGTGACTACAAACACGAAGCTATAGTAGTGGTTGAGTATAGAAAAAATGGAGCACCTTTGAACTGGTGTAAATACTTGATCAAAAAAATGTTGCAGGAATAATCCAATGTGCACGAGTGGGCCACATACTTCCTATATGGATACTTATTGATCGCGTTCACTATATGGAAGTGGCATCCTCCTCAGGGTCAAAGCCTCTCCCACACTCCTGAAAATCGTATCGCTGAGATATTCGATCTGTAGAATAATCAAACTGTTTCCACTCACTCAAAAGACCACGATGTTTCCTTTCTGCAATGGCACAATGACCTAATTTTATCTACAAAACGACCAATGATTTCACAAGTGCTTCTCAACTAGAACAACCACAACATTTGGTATGACATGAACCATGAGTTTACATTTAAGAGGCCTTTAGGTGTGGCTCCTTCCATTTTTCACACCCATCCTTTTCCTTTTTATTTGGATGAGGAAAATCTAGACAAGGATGTCACTTAACGGCTTGGGGTAATTAGAGAATAGAATAGATTAGGTGTCTCATATGCGATGCCTACCATATCAAAATGGTCAGTTCTAATATAGACCAACGGTGTAGGCCCAAGTATGACTACATCAAAGAGAAATAAAACACACACAATGTCAGATGAGGAAGAGGACGAAGGAGAAGAGGAGACACTACCCCAATAACTTCCACTCCCATTCCCATCCATTCTAGACGATGCCACTATTTTAGGTAAGTAGCTCCGCGAATCCTTTTCTACTTCTTTTCCTCATAAGAAAAGACATTCTGAATCTTTGTTCAAATCCACTATTGACCCCCACATCATAGATGACACTCCCATTTCTTCCCTTTCTCCACCATATTGCACCACTACCCCCATTCCCTCTTCCATTCCCATCATCACTATTATCGACGACCCACGACTCAAGACCCATCCCACTAATGTAATAGAGGATCTCTCCCATCAACCACCTAGCTCGACTATAGAAACCCCTTTCACTACTCCATCACCCCCCCACCACACTCCTATAGACATTACTAAAACCGTTCCCACTGTACCTTTCATGCTGACTACCAGAACCACAGTCCCCATTCCATCCACCTTTACCTATGGTTCGCAAGTCCATGTTCCAATTGACACCCCTCCTATGAACAACCCCAATCATGAACTAGACAAGGTACCTGAGGTAGATGAGCATATGGGTCCATATCCTCACATTGACATGATGGGCACCCATTCCGTGCATGACACAAGTTTAGACAAGGAACATATTGAGCCATTGCTGCAAGATCCACAACAATGTTACACCACCTTGGAATTGTGCCTTGAGCACATCGATGTTATTGGAACACTTCCTCCAAAGGTCCAGGATAGGATTTCCTGCATCCTTTGCACTACATCACCTATTCCTGACAGTGCTGGCACCCCTAGTTTGTATGAGCAATTTGTCTCCATTGGCCAACCAGTGGCTTCAATATTTCCCTTGGATTAGTCCCTCATTAGTGGAAAGCTTGTGGCATGGTATACACCACAACTCATGAATCATATGAGAGCATCCATAGATCAACTTGAGCATAGACTTCTCACTACAGAATAGACAAATGAAGAGATTACACAACATTCAAAACATTTTCATAAAGCCATCATTATCGCCACTTCAGCTAGGGATCATGAGTATGGGTTGCAAACACAGGTCGAGTCCAATATGGTGGCCATTTATGACACGTTTCTCCAACTCTAGCCTACCTTTAGACAGGTTACTCCCGAGCTACCTAAGGATGTCACCCCAGTTGTGCCTCCACAATGACTTGAGCTCATTGTTGATGCTTGGTTAAAACTGGCTATGAGGAATGAAAAGCTTAAATAAGAGATGGATGCAATCAAGTTGAAAGAAAAGGATAATCCCTAAGAGATGATGTAGAAGGTCACATAGGTAGTTGTACAGGGAAATATTATTAGTTCCTCTCTTTATTCCTATGCCAATGAATTCCGCCAAATCTTTGGCATGGTTAACAATTGGGTTGGCTTGCTAGAATTGTGAAGTAAGCCAGTCGAAGAGTTACATGAAAATATCGACTAGACGAACACTAACACCCAAGATATCCCTGATTCGGTTGAGCGGGATTTCTTTTTTGCAGAGATGAAAGTTATGGATGAAATATTAGATGCTCTGGATGAGTCTACTCAGGAAACCAAGAAAGATCTTAGAGAGTTTTGTCCTGTGGTGCAATCTGAGTATGTACAGATGAAAAAACGTGACTTTGATGTAGAATTTGAATGGAATACACTACTAGAGCTACCTAGCCTAAGGAACCCAATGTGACAACGATAGAGGAGTTTGTTGCATGAACCTCTATTTTAGCAAGAAAATGGTAAGATCATGTGGAGAACTACGATAGTTTCCACTAGCAGGACCTCATGATTGTATCGGAGTTGGAACCTCCATTTGTATAAGAACATGAGAAGGAAGAAAAATATTGACTCGAGATGAGTTAAAAGTTGTGGTCAGGGCTTGTTGGGCCTTTCATTTTTTAAAAAGTGTCCATTTTTGTGGAAATGACAAGGTCTTGAGGAAAGTGCTACATGATCAGTTGGAGAAAGGAAAGTAGTGGAAATTAGTTAAAAGAGATAAAAACTAACTGAAATTATAACAACAACATAGACAACAAAAATCACCATGAACCAGCTCGACAAACAGTTAGAAAATCATCAAAAGCACTGGATGCCGATAGAAAAAGGCCGGAAAAAAGCAAAAAAATAAGTGGTCGGGAGAAAGATATAAAGAGGGAGGCAACTCGACTAGGAAAAAGGTTTCACATGTGAATGAATGAGGTGAATGAGTGAATGAAGAAATCACATAGGAGATCTCCTGATATTGTTGTTCTTCTGGTTGGGATCAAGTTATTACTTTCATGATGTAATTGTAATGGGTTTCAGGGATGCTACTATGCTTATGTAGTAGGGTAGATTCTGTAAGAGATATCTGGGAATAAATTCTACTACATAAGCCATTGTATGAGAGATGTATTTACTATATGATAGTTCTAAGATGTTGATAATATAAATAATTGTTTGGGCCCGAAAATTTTGTTATATTCTGTATGAATCTATGGTTTCTATGCTATACAATTACTTATGTAAAGTGTATTTAACATTTAATCATTTCTGTGCATGTATTTCAGTATTGATGTATGAATCTGAACATGGTTACATAAAATATGATGAAGCATTCTCTATGAATCACTTCACTACACACACGTTTCGGCTGCACTTTGGGTGATACCTCCTTCCCTTGCGGAAGGTTGAATATTCCAATGCTCCTAGACTAGAGTGGTATCTTTTGTTAGCAACCTTTGAGAAACTTCGTTTCGATTTTTGTGCCAACAAATATTTCTTTTCCTAAGTTCATTTGTCTATGCTAAGGGAACCCCTTGGCCTGATATATTCTCCCCTAGATGAGGGTGCCACATCCTCTCCAATCATTATTTATTTTGACTTTAGTTAGACTAGTGGAGTGGGGTTTTGCATGGAAACCTCGGTATTATCACCAAGAATTGAATTCTCTCCTTGGGATCATCAGAAGGAGGGAAACATTCACATGCATGAAGCTAGGAGAGTGCTAGACATGTGGATGCATGATATACTCTCCTCTCCACTTGTGTGATCCTGTTAACTGATGACTACATGACCATTTAACCGAGAATAGGTGGAAGTTCACTCAGTTTTTGGTCAGTGTGTGTACACATCTCTCTATATCACTACTATGGTGCATTATTTCAACCATGTATAGTATATCACATGCATTTTCCCATTATCTCATTTGGTTAGTACAATTATTTCATTCTTTCTCCAATTATTCTCTTAACTTTGCAAGTTAGTTGTTCATTGTTTCTAGCTAGATTTTGTGTGCATGTTTCAACCCAATTTCACATTATTTTCACATCCCCTACATATGGATTGAGAATCCATTTGTAGGGGTGTGAGAGGGAAATGTTATGTAAATAAAATACACACAATAAATATCTATTTCTATGTTGTTGTCTTGGTATACTTCCACAAAGGCCTTAAGAGTCTCAATGGAGGAATCAACTTGTTGTGCCAAGCTTGTTATATAGAATTTGTACAATTTTTCCTTCAAGAACAATGTGTACACTTTGGCTGGCTACATATAGTTCTATATAATTTTAGAGAATTGAACCATACTTGTCAAGGATTCCCCTATGATTCTATTTTACCATTCTTAGAAACCAACTCCTTTTTGGCTTCTTCTAGTTCTTTCCGCAATGTTTTGTTTTCAAAAAATATTTTTTTTCTTCGATGTGTTTCTTGAATTTTCAGGATTTGAAAATTTTCATGCAGGTGTTGGAGGTTATACTCCAATTATTATATATTACCTTCTTTATATTTTACCTTTCTTACTTCCGCCATATTTTTCCATTGAAGGGATTTTTTCTTGACCCTCTCTAATTCCAGCAAAGTATTATGCAAAACGGTACCTGCTGGTGTCCTTTCTTCTCTCGATGTTCCCTCTTTTGTGGTGATTTCTCATTTTCCTATGGTGTTTTTCCCTCCCCTTGTGGATCCTCTGTAGGACTAGGAGAGTCCTTAATTTGTATTATTGTGGTAGAAAGGGGTGTTACAATCTTATGAGTGCCTTGTGATGTGCCCTTCTTGTTTCTATAAGACTGCATTCTTCTTTGTTGAGTGGATTATTAGTCTTTTAAATTTAGAGGGTTTGTTGGGGGTGTCTTTAGCTTGATCAAAGTTGCATCCACCTCCTTGTATGAACCCTCCATCTCTACCTTCCTATTTTTATTATTTTGCAGGGATGATCCTATCCTGTTATCCTTTTTTGTATTTGTTACCTCTTCCTCTTATTTAGGGATTTGTTCCCCCATGGTTTGTTGTGCCTCCAAGAAGGCATGCCTTTCCATACCTACAAATTATTTCCAAGAGAATTTTTATTTTATATTTTCCAAGGAATTATAAACTATCGATTTGATAAGGCCATGATGTGATGGTGTGTTCTTTGCTCCCCCTTTTACCTTGCTACCCATCTCTTTCAAGGATTGTAGCAATAAATAAGGTATGTTGAGGCTTTATTCTAGTTGTTGGTAGGAGAGGTCCCTAAATTGATCAATGACTCTAAAATTGTATGTGTTATCACATATATTTGTCAAGGGCAGCAGGACATCCAAGTTCGTGGTCTGCACAGGAAGCGTCTGAGTGCAGCATGCAGAGCAACTCATTTTGAGCTTAAAATACAAACAGACGGGCTCCATTTTGTGACGTTGGAGATCCCCTGTGAGGATTAGATTAGCGGCCCCAAGGTATTCATAGTCTCATAATTTCACGACGTATAGCGTTGAAGTGCCCGAAGTTCCAAAGTGGTCGAAGGCCCGAAGTAAGTCTCAACCGTCCGATTCAAATGGACACACAATGCCAGATATAAAGCTCCATAGGAAAGCAAAGGGGAAAATCCCGAAGACCCGAAGTATCTCTTGATCATTGATCGAGAAGCGAGAAGAAGGGCCATCGATCTGGTCGAAGGGGTTAAAGTCTTGAAGCAGGAGTAGAGTCGTTGATTGAAGTAAAGGTGCGTCAATAGATCGACAACTTCGGGTAAAAAACACAGAAGGTAAGTGAGATTTGATATTTGATTTCCCCGAAGCCTAGATACCCGAAAAGAGTCTCAGTCATCGATCAGTAGGAGCCACACATCACCATATTGGTTTCTCCAGATAAAAGAAGCATAAGACAAAGGAGGTTTGAGGTTTGAAAATTCTGAAGCCTGAATCACGATGCTGATCTTGACCGTCGATTCGAAAAAGGAAAATCTGATTTGTCAATCTAAAGAACACCAGAGCTGGTGCGTTGATCAAGAAGCCTCATCTCAGACCATAAGATCGATGGTCAAACTCCATTGTGGGGTTGGAAAGTGCGCAATTTTTAAAATTTTAAGGGCGGACCACAATTGGAACCACTGTTTTGAGAAAGAGACGCATGGTGGTTCATGGTAAATTGCGGGGGCAAAAGCGATTTGCTTTCAAACCACCCTTGGACGTGCCTGTAAACGCACATTCACATAGAGTCATGGCCCTAGGTCACATTGAAGAAGGAGTCAGAGGAAGGGGAGTTATTCCCGAGCCCAGAAGAACCAGATATGTGGTAGACATCAGTACAGACATGTGGGACCCTTATAGTGTTGACATGTGGCCACCCCCTGAGCATTAAGTCTCATTCAGTATTCGAGGAAAAGAAGTAAATGAAGGGTAGGTTTGGTCATTGAAACCTTGGCTCACCCCATAAATACAAGGCATGGAAGGCCCGACCGTGGGGACTGAACCGTCAGCGCGTGGTACCCCTGTGGACATATTTTCCTGCAGGCCCATGCGAGATGAATTTTCATCTGACAGGAGGATACATGCACAGTCTGACAGAACACTGTTTAGACACAAAGATTTGACTGAGAAGGCCAGATCACGCTCCTGAGGGTGGTGGGCAGTTCAACTTATAAATAGATAGTTTTAATATTTTGTTATGGTCATCAACTGGTTGAGTAGAGCTCCCTATTTTGTAATGTTTTGATGCCATAACTGTTCTCTGGTTATGTATTGGATTTGAGACTTTCAGATTAATAGAAGTCAGCTTATTTTCATCTCTTTTCAAAAACTATGCTAAAACACTCGGGCATGGAGGATCTAGACGAGGGTTGTTATGTTGTTGTAATGTAGGTTTGATTGCAGCAGTATCGTGACCAGTTTTAGTCATCTTCCTTGTGATCTTTTCCCCTCTTACACTGAATGTCTTTGGCATGGAGTATCCAGTCGAGTTGTTGTAGCTGCATGGTGATGTAGGTTTGATCATTGTGTTTTTGTGACTTTGTTGTTTGGACATATTTAAATGTATGAAGCTTGATCTTAAGAGTGATCTTGAGTCTGAGTTTTGCTTCTCCAAGCTGCATGAAAGCCTGATGCTCATAGCATTCTTGTTCACCTTTCTCACTAAGTCTTCCCTCTGCTCACACTTAAACTCAATTCACCGACTGAACTTAGTTTTGGCCCTCACTTCCCTGTGC
Source organism: Picea sitchensis (assembly GCA_010110895.2). Taxonomy (NCBI): domain Eukaryota; kingdom Viridiplantae; phylum Streptophyta; class Pinopsida; order Pinales; family Pinaceae; genus Picea; species Picea sitchensis. Next base: position 43,864 of record SNQJ01S0007605.1, read on the forward strand.
ATTTCTATCCAATTCTTTGTTGAACATTATTCATATATTGAGTTTTTTCCATTGACCTCCACTCATCTAAAACCAACATCCACCAAAAAATCTGATGGGTACTAGGCTTATCCTACCGCAATCTGAGGGTGAATTTCAGTGCTAAAATTCATGGCACCGTTGTCGGGGAACAAATTGAAGACTTTTCCCTGGGATAGAACGAAAACGAGCTTCTGATTATGAAGGTGCATCAGACATCGAAACCATTGAATATTGAAAATTGCACCTAGCGACTCCACAATAGAAGACTTCACTGGGGAGGATCCTATTGAAAGAAAGATGACCATACTGAAGGGGAAGACCAAGTATCAGTTTATGATATTTATTCATGAAATCCCGCTCTTGTTTATCAACTCATTTCTCTCTTTCCCTTCACATATAAAGAGGATTATCCTCTGCTTTGTCTATTCAGATGATAATAGACCTTCCTTTATTTAGCCATCCTTTAAAGAAGAAAACATGCCCTTTTCTTGTGTTGTAGATATCGATCTCGTGTCTTCACCTCTACCTATTCATAAAAGTGAGATCTGTATTGCATCTCCTCTTGAAATTGATCACCCTTGTATCCCTGAGGAGGTTGAAAATAATTCACAGTCTTCTCAAATATCGTTACCCTTCGTTATTCCTACCGAGCCTTGTCGTCAACTCGTTAATCCTCATGATCAACCCACTACTTTTCAAATTAAAATAATAAATAAGTTGTTTAAACCTTTAAGTCTACCACATGACCTTCATCCTTATCCTTGTTATTCCTTTGAGTATCTTCCTCGGTTTTTTGGAGAGGATCATATTACAGCTAAGAGGCATTTGGAGGCCTTTGAGAGTTTTGTCGATCAATTTGAGATTGTTCATGATGATGTTTCCATGAGTCTGTTCTCACAATCCTTGTCTGGAGATGTTGTTGTGTGGTTTAGATGTCTAGAAGCCGGTTCTATTGGCTCCTGGACCGAGCTATGCCATGCATTTTCAAAGTGTTGGGGTGAGAACAAGTCCCTTGATCAATAACGGTTTGAGTTTAATGCCTTGAGGAGAGTGAAAAAGAAAGCCTTGGCTGTCTTCAACATGGGTTTTTACAATGTTTATCATAGTATGCCTATGGATATCAGACCCATAGAGACTGCTTCCATGGTGTACTATGTCATGGCTCAACATCCATAACTGGTCCTTCTCCTGAGAGAGAGGAACTCTTCATCGTTAAGACACTTGTTCTAAGACGCTGAGGAAGTCAAAGAGAACATTAGGGCTAGAAAGGGGGTTCATATGCAAGCATATCTTAAAAAATTGCATGTGCCTAAGCAACGAGATTGTTAGTATGTTTCAAATTTTGAACATGAATATATTGAGTATGAATCAAATCTAGAACAACAACAAGGAAGTAATGAAGAGCATAGATTTTCCTTGGTTCCTATTTATGATGATTATGAATTAGATCCTCGATATAGACATGAAAGAGAAATGGACGAGATAAATGTTGTCCTTAGCCTATAAATGAGGAGATCCCTACCTTACAATTTTTTGACTTGGGGAGCAGTAAGCCCGCGTATGAAATCTATGAATCGGATTCCGATATGGATATAAAATATTTCCAAGACCATACTATAGAGCCTTTTCCTTTATTTATTGAGGAAGGACATTGGTTGAAAATCAACCATCTCGGACCAATGGAAGACACAAACCATTTTAACAACAAAATATGGACTCTTCAGAGCAATGTGGGATATTTCCCATAAACAAATAAAAAAACATAACATACAGAGGATCAAAGCTACATCATGTTCCAAGTCAGAGGTTATCTCCCATACCAGGCATCGTCGAGAGATCCCACGAGGTAGTAAGATATTGTGCACAACGCGTCAGGAGTATGTAGAAACAATGATGTATATAAACAGATGAAACGAGTTTTCTGCATTACATATGGATATTACCCATTGCGCAAAACAACCCAAATGTTAAACACCAATAAATTCCAGGTAATGATTTCAAGTCTCAAACTTCAAGGGATAGCCTAACATTCATGCCAAGCATCAAAAACAAAAATTCCAAGATGGATAAGAGCATAGGGTGCACTATCGTTTCCTGCTTGTTCAAGCTTAAAAGCTCCAAGGGATTTGATCTCATGCAACACTCCGGTGTCTTTTTCCTGGCTTATGATTTTGTTTTTTTTTGTGTTTGAGGTAATCGATTTGTGTTTGTCTGTTTCGATCCAGCTATCCAGTGAAAATGGATGAGCAGTTGATTAAGTATCATATCGTGGAGGATTTCAATCTGTTTGATATGGACATTGATGGTTGTATTACCACCGAGTAATTGGGAACTGTTATGTGCTCTCTGGGACAGAATCCAACTGAAGTTGAATTACAATATATGTTCAGTGAGGTTGATGATGATGGAAATGTGACAATTGATTTTTCAGAGTTATTGAATCTCATGGCTCGAAAGATGAAGGATACTAACTCAGAGGAAGAGTTTCGAGCACCAGGTTCCACTTCGGATATTTGACCACCGGGTGATTTAAAATTATCGCTTCTCATTTAACCCGAAGCCCGAAGGCTGGAAGTCAGGATTCCTCATTCTCTCGAATCCTAGTTCCATAATATTTGCTCCATGTGGCAAGGTTCCGTTTTGTTTATGAAAAGTGTTTCAAGTTACGATTTGGTTGTTTCCATTCGGATTCCAACTGTCCAAGTGGACATTCTCCATGAAGTATACAGGTGTAAGCAACTAAAGCCAAATCAAATGCCAAGTCTATCGACTGCCAAGTAAATATCCAAGAGTTTGACAGTGCCATTGAAGGAGATAGTGCCAACATGGAGAGATTTTAAAAACACAACCTTTCATTTTTCACGGGGAGATTATGTTATTTGATGTAGAAAAAAGTTTTGAACCCATCAACTCGTGATCATAAATCTTTTGAGACCCTAGAAGGAGGATTAGTAGATTTACAAAAAGGCTGGCATGATTCATCTTCAGAAGGAATTAGGTGGAAAAAATGCCTGTATTATACTTGATGACGCTGATCTGGATCTAGCAGCAGCCACATTGCCACATTAGACTTTTTCAAAAAGTCCTCAGTTGTGTATGTTACAGTCTCAAGGCCAAGATCAATATATTTTTTTTTATTGTCAAAAACCATTCAGGCAAAGCTACATCTTTTTCTTTACCTTTTCATTCAAGTATTTGCGCTCATAATCAAGAACACAATAATTCCACTACATCTACATAGTCTTTATGTTCGATATCTGTGCCAAGATATTGTTGTAGGCAAGCCGAACAAGTGTCAACAGTCCAAGCAAATGAATTCTATTGATGCTACTTGGGAATCTATGAAAGGGAAATAAATTACAGCTAAGTACGTGTTTGATGGTGATCNTGCTGTAGCTGCATGGTGATGTAGGTTTGATCATTGTGTTTTTGTGACTTTGTTGTTTGGACATATTTAAATGTATGAAGCTTGATCTTAAGAGTGATCTTGAGTTTGAGTTTTTCTTCTCCAAGCTGCTTGAAAGCCTGATGCTCATGGCAGTCTTGTTCACCTTTCTCACTAAGTCTTCCCTCTGATCACACTTAAACTCAATTCACCGAATGAAGTTAGTTTTGGCCCTCACTTCCCTATGCATTTCTTGTCCAGTTCTTTGTTGAATATTATTCATATTTTGAGTTTTTTCCATTGACCTCCACTCATCTAAAACCAACATCCACCAAAAACTCTGATGGGTACTAGGCTTATCCTACCGTAATCTGAGGGTGAATTTCAATGCTAAAATTCATGGCACCGTTGTCGGGGAACGAATTGAAGACTTTTCCCTGGGATAGAACAAAAATGAGATTTTGATTATGAAGGTGCATTAGACATCAAAACCATTGAATATTGAAAATTGCACCTAGCGACTCCACAATAGAAGACTCCACTAGGGAGGATCTTGTTGAAAGAAAGATGACCATACTAAAGGGGAAGACCAAGTATCAATTTATGAGCTTTATTCATGAAATCCTGCTCTTGTTTATCAACTCATTTCTCTCTTTCCCTTCACATATAAAGAGGATTATCCTTTGCTTTGTCTATTCAGATGATAATAGACCTTCCTTTATTTAGCCATCCTTTGAAGAAGAAAACATGCCCTCTTCTTGTGTTGTAGATACCGATCTCGTGTCTTCACCTTTACCTATTCATAAAAGTGAGATCTGTATTGCATCTCCTCTTGAAATTGATCACCCTTGTATCCCTAAGGAGGTTGAAAATAATTCACAGTCTTCTCAAATATCGTTACCCTCCATTATTCCTGCTGAGCCTTGCCGTCATCTCGTTAATTCTCATGATCAACCCACTAATTTTCAAATTAAAATCATAAATAAGTTGTTTAAACCTTTAAGTCTGCCACATGACCTTCATCCTTATCCTCATTGTTCCTTTGAGTATCTTCCTCGGTTTTTTGGAGAGGATCATATTACATCTAAGAGGCATTTGAAGGCCTTTGAGAGCTTTGTCGATCAATTTGAGATTGTTCATGATGATGTTTCCATGAGGTTGTTCTCACAATCCCTGTCTGGAGATGTTGTTATGTGGTTTATATGTTTGGAAGCCAGTTCTATTGTCTCCTGGACCGAGCTATGCCATGCATTTTCAAAGTGTTGGGGTGAGAACAAGTCCCTTGATCAATAATGGTTTGAGTTTAATGCCTTGAGGAGAGGGGAAGAAGAAGCCTTGGTTGTCTTCAACAGGGGTTTTTACAGTGTTTATCATAGTATGCCTATGGATATCAGACCCACAGAGACTGCTTCCATGGTGTACTATGTCATGGATCAACATCCAGAGCTGGTCCTTCTCCTGAGAGAGAGGAACTCTTCATCGTTAAGACACTTGTTCTAAGATGCTGAGGAAGTCGAAGAGAACATTAGGGCTAGAAAGGGGGTTCATATGCAAGAATATCTTGAAAAATTGCATGTGCCTAAGCAAGGAGATTCTCAGTATGTTTCAAATTCTGAGCATGAAGATATTGAGTATGAATCAAATCTGTAACAACAACAAGGAAGTAACGAAGATAATGAAGATCATAKATTTTCCTTGGTTCCTATTKATGATGATTATGAATCAGATCCTTGAGAGAGCCATGAAAGGGAAATGGAAGAGATAAATGTGTAGTTTACCTCTTATCCTGAGCCTGTAAATGAGCAGACCCCTACCTTACATTTTTTTGACTTGGGGAGCAGCAAGCCTRCGTATGAAATCTATGAATCAGATTCCGATATGGATATAAAATATTTCCAAGACCATACTATAGATGCTTTTCCTTTATTTATTGAGGAAGGGCATTGGGTGGAAATCAACCATCCTGGACCTGCGGAAGACACAAAGTAGCATGAAAAGGAGGAGTTGAATGTGTGGTTTATCTCTTGTCCAGAGCCCGTGAATGAGAAAATATCACTTGGTATTGGCCAGCCTGCATCAGTTCTCCACCCACCTGTACACTCTAAGAGAATCAAACAACGAGTGAGCAACAATTAAGAACAAGAGGTAATTTCTTACCAATTGAGCTCCCCTGATTATAAATTTTGTGACCATGTGGGGTCATATATGGAGTTGTGTTTTCAAAACGAATTGGAGCCTGCAAATGAGAAACCATCACTTGGGATCAGTCAACCTACATAAACAATTCTCTCACCCATGCTTAATAGAGACATTCAGCCATGTGTGAGCAGTTGTAAGACAGAGCATGTTTTCTGTCACCAACCCAGTGGATTTTGTCATTTTCTATATGAACCTATAAGGGAGTACATGGAGTTGCATTTCCTTCATGTCTTGGAGCCACTCAGCTTTATCCTGACTTTAACATTGGGAGGAGAGATGAAAAGCGTAATCATTTTTTCGTCACAGTTGCATTGTTTTTATTTTATCAGAGACAGAGTAAATAAGTTTACAGCTAGGGAGTTGCTTGAATGGATATGGTGGAAGTTTTCTTTCACCTAGCACTTTGTAAAAATTAGTTAGTTTAGGATTGTACATAAATAAGATCCTTTTGGAGCCCATGTGTTTGTTTTTTTTTTTTTAGTAGAGTAGTGTACATATTTCCCTATTTTCCTTAGTGAAAGTTTTGAGCTAGACTCCATGGCCCAACAACTAAGGCACTGGAACTATGCATTCTTGGAAGCTCACAGGGAGCATGCCATCCCCTGTGGAGCCAAATTTTATCACATATGGTTTTCAAGCGCATCATGCAAATAATCTCATTTTGGGCTTAAAATACAAACAAGCGGGCTCAGTTTTGCGACTGTGGAGATCCCCTATGAGGATCATATTAGTGCCCCCCGGGTATTCAGAGTTTAAAAATTGCATGAAGTATAGCGTTGAAGCATCCGAAGTCCCAAAGTGGTCGAAGGGTTGAAGTAAGTCTCAACCATGTAATTCAAATGGACACACGACACCAGATCTACAGCTCTGGAGGAAAGCAAAGGGGAAAAGCCTGAAGACACGAAGTAGCTCTTCATCATTGATCGAGAAGGGAGAAAAGGGTCGTCGATCTGGTTGAAGGGGTCAAAGTCCTGAAGCAGGATCAGAGTCATTGATTGAAGTGTGCATGCCTTAATAGATCGATGAGTCCGAGTAAAAAAAACATAAGGTAAACGATATTTGATATTGATTTTCCCGAAGCTCGGAGACCTGAAAAATGTCTCAGCCGTCGGTCAGTAGGATCCATGCTTTGCCAGATCCTTCACTTCATATAAAATCAGCAAAAGACAAAGGATGTTTTAGGTTTGAAAAGTCCAAAGCCTGAATCACGAAGAAAATCTCGACCATCGATTCGAAAAAGGAAAATTTGATCTGTCGATCTAAAGAATGCCAGAGCTGGGTCATTGAGTAGGAAGCCTCATCTCAGACCATAAGATTGATGGTCACACTCCCTTCCAGGGTCAGAAGGTGCGCGAGTTTTAAAATTTTAAGGGTGGGCTGCAATTGGAACCATTTGTTTGAGAAAGAGATGCGTGGCGGTTCATGGTAAATTGCGGGGGCAAAAGCAGTTTGCTTTCAAACCACCCTTGGTCGTGCTCGTAAATGCACATTCACGTAGAGTCATGGCCCTAGGTCACATTGAATAAGGATCCACAGGAAGGGGATATACCCCTGAGCTGAGAAGAACAAGATATGTGGTAGCCATCAATACGAACATGTGGCACCCTTATAGCCTTGGAACGTGGCCACCCCCTGAACAATAAGTCTCATTTAGTCTCAGAGGAAAAGAAGTAAATGAAGGGTTGGTTTCATCGTTGAAACCTTAGCTCACCCCATAAACATAAGGCATGGAAGGCCTAGTCGTGGGGACTGAACCGTCATCCTGTGGTACCCCTATGGACAGATTTTCTTGCAGGCCCATGCCGAGATGAATTTGTGTATGATAGGAGGATACATGCAGATTCTGACAAAAGAATGCTCAAAAGAAAATATTTGAATGGGAAGGCCAGATCATGCATCTCAGGGTGGTGGGAAGTTAAGATTATAAATAGATATTTTTAATATTTTTTTATGGTCTTCAACTGGTTGAGCATAGTTCCCTATTTTGTAATGTTTTGATGCCATAATTGTTCTCTGGTTATGTATCGGATTTGAGACTTTCAGATTAATAGAAGTTAGCCTCTTTTCATCTCTTTGTAAAAATTGTGCTAAAACACTCGATCATGGAGGATCTAGTCAAGGGTTGTTATGTTGTTGTAATGTAGGTTTGATTGTAGCGGTATCATGACCATTTTTAGTCAGCTTCCTTGTGATCTTTTCCCCTCTTACACTGAATGGCTCGGGCATGGAGGATCCAATCGAGTTGTTGTAGCTGCATGGTGATGTAGGTTTGATCATTGTGTTGTTGTGACTATATTGTTTGGACATATTTCAATGTCTGAATCTTGAGCTTAAGAGTGATATCGAGTCTAATTTTTTCTTCTCCAAGTTGCTTGAAAGTCTGATGCTCATAGCAGTCTTGTTCATCTTTCTCACTAAGTCTTCCCTCTGCTCACACTTAAACTCAATTCACTGATTGAAGTTAGTTGTGGCCCTCACTTCCTTGTGCATTTCTTTTCCAGTTCTATGTTGAACATCATTCATATATTGAGTTTTGTCCATTTACCTCCACTCATATAAAACCAACATCCACCAAAAACTCTAATGGGTACTGGGATTATCCTCCTGCAATCTGAGGGTGACTTTCAGTGCTAAAAATATGCATAGACAACACTCATCATTCATTCAAAATATATTTACTTTATGATGTGGTAGGACACCTTAGGCCATGGATAGGGAATACTTTCCCTCTTAATGGGATTCTTGTCTTACAGTGACTTTTCATATTTTAGGAAGAAACGTTTCTTAGCAATGGGGGATTCTTGTCTCTCTTACTTGTCTCATGGAAGACCCATGGGAAATATTGAGACTCTTTTTATGGTATCCTCATCAAAAAATATTTTCAATCCCCTTGCTATAGTAACATACTCTTATCCTCTGATTTTTTTAAAATTTTGTGAAAAGCCTAGGGAAATTTCTTTATCATACCTGTAAGGTATTTTACTAGATGGGCATAGAGACCATCTCCCAAGTCCTAAAGGAGACAAAACTTGGGGCTTATCCTAAACCCATGTTGGAAAAGTCGAAGCCTTTCACATGTGAATGCACCAAGGGGATTTCCTAAGTATGAAGTGATGAAGAGATTAGGGTGCACCGACAAGAGGGATGCACCAAGGTTGGGTATGCCAGTACCAAGAGGAAAAAATGGTTGACAAGCACATGGGTTTTTTTGGGTGA
>SNQJ01S0007605.1:64221-94440 GCA_010110895.2 Picea sitchensis
ACAACACAAGCTATATGCCAACTTGGAAAAATGATCCTTCAACATGGATATGATCCATTACCTAGGCTACACACTTGATCAACATGGCGTACACGTGGATCTATCCAAGATCCAATTCATCTGTGACTGGGTAGCCCCAAGCACACTCACTAAGCTTCAGAGCTTCTTGGGCCTTGCCAATTTCTACCACAGGTTCATGTTGGGATTATCCCATATTTCATGGGCCCTTATCCAAATAACTAGGGGCGGTGGTAAGGAGAAATTTGCATGGGGTCAACCCCAGCAACAAGGGTTTGATGATTTGAAGCATCACTTGTGGTCAACCCTAGTACTTTCACTACTAGACCTGCAACATCCCTTTGAGATCGAGACAAATGCTTTAGACTATGTGGTGGGCGCCGTTCTCACTTAGCACAACCACCCTGTGGCCTATCATAGTGAGACACTATTAGATGTTGTCCGTAAGTACCCTAGTTACGACAAGAAATGTACTCCATTGTGAAAGCCTGCCACCAGTGGAGACATTCCATTCTTGAGAAGGAGACAATCATCCATATTGATCATAATCCATTATAGTTCATGCAGACACAAGGAAAATTGCAGAATGATCGCTATCAAAAGTGGTCCACATACTTGCAACAATTCCACCTCAACATCAAGTATAAAACAAGAAGCACCAATCACATTGCTGATTGCCTCAACAGACCACCAGTCACAACACTCACCACATGATAGACTCCTCCAAACATGAGACCTCTGGATGGCCCCAACTCTATAAGAAAGACCCAGACTTCGCCACCACCTACCAATTGTTGGGTGCAAACGCAGTTGTCGATAATTTCCACCTTCAAGATGGGTTGTTGTGTCATCTGAGCCATATCTGTGTTCCATCAAGTGAGCGAGTGAATATGATATGGGAATCCCACTACAGTCAGGTGGCAGGACACTTCAGCGTCGAAAAGATAGTGGCGATGCTACAAAAACATTTCTACTAGATGAAACTTCGATAGGAGGTCAGCAAGTTAACAGGTCTTGCACTGCCTATGTTATTGTGAAATCGACCACTAAGAAAAAGGGCTCATACACACCTCTTCCTACTCCTGAAAAGCCATGGGAATCCATCTCAATGGACTACATGTCGGGTTTCCCATCCACCAAACAGGGAAATTACTGTGTTTTTGTGGTTGTTGATCGCTTTTCTAAGATGGTGATTCTGGTTGCCTGCAAGAAGAACATCACAATAGAGGCCACTGCCAAGCTCTTCTTTGAATGAGTCGGGGTACATTTTGGAATCCCACAAACCATTGTCTTATATTGGGTCAATTTCTCAGCACATTCTGGTCGAGCCTCTGGTCACTGCTGGACACCAAGCTCACCAAATCCATGGCCTTCCACCCCCAGATAGATGGCCAAACCAAGGTCGTCAATCAAATGATTGTGCATATCCTTCACATGTATAATTCAAATAACCCTCGCACATGGGATGAGAGCCTTCCCTATGTCCAACATGGCTACAACCGAACCCTGCATAGCTCAACCGACCACAACCCCTTTCAGGTGGGGTTGGGATTCCAACCATTGGGTCCCATAGATGTTTCACTTCCCCTTGCAGTCACCTTGACCAACTCATCTCCTGCTCTAACTGAAGCTGACAAAGACACCTGGTTCATTGAGTAGATCCAACACATTTGCCAACAGGTTCAATATATCCTACATAATTCCAATGAAAAGTACAAGCAACGCCATGATCAACATTGGGTGCCACATAAGTTTCAGGTGGGCGACAAAGTTTGGTTGCACTTTCAGAAAGAATGCCTTACAGGACCCCATTAGAAGCTTCACCCACTATGTTATGGGATGTACAAAATCACCAAGTCCATGGGGGATAATTCTTTTGAGCTCAACATTCCTCCTTTCCTTGACCTGCACCTAGTGTTCAACGTGGATCTCCTTCACCCTTATTTCCCACCATTATTGGACACATCAGACGTAGCAGAGAAATTGAAACCAACAGAGCTCAACCCTGATTATACAATAGACATACAATGATTATATTGTGGACACACAGATCAATGGTACTCGACAACAAAGGATCCAACTTTATCAAGTCGTCAAAGCAGGGCAACTCCTACACCAAGGCAAGTGGCTCACCGAGGGCCAAATTTAGCTGAAATTTCCTCATCTGATGGGGGAACTCAAAAAAATGGACACCATTTCTTCTTAATGAGGGAGTATTGATCTAGGTGGATATCGGTGGCTACCCACCTCTTCCAACTGGCTCAAAACAATTTTCTGACAATTTTGACAATTTATTGTTTTTAGCAATTTTAACTTCCAGGGCCATTTTGACGGCCTAAATGAAGGTTTTTCAGGATCAAGCTTCTCAATGATATCCAAAGGCATGATTGAGCCCTCAAAATGATTCTCCTCAACAACACCTTTCCAACAAGCTATCATACACCTAAAACGAAGATCGTATGCAAAAGTTACGACCTAGGGAAATTGATGTACTAACTTACCCAAACGGGGCCCACATGAATTTTGGCGCTTCATCTCCCAGGGTTAGGTTTTTGGATGTCTAGGGTTTTTGGAATTCCTGTTTATCGTAAAAATGCCTTTAGAGCCTCATTGTAATCATCTTCTTATGAATGAGCGCAACCGTCACATCTCTTCTCAGAGATAAGCCACCACCATTCTAGCAAGCTTGTTTCCGCTGCATTTTACAGTTTCAACTTATTTCCTTATTAAATAGAAAACTAATTTTACTGTATCTCCGTTATTTTGTGTTAAGCACCTGTTTATAATCTATATTCATTTCATTCTTCTCATAAAATCTGGATCAGGTTGTTATTAGAAAAGGAAGATTGCCAAACAGGGCTGCAGAACGTCATCATGCAATTCTAGAAGCAATATAATCTACGAAACCAAAAGGTGCCTGCAAATCCTCCAAAAGGAAATTATCCTAAGGGAAATACTCCAAAAGTAAATCCCACCAAATAATCCCATAACAACATACCTTCTTCAAGTCATCCCAAAAAGGACTCTGTTGCAAAAGATGCCGTGGAAAAAGGAAACTAGAAAGAAGAACCCCAGAAGAAAGTACCTGAAACAAGAAAGGAGAAAGTCATCAAAAAGGTAAAAAAAACCTCATCCTCCTTTAATTTTGAAAGTGATATGGCCAAGATTAAAATATCTGTACCATTCAACGAGTTGATAAAGAACATTGAATATATAAATCAAATCATCAAGATGCTCAAGATGGAACAAACTTCTGACACTTTGAACATACAAGATGATCATCCCACCATCTTGTTTGGCCCACGTGTGGAGGAAAGTAACAATGATGATGAAGTCCCTCCTTTTTATGTCAGTTTCAAGATCCATGATATGAATATGTGCAATTCTATGTTGGATTCAGGTGTATCCCATAACCTGATTCCCAAGGTGGTCATGGACATCACAAGGCCTTATAAAGATCTTTTCTCCTTCGATTCAAGGAAGGTGAAGTGTCTGGGCCTAATCAAAGATATGGTGGTTTATTTGTCCCAAATTCCAGCAAAAAACATGGTAATGGATGTGGTGGTGGCTGATATTCCTCCTAAGTTTATCATGCTGCTGTCTAGGTCATTGGCTGCAAAGTTGAAAGGGACTCTGCAAATGGATATGTCATATGCCACTATCCCTGTGTTTGGTCAAGATAGGAAGTTGTATAGGGAAGTATTTCTCAAATACATGGTTAGTAACAAGGCCCAACCAAATAACCATCCCATATACTCTGTTGATACTGAGTTGGGTTCTTCCATTTTCTTCAATGATTTGTGTTTTGAAGAGAAAGGGCCAGAGATTGACAGAGCTACTGAAGACAAAACTGATCAACAAATTGAGAAAATTTTAGAATGGTAGGACAATGCAGAGGATGAGATGTGGAGCATGATATTTGATGGAGCTGTCAGTAGAGAGGGGGTAAGGGATGGTGTGTGGATAAATCCCCCCAGTTTGGCCACAAAATTGTGCTCTTATAAACTTTCTTTTGATTGCATAAACAACATGGATGAATATGAGGCATTGGTGTTGGGTTTGAAAGCTTTGAAAGAGATGGGTGCTAGGAGGATAACTATTCATGGAGATTCTGTGTTGATCATAAATCAGGTAAAGGGAATATATCAAGCAAAGAACCCCATATTGATAACATACATGAATAAAGTGCATGACCTTCTTGAAGGATTTTTAGAATATAGTCTCTCAACAATTCCAAGGGGTTAGAATCAGATTGCCAATGCTCTTGCCACTTCAGCTTCAGTTTTCAAAATTCCAATCTTTCCTAGAAGGGGATATGAAGTTGAGATCAAGCACAGACTGACAGTGATTGCTAATATTAAGTACTGGCAGGTTTTTAAAGATGATGAGCAAATAGAAAGTTTCCTCAAGATGGAAGATGAATTTGAAAATTTGAACATTGATGAAGAATATTGTAATGAAGAGGAATATGCAAGTGTGTTTGCAAATTATGACTACTTTAAAAATCATATTGCTGATAAATACATAATGCAACTAAAGAATAATATCATCCCCAAAGGCCTAGTACCGTTAAAGAAACTTTTTGACAAAAATGATGTGGCTAGGAGCCCTAAAATTACTGCAAGTGATGAAGATGTTGAATATTGCAACATCGAGACTCAAGAAGATCCAAAAATCATCAAACTATCCAAAACACTTAGCCCTAAATTCAAGCAAAGATATATCAATTTAATGAAAGAATTCCCTGATGTTTTTGCCTGGAGTTATGAAGACCTAAAAGTTTATGATACTAGGGTAATTCAACATGTGATTCGAGTCAAGGAAGGTCACAAGCCTTTCAAACATAAATTAAGAAGAATTAATCCTTTTCTTCTGCCCTTAATTGAAAAAGAGATAAAAAAACTATTCGAGGCCAAGATCATAGTGTCCCTGAGATTTTCTAAGTGGGTGGTAAATCTGGTACCTGTCAGAAAGAAGATTGCGGAGATCAGATTATGTGTAGACTTCAAAATCTAAACATAGTATCTCTCAAGGATAATTACCCATTTCCTAATATGGATCAAATACTACAGAAAGTGGTTAGTTCTCAAAAAATATCAATGCTGGATGGTTTCTCTAGGTATAACCAGATCATGTTACACCCTGAAGAGTAGGAAAAATAACCTTCACAACACCATGGGGCACTTTCATGTATGCGAAAATGCCATTTGGGGTCATGAATGTAGGAGCAACATTTCAAAGAGCTATGGACATAGATTTTACTGATGAGAAAGAAAAATTCATTGTTATTTACTTAGATGATATCACTGTGTATTTGGTTTCTGATGAAGAACATCTTAAGCATCTAAGAAGGACTTTTCAGAAATGTAGAAAGTTTGGCATTTCATTGGACCCCAAGAAGTCGGATTTTGGCATGGAATAAGGGAATCCACTTGGTCACATTATATCAAAGGAGGGAATAAATATAGATCCTAGTAGGGTTGAAGGAATCTTGAAAGCTGGCACGCCTAGAAGCAAAAATGAGGTACAATCTTTCTTAGGGAAATTAAATTTTTTGAGAAGATTCATCCCTAACCTGGATGAAATCATAAAGCCTATCACTAACATGATCAAGAAAGGAAATGAGATAAAGTTTACTCCTCAAGCTAGGAAATCCTTTGAATATGTCAAAGTGGCATTGACTAAATCCCCAGTGCTAGCCAGTCCCAATTTTGAAAAAGACTTTATACTATTTTCTTTTTCCTCAGAGCACACCATTGCTGGTGTCTTATTACATAAAGATGAACAAAACTTTGAGAATCCTATAACCTACTTCAAAAAAACATTGAGGGACTCTCCATTGAAATATGATATCATGGAAAATCAAGCTTATGCATTGGTTAAAGCCCTAAAGGAGTTCAAAGTTTATCTTGCATTCCCACACTGTTGCTTATGTACCAAACAATTATGTGAAGGACATATTAACTCATTCAGATCCCGAGGGAAAAGGGGGCAAATGGATAGCTTTGTTATTGGAATATGACCTTGAGATCAAACCTACAAATTTAATCAAGGGGAAAGAACTTGCAAAGTTGATGGCTCAGTAAAACTGTGAACTCTTGGGAATTAATTTCATTGCTGATTTGTCTATAGATTCAAGAGAAGAAGAAATCCCTCAGGTATATAAAGAATTCCTTGACTCTCCATGGTATGCTGACATCATTTATGCATTGAAAAATTTGCAGGCTCCTCTTGAATTGACTAAAACTAAGGCCAGGTTATTGAAGATGAAAGAAGCAAAGTTTTGTATTGTAAATCAATCTCTATATTGGAAGGATCCAGGGGGAATCTTGTTGAGCTATTTGCTGGAGGAAGAAGTAGAGAGGACCATCAGAGAATTCCATAAGGGTGACTATGGAGGACACCATTATTGGAAAACTATTGTGCACAAGATATTGAGGGCTGGGTAATATTAGCCTAGCATTTTTTCTGATGTCTACAAAGAGGTTTCAAGATGTCATGAATGTTGATTTTTTGATGGGAAGAGAAAATTGCAGCCTTTGCCTTTGAAGCCCATCTCTATTGAAGCACCTTTTAGACAATGGGGCCTTGATTTCATAGGAGAAATTAATCCATAGTACTTGGCTCAGCACAAGTGGATTATGAAAGCCACATATTACTTCACCAAGTGGATTGATTTAGTTCCCACCAGACAGGCCACATATGCGGTTATCATCCAGTTTTTGGAAGACAATATTTTGTCGAGGTTTGGGTGTCCAATCAAAATCATTACAGACAATGCAACAACATTTAAATCCAAAAATATGGATAAATGTTTTAGCAACTACAACATAAATTTTGGCCACTGCACTTCTTGCTACCCTCAAGGTAATGGTTTGGTTGAGTCATCAAATAATAGCTTAACCAGAATTATCAAAAAGATGCTGCAAGATAATAAAAAAGCTTGGAACAAAAAGCTCATCCATGCACTATGGGCTGGAAGGATCACTCCAAAAAGATCTATTTACACTTCACCCTTCTAGATCGTTTATGGCACATAACCAATTTTTCCTACTTCATTAGGGTTTCCAGTGATGAGATTGTTATAGGAGAAGGATGTTGAAACATATGCCACTTGAAGAAGAAAAGATGAACTGATCAATGTCCAACAAAGAAGAGAAAATACTTCAACAATGCTCAACTGCACCAAGACAATATTAAAAAGGATTTTGACAAGCATACCAAAGAGGATGATTATAAAGTGGGAGACTTGGTATTGAGATGGGATGCCAGAAATGAAGACAAGGGAAAGCATGGGAAATTTGACCATCTATGGCTGGGACCTTTCAAAATTGTGTTGTACGATGGGAATAATGCCTATATGATACATGAAATTAATGGGGACATCATTAGAGGAATAATTGTGAATGTCAAGTTCCTTAAACATTATATCGTTTAAAGCAACCATCACCATTTCCATTCATTGTACATAACCATTTTGTTTTTCAGTTGAAGCAATTGAAATTAAAGGAGTAGAACTGAAGCCCGAGGTGAAGGCCCTGAGTTATGCTGAGTAGATTTTGAGTTTTCTGAATAAATTCTGGTAAATTCAATTACAAGAGTAAATCATAGCCCAATGGGTAGGCACTTGGTCTACCATTCTTTTCTACCTCACAGGGAGGATAACATCCCCAAGTTGGAGCCCATGTTATCACCATAAGAATTTCTATGGGAAATCTAGTTTTCAAGACTTAGCGAGGTGATAAAATGATGTGGAGGCATGAAAAACTGGAGGAAAGGGCCAAGTCTAGTGGGAGGAGGCTAAATCTAGCGGTAGTGCAAAGTTAATGTGACCCTACAGGTTGCAGATCACAGACACTACAAATCAAGGGTTGGGGATCGTTTCGGGGGGAGAACTTGCGCGGAAGATAATTCCCGAAAGTAGGACGAAAAGTAAACCATGGTTTTGGGTCAGGACCACGTGGCACCATTGGGTGAATTTCGGTGCGATAAGTGGGTTTCCCCAAACCACTTCTCCTCACCCCCGAAATCGAGAAAGTATATAAAGGAGGTGCTCGTCATTATTTTATTATTTTTTCAAATACTGAAACGTTGAAAGTTGGTGTGACCACTCCATTCAAACTGAATCTCAACAATATGCCAAGCTCACTCCTTTTCCACTCATTCAGAGGTTATTTTCATCGCCACCATGGACCCTATCATTATGTCAGTAGCAGAGCAAGACCTCGTGTCAAACGAAGAAGCCCTAATTAACAAAGATTAAGATGTTTTCGACACTGAAATCACCATTTCTCCCATATCCGTGTCCAGAGCTAATTTTTCCTATAATGCAGGGAAGCAGATACCTTTCCTTGAAGAAATCCATGCCACTATAATCCCTTACGCCGTCGAGGTCACACTCCCTTTCCTTGAATTCATAGGTTGGTGCGCAGAGCAAAGTATACAAGAATTCAAGGATCTGTTTGAAGAGTTGTTCATCAAATGCCTCCCACCATTTTGGGATGTCAAAGAAAAATTGTATGATTAGGAGGAATACAACTCTCACCTTGCTAATGCAGAATGGATCACTCCAAGTTTGAAAGCCTAGAGGAAAACTTGAAAGGATCAACCTTGGTTGAATATTTGATTACATATTTTGATATCTTGAATTAGTTCAAAGAAATGAAGATTGGACTGCCAGTCATGACGTATGCTTCTTGCATTGACTTGGATATCCTAATAAAAGAAATGATGGCTACGGTGTCCCTTCTAACTTGCATTGAAAGGAGATAGTGCAACTGGGTAAAACAAAGTGCAGTTTTCCAGGAACCAACAAATAATGCCCAGGTATCACCAAAATGGTAGATCAGACAGAGGACCAAAACAAGACAAATGGAAAAGGTAGAAGTTGAATTGTTAGAGGAATCGACAATTGGTTCATGAATTTTTTTTTGATTAATCATTATAATCGGTTCCCATACCGAAATTGTTAGTTGTAATTATTGTAATCAGTTTTAGAAGCTGAAAAGTTTCAGTTCAACTATTGTAATTAGTTTCTAATTGAAGGAACTCGAATTGTATAAATGTTAGAAGTTCCAAATGTATTAATGTTGGTATAAGTGCAAGGGCACCTTTTTAGTATTTCAGAACTCAATTGTAATTTTCTGGTGTTGAATTGAAAACATATGTAGAATCTTTTGAAGTCTCTTTGAAAAGATTCTAATGGTGGTGATATGAGTTTTGTCTCCTCTCCTTGTATGTATTTTCCGTGTTCTTTAATTCCATTTGCACTGTCTTATGTTTAAATTGGATAGTTTAAAAGCCCATAACTCATCTTGTGATTCTCTTGGCTTAAGAAATTTAAACTGTGTTAAGTTATTCATAACTAATTCATAATTCATTTTATAAATTCTCTAATGCAGTTACTTGTTTTATTTTTCTTCTTACACTTTGCAAACTACAATTTACAACTCAGATTCATCGCCTCATTTATCCTTTATCCTCTAGATATTTCTACTGGCCAGTAAGTGTTTTCATTCATTTTCAGGATTTTGACTCCATAGCCCTAAGTTTCCCTCCCCTTCCTTGACAACAAATTTATAAAAATCCCCCAAAAAACAAACTAAACCTAGCCATTGATTGCTAAAGAAACACCAAGTGACACGCGAGAGCCCTCTCTAAGCTGAGCAGGCTAGTACCTAGCTCTAAAGTTGGTTTGTAGGTTACCTCTGTCATTTGTTTATCAACTGAAATTTTTTACAGAGTGCTAACACCATCAACATGTGGTACAAGAGTAGGTTTTACTTGATCTATTGATGATTGAGGAGAATGTGTAATAATATCATACAATGTGCTAGACTAAGCATAAATAAAGTCTAAATGTTGAGCATGTAGAATGACATGCTCCTCGATTATTACTCTTGACATAGATACATCCTTAGAAATTGATGGTAATAATGACTTAAAAAACCAATCCGCTAGCAATTGATCTGGAATATCGACTTTGATTAGCCTACACCACCATCTCCATTCATGAATGTGATTAGAGATATGCATGGAGGTACTTTAATGCATGGATGTCAAAGCTTCTGCTCTGGTCTCATACCATATTGGAAGTTGGAAATGAATCAAGAATGACATGGCCAAGGATGAAAAATCACTATATGAAGCACCTGGTAGCTCAATGTACCATTTAGTGGAACTTCCCATCAAGGTCCTCTAAAAATGTCTCAAGATTATACTATCGTCCACCAAGGAGTTTGAAGAATAGAAGAGGTGATATCTCATTATGTGTGTGGAAGGATCTTCCCTAGGTTAACCGTCAAATTTTGGAATATCATATGGTATTTTGATGGGAATTGCTGGCCACCAAGGGTAATGTTTTAGGGGGTCATTTGTCAACCTAGATAGATTAGGCAGATTCAAATTTGCGCGGAAAGGAAACTTTGTGCCGGTGAATGGATTATGATAGAAATAAGATTGACCTTGCGATCTAGATGGACCCTTTGGTCCCTCCATATTATTGACCCTGGGGATATTTCTAACCCTAGTGACATTACTACCCCTAACACTTGTAACAACACCAATGGTAGATCTAGACCCATGATTATCACTCCAAACAAATGGAAAGCCAACATTTGGGATTGGTGGGCCACCTATAGGAATGCCAAAAACAAGCAGAATTTGACATACAATGGTAAAACCAAGGATTTATCCCCATCTAAAACAAATCTAGGTGTGGCCACTTGTGTGGACACAATTGGCATACTAATGCTAAGTATATTCATGGAAAGGAAATAATATGACCAATGGAATTCCATAAATGGAAAACTATAATTCATAGGCATAGATGTGGGAGAAGTTGTCCCACTAACAAATGGTAAAAAATAATTTCTTATGACTCCTTTCATCGTACTAGATTATGTGGGAATAGGTACTCCCATGATGGATGACCCAATTACGCTTAACATCCTCTAAGGATTGTTGAAGTCTGAAAAATGATCAGTAAATGGTGTACTCACTTGAATGAGTAAAGGGTTGAAAGGAATAAGAAAAGGATGATTAAATTTTGGTGGAGTACTTTCATCAATGACTTCTACCCCCATTGGTTCACTTTCCTCTTAGTTTGATGTATGACTTTTGAAGAGTATTGTGTTAGTGTTTTCCATTGTGGACAAATTCCACCACCTGGTGGTGGGTAGTTCCTTTTTATTAGGATTAATTCCTTGTTGTCTATAAGATTGTAAAAGAGGTAGGAAATCCATAGTGAAAAATATGTTTTAACCAAGAGAAAAACAATTATCCTATGTCCAACTGGACACCAATAACCATAGAGAACACCCTAGCAAATATAAAGGTTCAACATGTAAAATTTTGGTGAAAGGGGCATTTTGAAAACCATAAATCTTTTGGGATGTTAAATCCCCAATATCTAGTTAGAGAAGTTATAAGATACAATTAGGATAACCCACACATAATATTCACACCAAGGTGCAAGTATCCTCATGAAGAGGGGCACCTTCCTAGGGATATAAATCATGGATTCTATGTCTGCCTTAGGTACCACAAGTACTTCCTAGTCATATCCACTCTTGCGATGCCCTATGCAAAGCCATTATGGTTACTACTTCACAATCAATGATTGGGTGGATCAGTCATGGGTCATGGCTACACATGTAGGTAGGGAAACAAATTCGATATTTCCGAGAGAAGTGGTGCCACTTCACTCCTAAATCCTCGTGCATGAAATAATATACAAACACTAAAACAAGTGAAGAGGGTATATCACTCCACTTTCCCTAACGAGGCCTCATGTTTGACACCTATGTTAGAGGTGCTTTCCCGACAAGTGCTCCTTGCTACAAATGGATTTTACACTCACTAGTCAATTTCCTAGTTTATTTTTATGGCCTTGGAGAGTTCACTCTCCAATCCTACACCAAGGCCATAAGACTTAAGCCATGTTGGTTTGCTAAAAATAAAAAAATTCTAATTGATTTTAAATTTATCACTTTTCTTTTTAATGGTTGTTGATTACTCAAGAGGTAATGGAATGTACTCAATGATGTTTGTGACTCTTTCTAGTCCAAAGAAAGTCAAAACATGAAAACGAAAAAAATGTACTTCTTTTCATTTCAATATAAAATATATAAGGATGAGAAAATAGTTTTCCTTTTCAAAACTTAAAAGTAAAACAACAATCACTCAATCCAAATGAGACTACCATTGCACTCCTTATTTCACATCCAACACTCAAAGCTAGTGCCCCAATGCAACTTTTTTAATGAAAATAAAATTGACTACAATAATGATTATGAAATGCAATTCTCTTTTCAATTTCTCTTATGATGTAAATGAAACAAATAATGCAAAACAAAACCAGATGTAAAGCATGAAACAAAATTCAGTTTTGACAAGATCACTATTTGCAAGTCAAAAGAGATGCAATTCTTTCTAGAGTTTGAGAGTGGCAATTTGCAAGGGTTGTATGTAATGTCCCCTTCCAATTATCAAAGGAGACTCAATAGCATATACGACTCCCATAGGCTATATTCAACAAGAAAAAGGGAGTCAAGGAGATTTATTTGGTGTCATTGGGTTAAAAGAATGATAAATCCTAATAGTGACATTAAATAAAATAAATAATTGTATTTAATTGGAATTGGAGGGAAATATAAACTAAGGATTTGATTTGGTCAAAAAATGGGGAAGATATAGAAGGCCCAAAGGAAGGATAAATAGGGGGGTAACCATTCTATTTGGGATTATGATTTGATATCTTATTGGAGTGCTCTTGTAGCCAATGTTTTCATTGGGGTTTTGGGAAAAACCCTTCTACTGTAGGTTTAGTTTCGGTGGTGCAATATCCAGTCTAGCTAGAGAAAGAGGAGAATTCATCCACAATTCTCATTGAAGTTCATTGTTGTGTTTGGTTTCTTGCTGGAGAGAGTTGGGAGACATATTGATTTGTGCAGGGTGTTTGTTGCGAGTTTGAAGAGGAGGTTGAGCGCTTGATTTGTAGGTTCCATATGGTTTTCACGCATTTGTGGGAGGAGACACCCCTGCAGGTTGAGCTAGGGTTGTTTCACAAGGCCCCACTAGATGCTTCACAACCATCTTGCGAGGACCTCTGCAAATTGGGGTTGCAACAATTTGTTAGATCAGGTTTGTGAGGGGATGAGGACAGGATTGGAAGGCCACATGTAGAGTGAATACTACTGGATGAGAGAATTTTTTGGCTCGATGAGTCTTGGGATAGTGGATTTGCATCATTCCAGGTTTTCTTGGG
Organism: Picea sitchensis; assembly: GCA_010110895.2. Lineage (NCBI taxonomy): Eukaryota > Viridiplantae > Streptophyta > Pinopsida > Pinales > Pinaceae > Picea > Picea sitchensis. The sequence goes on from SNQJ01S0007605.1 coordinate 77,507, forward strand.
TTGTTTTTGTAGTAGATTGTGTATATGCTTGACAACCATTAGATTTGTGTTGCTTAGGAGTATTCTGCAACTATTATTACAACCATTAGATATCATTGTACTGGTTTTGGGAGTTTCCATCCATAATAATATGCCATGTTTTGTACTCTATTTTCTATGTAATGGATGTATGCTATATGTTTGAAAATATTCCTCATTGAGAAAACTATTTGTAAGAAGTTAACAACACATTCACATAAGAAGGAATTAAAAACTTGGGACATAAAACATAATTTCCCCTCCTAGCCTGATTGGGGAAATTATAGTGGTATCATAGCTGGTGGTTCTTTTAGACTGTGAATACATTGATGCTTAGGATAAAAGGGCGTGGATGACAATCTTCTCGAGAGTCATAAGAAAGAGTAACAAAATCAAACCACACAAAGTGAGAGCCAAAAGGAAGCATGGGAGACAACCCTAAAGGGACTATGCTTCAAATATTAAAATATCTGGTCAAGGGATAAAATGAGGCATCCCAAAGACAAATAGAGACAACAAGGTTCCAACAATAAACACTTGAGGTGCTCAGACAACTTGTGGGACAACATGGGAATACAAATGGTATAGGTCAAGGTGGACCCAGTGGATCCCATTGGGGTGACATGATACACACGAAGAGTAGAAATAACCATACCCCAGTGCAAAGAGGGATCCTAAGGATCCTTAGTTCCTTATTATTGTAGTTCTTGACAGGGAAACCTATAGGAGCACAAGAGAAACTAGATCAGGGGCTTGATATTAACACCTCATACATGGAGTACGAGACAATAGATGAAGATATTTGTGAGAAATTCTCTTACAATACTTTCGCGACCTCAAACAAAAGTACAAACCTAGAGAGTGGAACAGGGGAGCACAAAGCCAACAAAACTTTGACCTCATGCACAAGGTGGGAAGGTTGACTATCCCACCCTTCGATGGGTTTGCCAAGAGTACAACTAGGGAATGGGTACACAAGTTGGAAACTTACCTCCAAATTAACCCAATTACTGAGGAAGAAACAATTAAGTATGCCACCCTTCACTTGGAGGGAGAAGATCATGAATGGTGGTACCATGGGTTGGTGACATCAGGGCACACAAACATCACTTCATATGTGAACTTCATGCAAAGTTTGATGGACATATTTGACAAGAAGGACCTTGAGATATATTTTAGGTAGTTCGTACAATCGAGGCAAAAAGGTACACCATAAGCATAAATAAAAAAAATTCAGAGGATGGTAGTTATGGTGACATATATCTCTCAACAAAGGTTGGTGATGCTATTCACAGGGGGCCTAGTTGAACCCATGAGAGGATGGGTGAAGGCCTTTAGGGCAACCACATTACATGAAGCCATCATGATATATTAGGACACGAAGGATGCAATCACCAAGAAGGTACCAACAAAACCCTTCATCCCTCAAGGGGGTAAGGAGCCAAAGTTTCCCCAGAAGCCATGGATAGGGAAAAACATGATGCATGAGGAGACTCAGAGGGAATTAAAGAGGAATAAACTTTTCTTCAGTTGTAAAGATCCTCTAGAGACAAGTCATTGATGTATGGGAAAAGGTAAAGTCCATTACTTTGAGGTAGTTTCTGATGAGGAGGATGACAATGATGATGAAGGTATTGGACATGACAATGGTGTTCTGTCATAGGATATAAAGCAAGAACCATTGCATGATATCCCCAAGGGAGTGACCATTTCCACACTTTCAAGAGTCCCTAAATAAAACACTTTCAGGGTTAGAGGCATTATGCATGGCAAGAGGGTTACCACATTGGTTGATGTTGGGGCCACCCACAACTTCATTGATGCTACACTTGTCACCAGGATAAAAATATATATAGAGTATTTTGAGGGATTCAATGTGGTAGTAGCAGATGGGTACAACATGACGTGTACTCATAGGATTAGGGGACTAGAAGTAACATTGGTAAACTATACATTGAATGATGAATTTTACGTCATGGATTTAATAGATACTCATGTGGTGCTTGGAGTTTAGAATCTGTATTCATTGGGATATATCTGCATGAATTATCAGGACATGAGGATGGAATTCCAGGACAAGGGTGGACAGTGAGTCATCGTGAGAGGTATGTCGATAGGTGCCCCCAAGATTGTGTCTAGCTAGTGTATGGAGGCCCTTTTTAGACATGAGGACGTGGCTTGCACAACAAAGTTCTTGATCACCATGGAGAAACCATCACAGGAAGGCCAACATTACCCGGTGGATATCTAAGCATTGCTTGGAAAGCAAGAAAAGGTTCTTGAACCATTTTCAATAGGGAGATCACCTGACAAAGTATTTGAACATGTCATTGAGCTAGAAGAGGGGTTGAAGCCCATGATCACCACCTCCTATAGACATCCAAATAGGTTCAAGGATGAAATAGAGAAGGCCATAAAGGAGTTTCTAGAGATGGGACACATCATACCTATTTCTAGTCCTTTCACCTCATCAGTGGTATTGGTGAAGAATAAGGATGATACTACGAGGATGTGCATAAACTATAGGGAACTAAACAAGAATACCATAAAAAACCGATACCCAATACCCAGGATTGATGAGCTGATCAAAGAGATACATGGGGAAATGCACTTATCAAAGGTTGATATGCGATCATAATACCGTCAAATCGAGGTCAGAGAGGAGGATATCCATAAAACAACATTCATGTGTCACTATGGGTAGTATGAGTTTCTAGTCATGCCTTTGGGGTTAAATAACACATCGACTACATTTTAGTCATGCATGAACCATATATTGAACAAACAGTTGAGGAAATTCTTACTGGTGTTCTTTGACGATCTTCTTGTCTACAACGGGACATGGGAGGAACATTTGAAGCATGTGGACGAGATTCTCACCATTATGGAGGAGTAGTCGCTATTTTCCAAGGAGGAAAAGTGTGAGTTTGGGTTAACATAGATCCTCTATTTGGGGCACATGATTGGTTTTGAGGGCATAGTGGTGCATCAAGACAAGATCTAGACCATACTAGACTGGCCCACCCCCAGGTCACTCACAGATCTGCGAGGATTCTTCAGGATATGCAACTATTATAGGCGCTTTTTGAAAGGATTTTCACAATTGGTTGCACCATTGAGATACCTCACCAAGAAAGGAGTGTTCTGATGGTCAACGAACATGCAGATAAAATTCAATAGAATGAAGAAGGTTATGAGAACTTGTTTAGTATTAGTTCTCCTAGATTTCACGTAGATTTTTGTCCCAAAGTGTGACACATCCGACGAGGGGATAGGAGAAGTATTGATGCATAACCAAAATTTGATAACTTTCGAGAGCATGAAGTTAAGGGAGATGAAGAAGCTCTATCTGATCTATGATAAAAAGATGTTGGCCATCATGCATGCATTGGCCAAATTCAAAAAATACTTGGTAGGAGGACGCTTCGCGGTTAGGAATGACCACAATAGCTTGCGATATTTCTTGGAGCAACGAGACATAAATGAGAGGCAATGAAAATGGGTGAGTAAGGTGCAGGCATATGGTTTTGACATTGAGTATATAAAGGGGAAGAAGAATATAGTTGCTAATGCCTTATCCAGGAGGCTTGTATCCTTCTCCATGTCATAGATATCAATGGACTATAAGTCCATTCTCTTGATGGAATACTCCAAGAATACCTTCACCTATGAGCTGATGGAGGGAAATATTCAAGATGACAGGTATAGGGTAGTTTATGAAATTATCTACTACAAAGATACGATCTATGTTATCCCTGAGTCCATACTCAAGGATAATATTTTGAGGGAAATACATGATGCACCACTAGCAGGGAACTGGGGTATCTGAAGACCTACAAGCAGGTAAGGAAGAGATTCTCATGGAAGGGTCTCAAGGAGGATGTACTTCGTCATATAAGGGATTGCATGACTTGCCAACAAAACAAGTTAAATTTCACACATCTGACATGACTACTTCAACCATTTCCAATTCCATAGTAGAAGTGGGATAACATTTCCATGGAATTCATCACTGGATTACTGAAGGTGCAGGGCATGGACTATATCTACGTGGTAGTGGATAAATTGATTAAATATGCACACTTATTTCCTATTCATACATAGTACAATGCATCTCAGGTAGAAAATCTATTCTTCAGGGAGGTGTTCAGACTCCATGGTCTTTCAAGGAACTAGTTAGTGACCAAGATAACATGTTTCTCAATGCAGTTTGGTAGGATTTGTTCAGGTTATCTGGGACAGAGTTGACACCTAGAACTAAATACCACCACTAGATAGACGGGCATACCGAGATAGTAAACAAATTGATCGAGGGGTAACTGAGGAACTATGTGTCAAGGAAGAAACAATCATGGATAAAGTGGTTGCATCTTAGGGAGAATTAATACAACACCACTCATCATATTTCCATCGTGATGAGCCCCTTTAGGGAATTGTATGGAAATGATGCTCCATATTTTGTGGATTTGGAATTTGGGGAGAGTTGATCGCCCAAGGCCAAAGACAAGTTGCAAGAAATTTGGGACATCTTGAGAGTCTCAAAGTAGAATTTGTAGGCCACTTAGAATCAACAAGATATGTATATATATATATATATATAGGTACATGGTATAATGCATCTTTGATCTTGGAGATCTATTATTTCTTAGGCTGCAACCTTATAGACAATCATCACTGAAGAAGAGTAGTGCAGAGAATTTGAAGCCTCATTTTTATGGACCCTACATAGTAGTCAAGAGAGTTGGGGAGGTGGCCTATGAGCTGGAGCTACCAGAGGGTAGTAGGATCCACAACACCTTCCATTATTCTTCCTAAATAAGGCATTGGGACAACAGGTCACCACTTTGACATATATTCCTCCACTAGATGAGGAAGGAAAATTGGTTCTAGCTCCTGAGAGGATTGTTGGTGTAAGGGAACAAAGAATAAGGAACAGGGTCATTCGAGAATACTTGGTTGTATGGAGAGGATTTCCCATAGAAGATGCTACCTGGTAGGGAGAGTATATCTTACAACATCATGATGCAAAGTTTCTTCAAGACAAGCAATATTGGGAAGGTAGGACTGTAATTTACCATTATAATTGATGGAGGAAGACTCAATAGCCTATATGAATCCCGTAGGCTATAATCAACAAGTAAAGGGAGTCAAGGAGATTTAATTGGTGTCATTGGGTTAAGAGAATGATAAATCCTAAAAATGACTTTAAATAAAATAAAAAAATATATTCAATTGGAATTGGAGGGAAAAATAAGGTAAGGGTTTGATTTGGTCAAAAAAGGGGAAAGATCTAGAAGGCCCAAAGGAAGGATACATAGAGAGGTAACTGTTCTATTTGGAATTATTATTTGATATCTTATTGGAGTGCTCTTGTAGCCATCGTTTTCCTTGGGGTTTTGGGAAAAACCCTTCCATTGCAGGTTTAGTTTCGGTGGTGCAGTATCCACCCTAGCTAGACAAAGAGGAGAATTCATTCGAAGTTCTCATTGAAGTTCATTGGTGTGCTTGGTTTCTTGTCGGAGAGAGTTGGGAGACATATCAACTTGTGCAGAGTGTTTGCGATGAGTTTCAGGAGGAGGTAGAGTGTCTGATCTGTAGGTGTTAGAGGGTTTTCATGCATTTGTGGGAGGAGACAACCTCATGGGTTAAGTTAGGGTTGTCTCACAAGGCCCCTCTAGAAACCTCACAGTCATCCCGTGAGGACCTCTGCAAATTGGGGTTGCAACAATTTGTTAGATCAAATTTGCGAGGGGTTGAGGACAAGATTGGAAGGCCACTTGCAGAGTGGATACTACTGGATAAGAGCAATGTTGGGCTCGACGAGTCGTGGGACAATGGATTGGCATCATTCCAATTTTTCTTGTGTTGTTTCTGTAGTAGATTGTGTAGCTTCCTGACATCCATTAAATTGTGTTTCCTAGGAGTATTATGCAATTGTTATTACAACCATTAGATATCATTGTATTGGTTTTGTGATTTTCCATCCATAATAATATGCCATGTTATATGCTCTATTTTATGTGTAATGGATGTATGGTATATGTTTGACAATATTCCTCATTGAGAAAACTATTTGTAAGAAGTTAACAACACATTCACATAAGCATGAATAATAAACTTGGGACAAAAACTATAATTTCCCCTCCTAGCCTATTTGGGGACATTACATTGTAATGCACTTGATGTTGATTAGAAACATATAATATAATATGTCAAATCAAATGATTGAAAAGTTTATATCTAATGGCATTGGTTCGGTAGTAATTGGAGTGACCTATCAAAATATATCTTCTCTATATTCCATGCGGTCATCATGAAAAATCACTAAAAAAATTGATTTTAAATCAATGATAAATCCACTTTCCAGAATCTGATTTGGACGATTTTTTTTTTATTTTTTTTGTAAAATTGGATATATTTTTGGGAGATAAAATATACAATTGGTTTGTTTAGATTCTACATATAAATTTATAGAAATTGATCTGAATTGCATCACCCTCTTTTGTCTTTAATAGAGTCAACAATTCTGTTGTAGAGAAATTCGTCTATAGATAGACAATCCCTCTCACTGACCTTATTATAGTCAACAAAAAACCATATGGTAAATTACTATGGATTCCACTAGATCTAATGCACACAAACATACTATGCTAAGGAAGAAAGAGAGAGGATATCTTACCTTTTGCTGAAGGTTGTGTAATTGTATCCTTTGGAAGTGCTCTTGAGATCTATCTCCTATGCAACCTATTCGACTTGCTACCTACACACAAGCTAGTCAAAAACCCTTCTCAAATCCTATGGAATATAAAAATATCATTGCATGCAATATATCTCATCTAATATCTCAAGTACTATTAGATCCACCAAAATCAAATCACAACCATAGCATCAATGGTTTACACAACATTTGGAGGGGGGAAAGAACATAGATCTATATTGAATAAAGTAAGTTACAAAAAGTTATATGATTTCCTTGAGCAACTTTCCATACTCCTTCATCCTATCCCTTGATCTTCTCCTTATCCACCCTTTCTTTGTTGGAATAAATTAGCTACTTGTTGTATCACATCAATAATATGATAGACTCTCTCACCTAGGTTTTGAACCTAACTTGTGTTGATGCCCAACACCAAAGTCTATCAACAAAATGACAACAAAAAACTCTTTCTTAGCTATAACCAACATGAGGAATCTCAGACTCTAGAATAATTGTGGTCATCCCCTTGGTTTGGCCTCTTCTTATAGGAATTTAGAAGAGATTTGAGATAGGCTTCATGGCATGTGAACCAGGCAATTAAAAGTCATATATAGGCTTCATGACACATGAACTAATAAATTACATGTCATACACAAGTTCCATGCTCAATTATGAGATTTTTCCAACCCATTATGATATTTTTTTCTCAACCATGATCTTTTTACTCAATTATGATCTTTTTCTTCAATTATGAAATAATTGTTACTTCATAATTGTTATTTCACAATTATGAAATCGTGATGAAATAATTATGAACTTTTTGCTCAACTATGTAATTTCATCCTCATAACATCTAATAACATCCTTGCGAGGTCTATGGTGAAAAATACAAGCATAACACATACTTAGACATGCATGAATTAATCATTGAGACAAGTATATTGATACTGGTAGGATCAACCAAGTAACATCCTAGCACGTCAAGGTATCCTAGGGATAAACAATGTCATGAATACATTAAAAAGGAAATCCTTTTTAGGGATCCACAACAAGCACTCAACCTCCTTAAATAATTAAAAACAATTTGTTTATAAGTGCCTCCCACTATTAGCATGGACAACATTACCAATCTTCATTGAGCATAGCCAACATGAGCAATGTACTTGTAGAGAGTGTGCTCTAGAGGAAAGGTTCATGAAAATTTGATACTTCTATGAGTGGCATGGAGAAAACAAGGCACCATCCTTCCAACACAATGAATATTTAGGGTTTCCAAGCTAAGTTGTGAGGCAAGAAGACAAAGGGATAAACAAAAAAATAAGACAGAGACCAAGGTGACCAACATGGTGGAGGGAAGCATAACACAAGGGAGTGTCTAGTAAAAAGATAATAAAATTGTCAAATAGAGAGATGTTTTTGTTATGACTTTACCATTTTGAGATGAGTCAAGCCCAAACTCACAAGCATGGCCATTTACAAGGAAGAGGAGACCAAATGAATATGGATTTCCATCTTTCCTTACAAATGATCCAAATTATGAAACAATCTAAATTACTTCATACTCAGACATGCATGGTTTAATGTAAGAGAAAAGTATATGACAACTAACAAGATCAACCTGGTATCATCCTAACATTTTAAGGTATCCTAGGGATATATAGTGCAGTGGATATGTTGAAAAAGCATTCCCTCATAGGGATCCACATCAAGCACTCAGTCTCCATGAAGAATGGAAAAACATTTGTTTATAAGTGCCTCCCACTATGAGCAGGGCTAACATTATCGCTCATTGATGAACATGGCCAACATGAGAAATGTTCTTAGTAAGGGTGCACTCTAGAGGAAACAATTTGTGCAAATTTAATACTTTTATGAGTGGCATGGAGAAAATTATCTACAATCCTTCTAACCTACAAAAAATTTGGGGTTTCCAAGCTAAGTTGCAAGGTGAGAAGACCAAAGGCTAGACAAAACAACAAGTTAAGACCAATCCAAAGGGGAAGGTAAATATATTAAATGAAGGAAATAAGGTAGAGACAACCACATTAAAAGGGAGCCTGCAATAAAAAGATGAGAAAATTTTCAACTAAGAAGACTTTTTGGTCATGAATTTACTATTTTGAGATGATTCAATCCCAAACTCACAACCATGCCCCTGCACAAGGAAGAAGAGAAGAGACCAAAATAATATAGGTTTCCAAATTTCTTTACAAATGACCCAAGTTAGTCATCAATATGAATTAGTTCATACTTAGACACACATGGCTTAATCTAAGAGATAAGTATCTTATAGCTAACATGATCAACTAGGTAGCATCCTAGCGCTTCAAGGTATCCCAGGGATATATAGTGTAATGGATATGTTGAAAAATCTTTCCCTTATAGGGATCCACATCAATCACTTATCCTCAATAAAGAATGGAAACACATTTGTTTATAGGTTCCTCCCACTATGAGCAGGGACAACATTACCACACATCAATAAACATGGCCAACATGAGTACTGTTCTTAGTACATGTGCACTATATAAGAAAAGATTCATGCAAATTTGATAGTTTTATGAGTGGCATGGAGAAAATGATTTGCAATCCTTCTAACATATCAAAAAGTTGGGGTTTCCAAGCTAAGTTGCAAGGGGACAAAAAAACAAGGTGAAGACCAAGTGAAATGACAAGGTGGAGAACAAGGTGACCAATAAGGCAGAGACAACCACACCATAAGAGTGTGTGTGTGACAAACCAAGCTAGTTCATACATGGAATACCCAAAATATTTGGAAGAATATAAAGAAATCCATCTGGATCAAATAATATATTGAATACAAATATATGAAATGATAGAATATAATGAATACAATGAGGGCCCCATAAAAATACCTAGGTGGGTGCTTTTTTACTAAGAATAATGTCATTTTGTTAACATGTATTTTCACAATGATGTCTTTTCATTATTAATTATTAGTTATTAATATTTGTTTTTATATTTATGTTTATTAAGTTTCCTTCCCCTTTAGAAATGCTTTGTCCTTAAAGCATATTTATGGAAATGCCTTACGTATTTTCTATAGCTTGTAACATCTTCACATGTTTCTCTGTTCTTGATGTTGTCATGATTGATGATACAAGATGGTATGAACTTATAATTACTGGACACAATTTTTGAATGGTAAACGGATCCAACCATCATAATTTGATCCTTTGTGGAATATTGGTTTTATAGGATTCCCATGATAAATTATTATTATGAGACTCAATTGCACTTGCATCAATATTCTTTGGAAGATAGATCTATTTTTGTTCTGAGTGATGTTGATAAAACAACTTGTTAATGGACATGATTTTGTGATTAGGAAGTCAATAAGGTGTACTTCTAGCATGAATTTCCGTTATCATGCGTGTAGTGTTTTCTTGGTTTACTTTTGGTATTATATCTTCTTCATGCATCGGTGTTTCTTTTTTGATTACTTGATTTCTAATAGTAAGTACAATTGGAATTCCCATCGTTTATACTCCAACATCTGAAGATGTCCTTACGTCAACTGAATTTTCACTTTCTTGAGTTGTGATGTGGATTGGATGTGTATTTGTTCCTTTCTTCACCACTTGGATTTTTACATCTAAGGACTTTGATGCTTCCTTCTATATATGTTGTTCTAACTTGTCTTCCAACGACTTCTTATCATTCTTAAGCTTCTTAATTTGTGTAAGTAGGATTTGATTGTGATTTTTTTGACATGAAAATTCTTCATTTTCTGATTTTTCAACTTTTTTCATGTCTTGCTTCTCTACTTCCTCCTCTTTTATCCCTTTGATTTTCCCAAACAACCTTTGATTAAGGTTTTTTAAGAAATAATTTTCTTCCTCTTTTTTTGATAGGTTCTTCTTGAATTCCTTCTCAAGATATTGCTTCTCTTGTTCTAATCTTTATTTTTGGGGATATACTTTACTTACATTTCACTATAATTATATCTAGTTGTTCACATTTCTTTTTCATATCTCTTTTCGTCAATGCTGCCATAATTGCTATTTTTTTTTTAAAGGATAATTTTATTTTTTCCTTTTTTAAAACCTTGAATTTGAAATTCTTCCTTTCACTCTTCTTTGCTTTCACCTCTTATAACTCCAATAATTATACTAGAACACACACATTCCTTTCCTTGATATATATATATATATATATAACTTTCCTTATACCCTTGTACTATAATAAAAAGTAATATAATATTATCTTCACAAATTTCAAAAAATATAATTTATTAAATAATCCTCCTTGCTTTGAATTGGTCCTTTATAACTTGAATTGGGATTTGGGGATTCTTCTTTTTTTCTTTTTCTTTAAATTGAGCCTTGGAATTTTTTTATTTTTATTTTTATTTTAAATTGAGCCTTGGAATCCCTTTCTATAAGAGCCTTTAATTTGACGTGTTTAATCTTTACGCCTTGACTTTGGACACTAAACCTTTAATCAATTTTAAATCTTTAATTAGAGGTTGCGACTTGTTATCATAAATTGGTAGTGTTTCTACTAGGCTATATTTTGTATGCATTCCTTTGGGTATGGTCATGACGGTTTTTTTTAAAAACATAGCTTCTATTTAAGAAAAAAAGAGGATAAAATCCAAAGGTGTGATGGCACTGATGAATTATAGCAGCTTTAGAAACTGCTCAAGAAAAACAAAGAGGGTGCCATAAAGGCCAAAAAACATGTGGCTTCTAAATAACATAAAGAGACTAGAGAGTCTTATCTACTTCGATCTTGAGTACTGAACATGAAAAAACATAAAAAACAATTTGTAGTAACCAAGCTTCCTTAAAACTCATGAAATAAACAGTCCCTTCTAGAGATGACCTTTCTAGTAAGGCATTCCTAAAAAATTACTTGATTTTCCAGCAACATTAAAACATCTTTAGACAAAGAGTTTGCAAGAGAGTTGAGTTCTCGATAACTATGTCTAAAACTGATCTGACAAACGATTGAAAAAATTGATTTCAACCTTTGACCAAGTTGAGAAAGCACCAAATTTTTGAGTCAGACATTATCGTTCATCCAATCAATAACCAACTTCGAGTCACTAAAAACTTGCAACTCATACACTTTCTGAGAGTATTCATACTTAAGTAGGCTGAGTAATTGATTAATCTCTCCTTTATTATTGGTTCCCTTACCCAAGGAATCCTTGTAAAGAAGTGAGAATGAGAATGTATAGAACAAATCCCAAACCACATATATTATATATGCCTTGACATGCTCCATTGAAATATCTCAAAGTAAGAGACTTATCAATGCCCATAGAAGCGATCTCCCTGGGATTTTTATTTGTCGGACTACCCTTGTAATGATGTAGCATACCCAACACTTGTTGAGAAAATTGAAAAGAAGGGATACACTTGCCTTAAAAAATGCTAGAGTTCCTAGATAGCCAAACACCCCAAGAAACCAATATTAGAAGGCTCTTGAATTATTTTAGCTGGGGAAAAGAATAAAAAGTCTAAAAACATTCTGGTTAAGAAGGATTATCCCACAAAGTGGGAAAACCTAGTTCCCACAAAGTGGGAAAACCTAGTTGTTTCTTAATATCCATCCAAACCTGACGGGTAAGGGAACACTCCAATAACATATGAGAGTTCGATTCAATTGAAATTTTGCACAAATAACAAAGACCCAGACCCTGCTCTCCTCTAATCTGCATCCTATCCCACATAAGGACACACTCTGTAAGCACAAGACAAAAGAAAATGATATTTTTTTGTGGACCTTGGATCTTCCATAGTTTTTTATACCACCATAGTACACCATTTGTGTCCTCATATAGCATTTACTGGTACCCCAACTTTGTTATAAAAACAAGACCGTGGAGAAAAAAAATAAAACAAACGTGGAATTAAAATACAAAAGATACACAATACAATAGAGACACAGATTTACATGGATCACCTAGTGCGGGATACATCCACCAGAGAAATTGCCAGGTCCTTCCTTTATTATTATCCAACATATGAAGGGATACAACTTACAACAAACCCGCTGTAATTTCCTCTTCTTTCTCTCACAATCTCCTATATCAGAATACAATATTTGCTATGATACACAACCGCATGTTAGAACCCTAAATTTCACCACACATGCTTACCTGGCATCAGACCAACTCATATCCCTTCTTTGACAAAACACTACTGGACAACTCTTTGAAAATCCTCTTGAATAAAGGCCCACACACCCTAATCCATTACTGCATGCGTGTACACGCTGGCTGACCCAAAACAACCCATGTGGACCAACAAAAGCATGAAAAAAGGAAAGTTGCCGACGAAACAAAAATCTATGGGTGAGTTAACTGAAACTCACGGCAATGCATGGCTGAGGGTTCGTCTAAATACCTAGCTCCTTCTAGCCTATAAAAGAAGGGGTAGGGGTACCATTTGGAGAAGGAAAAATATAACAAAGAAACTTCGCCCATTTACATATTCCCATTGTCCCAACCCTTTAGCCTTTCCTTATGCCAAAGGAGATTCAAAGCAAAGCAGTTGAAGGACAAAAGAAGAGGAGCCCAGGATCAGGTTCGAGGAGCGGTGGCCGGTCTCAGATTTTGTAAGTTGACTCATTCTAAGTAATAAAGAGAAAGATTTTCCTGTCCCAATTCATGAACTGTTTATAGTTTTATTAGTATATGTTTGATTTCTAACCCATTAGTATATAAGTAGTATGCACGCATAGTTTTTGTTTGTCTTGGATGCAGGTTAGATTTGGAAGGAGGATTGTGAACAAGTAATCAAGCACAATGAAGGATCGACATCAAATGCCGAGAACGAGGTAGGTTGATCTTTCCATGCATTTACTAAGAAAAGGGGATTTAAATCTATGGATGAAGGTAGAAAGTAATTTTTATTCGGTCATATCTGCATGCAAAGTCTGAACTCTATTTGCTAGTTCGTAGGGTGATTTTCCCCAACAACAGAATTGGTGATCATACTGGGGAAAATCTCTAGGGTTCTTGGAATTTTATTTAGTTTTTGGGTAGTTTAAAGACTAGTTTTTCTTGCCCGTCTTTTCTTTTCGTTTCTGTAAGGTCTGAGCTAGCAAGGAGTTTTGTTTTCCATACCAGCTTTCCTTGAATTTTGCTTGATTGTGTTTTTCGGGACCCACAGAGGTACAGGCGGCCTACACAAGGTCTGGACGCATGTACCCGCGCCCTATCCTCTTACAACTCACATGTGTACGCTAGCTGTAGAGGTAGGAGTAGCATGTAGAGTTCAGAGAACCTCATAGGTAGTCATCCTCTTCCCTGTCAGAATCACACATTCTCAGGGGGTTTTCTGGAATTCTGTCTAAGTCTTGTTTGCTAACAGTCCTATCTCAGATTGTTTTTTACCTTATTATTTTTTCCTTGAATTATTTGTTTTTCTGTTAGAAAGAGTGTCCAAGCCTTCAAGGGATCCTAGTTATCAATATCAGTGGTCTCTTCTTGGTTTGGTTTGTCTGTTTTCATTTTTTTTGAGAGTTTAGATATACACGCGGCCTGTACAAGGTCAGCCCGCGTGTACATGCCCTTTGTCTCCATCCAGCGCGCGTTTGCACATGTGCTGTTTGAGTAACAGTCGCGTGCTTGTGCAGGATAATTTTTGTTAGGGGTAAGGAAATAATCCTTTCCCTTGATAAGAATTATTCCTCTCAGGTGTTTGAATCTCTGTGTGAACAATCAGTAGCTTAGGATTAATTTTACTTTTTAGCTTGTTTTTTCTCGAGCTATTTTTTTTTACAATTTTTTAGACAAGTGTGAGAGTCATTGTTTTCAGATTACTGTTGTGTGATTTTTAATCTGATTCTTTGTGATTTGCATTTAGGCCCGGTGACTTTCTTGGTTTTTGCTTATTGGTATTTTTCCTTGCCTTTACTAACATTTAAAAAAAAAAAAATCTCTTTTCATTTTGCTTGCTTTACTAACATTTAAAAAAAAAAAAAATCTCTTTTCATTTTCTTCTTTGGTTGAAGAGTGAGTTTCTGCATCATTAGCTATGGAAAAGTCTTTTATTTTATAAGTTTTTGTAGTTCACTTAGATTATAAGTAGCTCGTAGTCGAGTGAAATTCCTTTGAGTTTGCTGTCCAAAATCTTAGAAAAAATTAAAAATATTTCTTTAGAAAAGTTGTCGAAATTTTGCATTCAGTAAAAGTTTTGTTTCTAGCTTTTTCATTCATTTTTTGCTTTCGTCTTTTACACATCATCAGTTTCACCCTCATACCCCTTGACGTAAGGAAAATCCATAAAAGTAACGCTAAACTTAAAATATACTAGACTTTTATGTTTGTAGGGTTCACAAACTAGTTCAGGACTAGGGCCTTGGATTAGGTTGGAGAGGAAACTCTTCAAGGCAATTTAAAATCAAACATTGGAGTCTGAGATAGGGAGTGTCTAGTACAGTTTCATGAAAGTTATCCAGGAACCCCCTCTAACATAGGTGATAAACACGAGGTCACGTGCAGAAAGGTAGCGGAGATAACCCCTCCAAAGCTGAACCAATCGTAGTGGAGAACACATATAGAGGGCTTGTTTTGGGATTCCGTCGTTTTCATTTTCCATGGGGCTTCGTGGGTCTCAAATCCATTCGAGGTCCTCAATTTTCTTCTGGACCATTTTCTCTCAATACCCTTGACAAGTTTCGGGCTCGATACCCTGCTCATTGTGGTCTACCCGACTTTCGACTGTACCCGCTTGGTGACTGTTCGCGTGCTGGCAACCTAGTTGCCAATCTTTGTTAGGGACATACACAGGTGACTGCAGGGGTATACCATGGTACCTAGGATAGAAATCGGGCCACGCTTTGCAGAGTATACCTGGAGGGTGCTTCCGTGTTCAAGTTTCACTTGCATCAATAAGTTGCTCTAGTGTTGGTTGTTGTAACTGTTCTTCCAATTAATTTAGTGTTTGCTTGTCTTATCTTCTAGGGATTCTTTTGTAGTGGGTGTTACTTTGGAGCAATTAGAATACCTTAGAGTGTCTTGGATATTCTCACATAGTGGAGGATCCCGAGCTCCATTGGTCATGAAGGCTTCTTGGCCTGCCATTGGTTACACTGGAGCCACCCCCGCCACCTTTAAGGCGAAAGCTAGACCAACAAGGGTATTTTGAAGCGATCGGGTTACAAACCATTGTGCTCGAACAACCCCCAGAGGAATTGACCATTTTGGACCTTGAAGTAACCACTCTTGGCCTGGTTGAAACCCCAACCACTGATTTCTTGACACCTTTTATTGTACCAATTCAATTTCACGAGTGCCAGACAGTGTCACACACAACAATGGAAACAAATGCCGTTACTCCTTCTGGGAATTCCAATTCCCACCACGGTTGTCACCACATGAGAGCTATCATCTCCTAATTTACCATCTTCGGTCCAATCCACCATGGTTTTGACCGCAACTACTTCGCACAATGGTCCGAACCCGTCTTTGGTGGCGGCCACCACCCTTTTCACACCTAGTGCGACAGACCCTCCATTCTCATACGGTATGCCTAGTTCGGGTACAAGTCCTATACTTTCCTACTCCACTTTACAGAATTTGGGTCTGGGGGTAGGGAGCTCTAGCGCTCCTTTGCAAGGTCACATGGGGGGCAGTCCTGTCCCTTTTAATTCTTTTCCTTACGGAGGAGGTCATATCCCTCCTTCGTCCCCTTCACTCGGTGGCTCTCATCAGCAATCCTCTAGGCAACCTACACACAATAGTTTATTTGGAGCGGGGAGTCAAGGACCACCTTCGCATAGTATGCCGGTAGGTTTGACATTGTTTTCTTGGAACGTAACGTTTGGTAACAACACCTTCTTGTCAGCCGCTTTCCCGACTGGGGGCAACCCCATTTTTGGACAATCTACTCTTGTGTAGGGTACTATTCCTACATAGGGGGAAAACCTCGCAGGACCTTGGAATTCAGGGCAAGGAACTGTTCCCTCCTCCAGAATGCTGATCTAGGGTAATTATTTCCACAATCAATGGAACCATGGACAAACTACTCTGCCTATCCCCATGAGACCGGCATGGGGTAATCCTTCCCAAAGTCCTTCAAATACAATGCATGCCCAACAATCTATGTCCTATTTGGGAAATCAGCCGATGATGTCTCCACATATGAAAAATCCTTATGCTGGTCAGGGCTCTGGTTTCTACCAGAATCTAGGCCAGCAGCCAAACTTTTCCTGGCAACTTGGTGCCAGTCAAACTCCAGGA